>NMRA01000519.1:54398-85273 GCA_002633005.1 Phoronis australis
AGGGAGGGAGGGAGAGAGAGAGAGAGAGAGAGAGAGAGAGAGAGAGAGAGAGAGTATGCTGTCTGGGTATTTCGTCTTCAATTTCTGAGAGGTTGCAAATTTCATAAAGCCTTTCTTCCTTTGGAATGTCATGGTGCCTACCAGTTTCTATTTTCAATTGATGTCCAGAGCACCTGAATCTGGCTAGTATTCTACGTAGAGTAAGCGGTAGACAGTAAAGAAATGATAAAAACTGTACCTTATTTTATTAGGATAACGATGGCACACTACCCTACCCATGTACATGAACTACTCTCGCAAAACGAGACTTTCGCTAGATTGTAATGGTAACTAGTTCTCGGTTGGTCTCCGGCACACCGGGAGACTTGGGTTTGTTTGTAAACTAGTACTTTTTGCAAATTCAAAATTTTATGAGAAATAGCATCTTTAACGCCCTACAACTAGGCACTCTGATTGACTTTCTGAATGTCAAACTTTCTAAAACTTGAACTTTGACTTTTCACCGATTTCCCATTATTTTGGTCACATGACCGTGTGATGTTAGTAAATTATAAAAGACACATCGAAACCATGGTAACGTCAGTATCATTATCATGATCAAGTCTTATTTGCTATAAATGTTCAACAGTTGATCCCAAAAAACGGCGTTACAGTTATCGTTGCAAAGAACCTATTAGTGAGGTTGTTTTCATCAAAATCGTGTTAGTCCAACATTTTAAATCTCCTCGTTCAATAGTGTAAATTTTTGATACGAAATTTGAAGAACCATGGCCATAAGTGTGTACCTTGTCATGTTGGGCAGTATGAAGGTTTTTGTTCGTTTCAGGTCTTAGTTGCAACCATGAGGCATTTTAGCTGGACTGTAATCACAATAAGGTTGAGAATGTTTTGGAAATTGCAAAACAAGCCCACCATTTTACTTTTTAGTATGTACGTCCTTATCAAAAACTAAAGGGAGACTACAATGTTTTCGTCCTTGTTGATATACATGTACATGTGGTCATTAAATTTAATGTAACTTCATTTGTACCCACATTTATTGTTTCGAAATGGAGGTTATTTGCGGGGTGCTGCATGATAAATTTGCATGATGTAGGATCTTAATGGCCACCATTATTTAAAATTTTGTAGTTTAAAATTCAGATTGTGCTCTTGACAACGCTTTTCTGCGCGCAACATGCAGATTTTTTATATCAGCACACATTTTTGGACAGTGAATTAAAGGAAATGGGGATGTAGATAGTTACACCATCAGATCCCATAGTTTATGTAATGAGACCACGGACAGTAGTTTGGATCATCATCCTGGTTAGACAACTATGGATGGTTTGATGAAGTCGAGAGATTGCGCGACTACTCCATCTTACAAACACTCTGAAATTATTGTCACTAAATTGTGCTACTAGTACGAAGATTAGTCCTACTTTTTGTGATCCTTCACCGGACATCACGTGCATAGCTTCATATTCACCCCTGATTTGCTTTGCAGAATCAAGCTTAACTTACTTTAAAGTTTTGTTATTTCCAAATCCACCATTGGTGACCAATTGAAGCACATACTGACATATTCTAATAACAACATTGGTTTGCGAAAAATTTATCCTCTAAAGACCTACAGACCGGCAGGTATGGGCCCTTCGTTCATTTTTGTTGGCATACTTTTGCTCAGTGTGTCGTTGCTATACAGTGTTAGTAGGCTGCTGTATATGAGTCCCAATTCGCATAACACAGTCGTAACTACAGATACAGCAGAATATATAATGTTGATCTCAGAAGCATATTTTCGTATCTTAATTTGAAAACCTTAGTTAAGCACATCGTGGCTAGGAAATGCATAGTGACAAATGTAACTTATCTCTCCAACTTCGCTGCGTTGGAGTTACTTTTGCCGAATTAACTGAGCTGCAGATCAATAATCGTCTTTTGTATCTCGCAAAATTTCGTGTTTACAAAAAAGATTGGCAAAGAGAGCAGCATTTCCTAAAACGGTTTTAAAGGGAATTTCACGTCTACAGTATAATTGAAGTATATTCATTATTTACAAAGCGGTGTTTCGAGACACATACATGTACATGTACCTCATCTTCAGGCTACTATTTACAACTAGTTCACAGTGAAATGGCTTTGTAAATTATATCACCTACTGATGTCCATTGGATGTTTATTGCACTGTTGTGATGTTATTGCAAGATTTCTATTTAGAGAGTTTGGGGGGACTGAAATTAAATTCGTAAAAACAGAACAAAGTCATGTCTTCAATGAAATATGCATACGAGAAAGATTACTGCCAAATTATAGTGATATACATATATCTGTATATGTATATGCGTGTATATGTATTTGTAAATGTATATACATATATATACATGTAAATATCTTGCAATAATTGACAAAATGATGACTCCAATAATATCTTGGTTTTCTTAGTTATATTCATCCCTTTTTGTTTTCCATGGGATGTGTGACTCTGTGTGTATGTGTGTGCAGACTTTAACTTACATAACCTATATAAAATCAAGATTTATCCACCATACAAACTAGCTTCATAAAATTCCGTGACTTTGGAACATAGATAAAATATCAAGTAATCTACTTATTATTCTTTGGTAAGGAAGTTATACAGAAAATAATATGTTCACATAATGAGAGTCTAATGCAAGTTGCAGATTTATTAAGCTTTTAAAATCCAAGAAGCGCACTCGCTAACCCTTATTACATGGTTAGAGGATGTTATAAGCATCCAAGTAGTACCTACCCGATACACAATCCGTAATTGAATAAAATTTAAATAAAAGCGCCCCTCACGATTTTGACCCGAAGAACACACCGCCATTTTGAACATACCGCGAACCCTGAAGTACAGTTCATACATGAACCTATGTGCGACTAGAGCAGTGTCTGTTACCAGTCTGCAAACGGGAATAAAATAATCAACAGCGCGCCTTTACGTCAGTAAAATCGAAATACGGATAATTGTATCGAAATTACTGACGAAATGCGGCGAATAAATCATGAAAGAAATTGTTTTGCCGGAATTGAGCTGCAGCCGATCGGTCCCGGTGTGGACCGAGACTAGACACTGGCGAACGGTAAAGGCTTGCGGTTGCAGGCTGTTTTGTTGAAGTAAAAAAATCAAATCATACATGCCGTATACGTATAAAGGTAGTTTCAGACATTTGCAAGGGCTGGTTAGTCCTTTGTCACACTGCCGCGGCAGCGCTTAGTTTAGCTAGCCTAAAAAATTGCAATAACTTTGCTCTTAGTAGGATGCATTATCTGTCCGACGATAGCAAAGTTCTTTTTCAAAACAAATAAAAGTTCAAAAGCGTAAAAAATTTGGTTCAACTGGTATTGGTTCTTAGGTTCGACCTCCCAACATAACAAGAACTAAACACCGATGGTATTTTAACATGATTAACAAAAGTACGCGTAACGTTCCAAAAAACATTCAACGACCACGAGTGAATCACGAGATATTACTACTAAAACAAAATAATGAAGACTTTTCGAGCAAGCGATAGCACATTCAGTTAAGGCCCTGTCACACCTTGACGATTTAGCCAGCGTATGCCGACATATCAGAATTTCCCTAAAACGCTGGCATACGCTGAATTATCGAATTATTTTTCAATTTTGGGCGTATACATAGCGTATTCATAACGAGTTGGACGTATACATAACGTATCAGTAAATTATATAGAACGTTTCGATAACTTATAGATAACTTATTCCAACGAATGCCTAGCGTGTTGCCGGCGTACACAACTTAGGTCCAACGATAGTCTAACTTATGCATAGCGTGCAGCAGCGTATTGCCGACGATCGCGTGTCGTAGTCTATAAAAAGGCTAAGGAGAAAAGCTAGTAGGTATTCTCGTCTCAGCCTTGCCGGATCCTCCATCTCTCGGATGATATGAACATCCGCTCACCATGAAATCTAGAGGAGTACTGACGGGTTCCTCCTGTGAACCCCATTTTTATATCCCAATTCCCTAAACACTACCAATACGCCATTATACGGCAGCTGTACGTTAGAAACACGTTCAGTAAGTTCTGTGGTCGTCCGGAACATGTTAAATACGTCTACATACGTCAATATGCGTAGGAGATAAGTTCGATATAAGTTATACATACGTTCAAAGCACGTTACTCATAAGTTTTGGGTACGCTAGACATTATCTCGACGTATTTGGACTTATGAGTAATCTACACTTAACGTGTTTGAACGTGTGTCAACGATCGCATAACTTACCTATTACTTATGGCCTGCGTATACGGGACGTATAGCCATACGCTGAAATATGTTGAGAAATTTTGAGCATGCACAAAATTTTTCGACGACCTCGACGTACTTCGACGTATACCAACGTGCTTCAGCGTGCTGTTAACGTATACAAAACTTACCCATAACTTATTCGACGTACGCCAGCGTATTTGCCAAATTTTTCATACGTCGGCATACGCTGGCTAAATCGTCAAGGTGTGACAGGGCCTTTACAAGGAAAAAATGGCGGGGCTCAGGACAAGTTCCTGAACTGACGAGCCGGAAATGTGGGTACGGAAATAACCGATGACAGCCGGTAATTGCCTGCTCACCGAGAAGGGTCAAATCCAGGTAAACAAACGCCTGTTGCACAAAAGGCGAAAAGAATATAACGAAAGGGTATCGAAAATAAGATTTTATATGTTAAGTATTTGTGGATACTGGAGCCACACTGGCATTTTAAGATAAGTACTTTAAGACTGTGATGATAACAACCGAGCCCAAATGTTTCTGGGGTGTCAACCTTAACATGAAACATTTCTGCCAAGAACTTCTAGTTTCCTATGTGAACGTTATGCGCAGCATTTTAACTATCAGCAGGACTTTGGGAGTTCCTAACAGTACCTGCAAAACTCAAGACAGAGCCGCCGCTGTCCTTTTATTGATACAGATAGATAACGACGATGGTAACCTTTCAGACTGACAATAACTCGAAGCAGTCCCCTAGGACCATATGAACATGGCTAGCATGCTTTTTTGTTAATAAGTACTGTTGTTTCCGTTTCCAAACCAACAAGTTGGTCGGAACCCCTCGAAACTTTTGACACCCACGTCATACAGAATGTATCTTGGTATTTTACTTTAACAAAAACTAATGAACGTGCAATACAGTAAGGAACTATGTTAGTGCGACTTCACTTTTGAATAGGCGAGTATATACTAGCTCCTACTGTAGTCTCTATACAATACCCTATCTACAGGAGTGTAAAGCATCAGGAGACATCAGGGGCAAACAAGTTAAAATGGTTGCTATATTTCCAGTCTACATGTCTCATCATCAGGCAATAAATGGAATAAACGTTAGCGCGAATAATAAACTGAAGTAAACAGTGACAGCAGGTAGAAAGGCATGCAAGCATAGCGTTTGAACGTGTCACAGACTCTCTGGTTAAATGACGTGACAAGGTTTCACCACTTATATCACTGTTTATTTCGCATCTACTTTCGTTTAGCCTTTTCCCTGATGATGAGATAGGACGACTCTAAACACTAACGAGCCAAATCCAGAACATCCCAGCGTACATAATGATAGACACTTATCTTGAATTTGCACAAAAGTACTCTAGAACGTGAAATGTAAAACATAATTTCGAATTTAAGTTAAGATTAGACGAAAGGTGCAGGTCAAGAATCTCAACAGAAATTCTTACTCGTAGTTTTCGTGTTAGAAAAACCTGTCTGGGATAACATACACATTTGAATTATTTGATGAAAATACAACTTTTGTTGAATTAAAATCTACGAGCCCAGTTGACACTGTTTCTAAATTGCTAAATGATATCGGTGACTTTGCAAAGGTGTCCCTGACTTTCCAACTTGACATTTGATAAGTTGTTTATAGTACATATGTTATATTGTAAACGGGCGGCGCGCTGAGTGTTTTTTAAACACTTTATAGCTAGATATGGCGACCTCAAAATGTTAATTATATTTACCTGGTGGTCAGTTAGATTTTTCAAGGTATAACTAACAACACTGAAGCCCATGTTGACCAAATCGGACGAGGCTACCTCAAAAACGGCCTTGGAGAACTTCTTTCGATCGAGATAGATTTCCTGGAAGGGACAACCAATATAACAGTTGTACATGTATGTACCCTGCAATCTCATACCAACACTACACACACATAATGCATAGGGGAATCTGAACTTGATTCCTACTACAGACTGTTACCTGATGAGTAAGTAAGTAAAAACTTATGGTTCCCAGCCCCCGGAACGAGTCACGATAATCATCGATTGGCATTTTTAGACCGGTATCTTAGTTTAATTAAAGTCTAAAGCCTAAATCATGGCGTTGCACACGTTTCCAGTCAAAACCGTTTGTCGAGATTTCGCTGCGAAACAAAGATTATGTTCGAGATCTTATTCTCAGAGCATTCACTAGGTGGCGTAAGTTGGAATTTTGAAATTCATTATATTCAAGGTTTTAACGTCAGGCGAGATAAGACCTAACGTAAAGATAATATTAAACAAAGCAAACATGCATTCAAAAACAAACTTACCCCCCCCCGACCCCCCGTCTACTAACCTCCACCGTCATGTTTCCCATAATGGCCCTCTGGTGGCCCTCCATCGTCTCCATGGCGATCTGACAGATTTCTTCTTCACTTTTTCCCAAAAACAACTGACATGCCGATTCCAACATTTCTCTGTTTTGCCCCTGGATTTTCACCTGCACGACATTGACTTCAGACAAATACTGTACGACAAAATTTTAGTTGAAGGCATCACTACGCTTTATCACACAAAAGCCGATAGGTCATGACTTTGCCGTTGCCTGATGGTGTCTTCAAGAAATATTCATTGTCTAAGAGATTGATATACGGATGTAGAAAATAGGAGAATAGAAACCCATTTCAAATTTACACCGATGAATTGGACGCAATTTTTAACTCTGTCACGTTCATTTAGCCAATTTCTTAAATTAAAGTTATGCTTAATATAGTGACAATTATAAAATTTTACAACAAAAGTTTTGAAAAGGAAGTCTACTAAAATTACCTTCAACACTAAAAAGTACAAAGCAGTGGTGGATCTAGGATACGCTACCGGTCCTGGTTACTGAACACGATACTCAATATTTCCTCGCGCTGTTGCCCTTTTGTTTTATGTTGGAGGTGGCACACCCCAAATCCGCCTATGCAAAGCAAGTTTTGTTAGCACACACAAAACTTCCTACTGGGCATGGTCAGAGTGACGAATTAGCGAAAAATGAGAGGCCTCCTGGGTTGAACAACTTCGTTGGTAAAACGCTTCTTGGACATGCCTGCGCAGTTCCAGTTCAAAAGAGGTCACGACTGTTTCTGATGTCACGTTACGTAAGACTGCTATTTACATTGGTTGTGCATTTCCCGTCTATTTGTTGTCCTCCCTGCTTAGATTTACTGCTGATATAACAACAAACAAGGAGGTGACCGACCCTGTAGAACACGCGGATTTTCAGTTGGTTCTGCTTTCACTTCCACTGATCTAACACAATGTCTTACTAGCTACTGAACACCGTCTTTAAGTTTCTCGGTTATTGTCGCTCTGTGTTCACAAATGATGTACATGTAAACACACGTGTCGGTGCGGGCCGTTTCACTTTACTCTCTGCTATTGGTAGTGGATGCAAGACAAAGTAACAGGGATTATTTAGCGGGAAAATATCTGTCCAAGAGTACCAAGAATAGGCAGGATAAGATTATGGATTCACTGTGTCACATGTATATATTTGACGCCATGTTATTTAAATGAGTCACAAACACAAACGTTTGTACAATGTTAATCAATTTTCATCATCCTTTGGAGCAACAGTATCAAATCACGACGGTAATTGTTAACTTTGTAACTCATCGAACTACCTAACCAATCGAAATCATCAACTGTCACTTCGTTGCTTCAGCACTGAGGATCACGAATGACCATCGCTTGACAGGGCCTCTCCTAGCTAATTTGAGAAACTATAAGAGTCAGAGCATTTTGATGCCCTTTCGCCAACTTCTTGAATTCCCTGAGCAGGTTGTTTTCTGCATGAAATAAATAAGTAATTTCCACAAAACTGTAAATCTAGCGAAGTGAAATGATGCCAATTAAAATGGGCTTGTACAAGATAGAGTTGATGTTGCAATTACCTGCGCCACGCCAGTGATAGAGACAGGGACCCCCTTCTCTGTGTAGACATCTGTACTTTCCACAATCAAAGTCATGGTTTTCAAAGACAGTTTGTCGAGCTGCATGCAACAGGGAACCACGAAGACCCTCCCTCCCGGTACCAGCAGGGGTTTTGTGTAACAACAACCTGAGTCAAGATAGTGTGGAGGTATTAAACATTCTGCTTCTCATCTTACAACCCTTTGAATCATTGCATTATCTGCGATAAAAATCACCGTTATTAATCAAATACAATGTAGAATACATACAAGCGTGGATCCAAAGACTACAGCCGGTGCAAGGAGTCAGAGGACTGGACGCCATCTTGGCACGCCATTTGCTAACAATCATTTAACGTCTCAACTCGCTTATCAATGTTCTTTTGTCACCCGGGTTCGAAAAGAAGAACTTGCTTGTTATGCATCGTTTTGCATGTGTGATTGAAAGTTTACACGAAGGTAACCAGCTGCATGGCTGCTGGCGAGAACAAAGCTCAAGCGCATGCTCATTGGCATAACGTATGTGGGCGAACCACCAGTACGGCTGATCAAATGATACATGCACGTTTAAAGAGTATCCATTAAAATCCCTACTCTTGAAATACCTGTACGTTAAAGTTGCACTTGCATGACCTGCTGACCAGTATCTGGCTCAAGACAACGACAAACATTGAATTAATACTTTTTGCCCTCATAAGAACTGGGTCTTGTAAAAGTTTAAGGCTACTGGATTTCCGTTGTCGAATCGAACGTTGGAAACCATCGGCGACCCGAGAAAACTTATTAAAGATTATGGGGATGGAAAACCGTAGAATTGAGAATTTTAAATCGCGCTTGTATGCATGGCCTTTGTTTCGAGTTCCCAGCTCAGACCGGTTTAGCGGGGTATTGCACACAAGCATCTCGTCATTGACAATAAAAATTGTGATTGCGAAAACCGAATGGAAAGGTGGCCGATTTGCAGGGGTCAAGGCGAAACCTTGGCAACTAGCATAGGCATAGGGACCGAGATGGGATTGTCGAGATAATAAAGAAAGAGCGACACAGTTCATTATTGGTGATGGTTTGCTATTTTCGGGGAAGAATCGGGCTCTTTTTGTTAGGAGGCCCCAGTTTTTGCGTCTTATATACTATCAATGTTTTATTTTTAAGCGAACCATCTTATGAAAAACACTGCCACTCGGTGTCCGGTTTCACATACTTGCCGAATGACCTATTTTATTGAATTCGTAACATTATGGTCGGTAAACACACAATTGACGCACAGAAGTTTTCGATTTTCTCGTCGGTCATTGAAATCAAGTCCTTTCGCGGTAAGGAACATTTTGAGAGACATTTCAAAAGAGTAAAATTCTTATCGAATTTTATGTTGGTTTTAAACCGACTTTTGCTCTTCAATCGTCTAGTTTTTGAGCGAACTTATTGGTCAGTACTTGAACATTCACCCGATAAACTTCATATAACAAATCATTTCACCATGCCAAAATTAACCCTTTCGGTCAAAAATGCATCAAGAGCTTTGATAATTCACTTTTAGCTCATCCCGGCCCAGTGTTGACATTAAACATTCTGTCGGGTATTTTTCTGTCAGCAGTTTGTGCCAAACTAAACCTAAGTGTGTGAGGTGAAATTCATCTTACAATTTGCAGCCTACAATGTTGCAGTTCTTTGGGAAGCATGAGCCTGCTTGCCACCACACCAGCTTTTAAGGTGTCTACTAAACCGGTCCCGGCCACTTTTCCGCCCGGCGAGATTTTGGCAACTCAACAACCATGATTTTAATTAGGTTGAAATATAACCACTATATTTTTTAAATTATGCTTGAATTATACATGGTGATATACATGTTAGGTTTTATTCTCTTGCGATATTTTCTTTTTCATTCAGTGTCTCGTGAGTCCAGCAGACCGGACTGGCGTGGCACGGCAGCTGATGGTTCACCAAGTAGAAACGTCTGTAATATTTTATGTTCTATTAACACTAAGGTAAAAGAGAGTGGTTTCAACTTATATAGTGTCTATTTAACGAACTGAACCATGCACTATAAACATGTTGGTGGCCATAACAGCTGACAGTATAAACAAAGAATGAAGCACTGAGGTCATTATGTTACAACGGCGATGTGACGTCAGCAGCTGTAGAATGTAGGTCAAGGTGCTGGATCAAGATTCAGTTCCCACAAGAATGTCACATGACTGTGAGCAGCACTACCTGTTAGTAAAGCATCGTTGCATCCAGCGCCATCTGTTTGTCGTAAAGGTTTTGGATGAGCGGGTACCTTTTGCGTTGGGCACTCGCCCAGGACCAAATCCAACGAAAAATGGTGGTTGAGTAGAACTTCACTGGATGGATGCCCAATTGACAAACTGGAATTTTTAGAGCGGTTGTGCACTTCGTCGTTTTAGAATGTGTTCAAAGAAAAAAATTATGGCTTCACTGTGATTGCTGATGCCCTATTAAGTTTCTGAAACATCATAATTTACGTACACGCACGTGCATAAAACGGCAAAGGTGCGGAAACTAAATTTTGTGTAGCTGTCGTCGTTGCATCTAAGTAACCGGAGTTCCAGCAAAGTCACTGTGTTGGAGTGGAGCGCTTATCCAAACTAACGTTATTCACGAACCGTCCACTCTGAGGTCACAAGAAACTGTTCTATATGTTAGAATGGCCTTAATATAAAAAGATTCTTTTATCAGCAAACTAGGTTTATTGTTTTCAACTGAGAAAACTCGAGTGTTAGGGAGGTTAATGACTTGTCTGCAATAATACAATGTACTATTCCAATGACCTTCTGTTTAACTTCCATTCGTTCAAAGTGCTATTTGTCAACCAACATAGAATTTGGGCAGTTTTTACATTATTACACGCAAATTATTATTTTGTGGAGTTTTAATTAGGAATTTGATTTTGGATACATATACAAGTCTTGTCACAATTGGTCGTATATACATGAGTCTCTAACGTGTTTGAGCACTTTGTTTAAGGAAAAACTTCCATTTTGTTATCGCGGCATTTTCTGTCTACTCTTGGCGTTCTATATGTAATTGCATATGGAGACAATGAGTTTACACAACTGGCAAGTATGCCGAAAGTGGATCTAAGTGATCCCGATCAGGCTTGACCAAAAAAGCGCCACTGGAATCCAGTTTCAAGGGACACGTCAAAATTCTTCCTACAAGAACTGCAGTTGCCCTCCCCCCGCATTGCACCTAGATCCAGTGCGTGCGTCGCTTAATTGCTGAGGAAAATTTTGCAAATTTGATGACTGGCGGCCCAGAGCTCTATGTAGTATCACATTCGTTTGAAAGTTGCTTTCTCGAGACAAAACATAATTTTCTACAAATGTCAGAGATTACGAACCCTATGAGAGCCGATTGTTTCTTACTGGAGCTGGGCCAGCTACAGAGGTTTGCTCCAGGTACACTTCTTATAAAAGTTCACCCAGTTACAGTATTTCAGAGTTGTTCCAGTACTTTGATAGTTTTTGGGACTGTAGGGTAAAATTGTGGATTACAGCAGTTGGGGCATCAGGTAGTAATTTTCGAAACTTCCGCTAATATAAATGGTACACAAAACGGCCATTATTCGTTACACGAATACATCAACAGGTTAAAACTTCAGTAATTTAATGTACGCTGTAATATCGTATATCGGACAGCAAGCGCTAAAAATTGATACGCCTAGTGCTAAACTACAGTTCGACAAGCGTTGAAGTTGGGGTGTTTTCAAGCCTGGGATCACAGCGAGAAATGGTGGGAAATCAGTCCAAGTCGACCTATCGTTTATTTCGTTGCATCTACCTGCTCGTTGGATCTGTTTTGGGACCAAAGTTTGGCCTATCCCATTATTGTTTGTTTAGGCTAGACTGCGTCTCACGCTAATCTAAAAAGCTAAATAGCTGCTTTGTACCTACATGTATGGCCGTCAGCTGTGTCTGAAGTCAGACTCATAACTGATGTATTTGGTATCCTGATTGTCGAATGTAGTCTCAGTTCAAAATAGGCCAAAAAATCAAAATCAAATCAAACTTTCGACCTTAATCTTTGTTCGAGTGCCTGTTTTTGGTTAGGGACTGCAAAGCTTTGACCACACCAGACTACTTACCGGAAACAACCATCACTTCATCTGGGCCGCAAGTATAAAATCCACCACACATTTTGATATTTTAGCTGCAAATTGAAAATGTCTGAGACTAACGTTTCACAGGGATATTTTTTTACATGCACGTGTCCGGCACGTGCATAGCTGAGATGTTCATTTTGTGCATTGTGCAACAAATGTTGCACGTGCGCGTGAAGGGTATATTAGGCCTACCAGGGAACTAAATCCGGACGAAGACGACAAACTTTGTATTGAAAGTCGGTGAGTTTAACCAAAAAGCGACTTGTGAATTTATATCACCGCTAAGACATCTGGTAGCTTGGGTCGTCCTTGTCAATTTCTTTGTATTTAGCATGTGCTTGGTTGGTCGCTTGTTACTTGTTACCCATTTCTATGTGAATGATGTCAAGTGAAAATGTGTTTATTTGATTTACAGACTTTCTGAAGCTTTTTCACTTACCGGTATAGCCCCCACCACTTTTTCAGAGCTTCGCCAGCCATGGTCTATGGGTGGCACAACACAGGGGTCTAGGGGCTATAGCCCCCACTTTTTTCAGTACTGCGCCGCCCATGACCCGTAAGAATTAATTTACGACATCATTATTTCCTTTTCGGTCTGTATGTACACGTTGCAAAACTATGACCACACAGACCGATTGATCCTAAACCACTGTAAACGACTGTCTTTTACGGCACGCTTTCAAGCTCTACAAACTCCTATACTTATCGTTTGAATTAGAATTCTACCGATTTTGCTCCGACGTCAAATCATAGAAACCGTTAACTTTTTCCAAAAGGGGAGATTGGAATTCTCAGAATAACCTAAGAATCTAAGCGGGAGCTGATTCTGATTGCAAATGTGGACTTGCGTGTATTTCCAGACGCAGGAATGCTGCAGGAGAAAGCTCCTCCTCCTCCTGACTATCAGCGGTGTAATTGGTGGCGTGGTTCTTGGACTGTGCCTCCCATTGGTCCAACCGAGCGGCGACGTGATCTTATTGGTCAGTTTTCCGGGTGAAATATTCATGCGTGCATTGAAGATGGTCGTGGTTCCCTTGGTTGTCACTAGCATTGTCTCAGGTAGGCCAAACATGGTCGTCTTAGCTGTTTTGTGCTCCACCGGCAAATCACTTCATTTACTAGCAGCAGAATTGCCCATTAGAACAAAAACGCTATCACTGTTGAAACGCCATTTGTACTTTTTATTTCAAACTCGAAATTAACGTGTACGTATGAAATCATATCTAAATTTGAGACTTCAACCTCTTAAAATCCGTGACATTCAATGAGGTCACTTCAGTCGTCACACATGTGGTTACCCTGTCTTTAACTCTCATCAGTTTTATTTATGCAAAATATCCATTTTGTTAAGCGTATCGGGTCTTGAAAAGGCTGCACGACCCTTAAGCATATTTGTGCATCAAAACAACTACAAATCTCAGTCACGAGAGCTGGAAGTTCAAAATTAGGCCAGTTGTTTGCCACATTGTATCCACGTGACCATTGTTAGATGCTTTTGCGACCCCTTATAGATGAAACGTTTTACACTTAGATCCTTGTAAAGTCTTAATTAACATAAGTTAGAAGTATGCATGTCTGATATTTTTGTTGGGAAAATATTGATTTTTGAGATTCCTTTGTCTAGATCTTTACTTTATTTTTATAACTTTCAAGGTCATTGAACGTTAAGGTCTCGTAATAATAATTCATATATTTCCAAATGTTGCCAAAAATGTACATAACAGACACACCTTTATTTTGTCAGAATGCGAACTCCTGATGCATTCATATATTCATTTGAAAGAAGGTGGCATCATGTCTTGCCGCCGGAACACTTGCTATATTCAGTACTGCTACCGAATATTCCAGTCACTGAGTGACTGCAGAATGAACTGGCAGTCGCTTTCATCAATCAATAAACGTATAACACACTTGCTAACATCTCGCTGGGAATTTTGTAGAAAAACGGCTTGATCAGGTAGTAGCAGCATGTTAGCGTAGTAAGGATGTCGAATCTATTGAGGATTCTCATTGGCTGATTAATGTCAGACAAAAATGTGACTTATGTATGACATAGAGCAATGGTTGAAATTAATTCAATTTATATCTGATTTCAAATGGTTTATGGATAGCAATTAATGAATTATGTACGATGTTAATAAGACCATTATATCATAAATAGTTCTTTATGTCTGTAATAAGTCTGCAGTATATGTGTCTAACATGAGTCTGATTTATGCGTGAAACGAATCCGGATAATGTCTGATGGCAATAATTTTGTCAGACAAAAATCAAGAATTATGCCGCATAGCACCAACCATACGCGAGTGCCAGCTCTTCGGACTTCGCGTAAGTTCTTACTTCACATCTACATGTACATGTACAGCTGTAGTGTCGGGGTGTTCAATTGAAACATTCATGCACCCTGCTAAAGGAAAGCTATGAGTAAACTGTCAATTTTGGAAACTACGAATTCTACTTTAATCTTGACCTTTATTGCAGAAACTGTGAAGTATTCTTTCGAACCAAACCATGCGACAAAATTAGTACAGTGCATGTACAAAACCATTTTGTGACATTAAATAAATCAAAATTCACGATAAGGCTGCATGACGTCACAAAGAGTATTGAGTACAAGAAGGCCTGCGCTTGAGTTTTCTCAAAAACACGCTGAAGATGTTTTTCATTTCCAAGTGAATTGAAATAAGTGCTCAGGTTCAGCTGCATGTAATGTGCATGTAGCTGGTATTCTGATTTTCGAAACCTATCATCAAACTCAGCAACGAAGAAACTCATTGATCCTGAATTACAAAGTGCCGACTTTGTCGTACGCTATAATTTAATGCGGTCTCGCAAGGCGTCGTGCCTGCATGCTGCAGCTTACTTTGTTTCGTCCGATCACATTCCGTGGATAGTAATCGCGGCTTAGTGCGTGTGCCTTCTGACATAAAAAGGAAGAAGGTTTACCTACAAAGCACGGTGATGTGATCTGGCACTGTGGCAACAGTTAAGGAGATGGCAAACCTTTCCAAACGTTATTTTTCGGGAAGTGTATTAAAAATTCAACGTATTGTGTTTAATTTAAAGGTATTACCAAATTCACCCCCGGTTCACTTGGAAAGATCGGTGGTCGTCTGCTGCTGTACTACATATCGACAACAGTCGTCGCTTCTATACTGGGAATATTTCTAGCCTCGACAATTCGGCCAGGCAGTGGAAACGTAGAAAATACAGAAGATGACGTTCATTGGCTGCATGCGTCCAGTAAATTAGGCACCCTCGATGCTTTTGTTGACGTAATCAGGTACTACGAAAATAGGGTACTCAAAGAACAAAAAAGATTTCAACATTTTTTGTCAGTAGATTTCAATTTAACCTCGTGAACCGTTGTAGGTACATGTACATGTACGTCTGAAATGAGCAAACATATACCTTATTAGGAATGCCCCATCCCTCATATCCCGATTATCTGTCAAAAATCTGCGAGCATGCCTGCGGAAATTGCTTATAACGTTCGGTTGGTTTCTGATTTACTTGTTTATATATCTACGAAAATCGATAGATTTTTGACCATTAGAAGTTAACCTTGTAAAAATTGGTAATGTTTCAGTGATTTTAGTAGTAGTTGCTTGAAATTGAAAAACTTTTATCCGATCCGCAAATAGTTGTAAAGAATACCTACAGCAGGACCCAGTACACTTAGACGATATTTGCCTATCTAAAATAACTCGCAAACATTGATGTAATTCTCAAAAATATACTCACAATTCAATTGGTAATAAATACATTACATTTCGACTTAGGTACAAGATTTTTCTTTTTAAATTCACAAACAGGTAATCAAAACATAATTGAGTCATTAAATCATGGATTCGATTGTTGATTTCTGATCTACATGTTTATGTAACTACGGAAATCGGCTGATCGTAACTGATTTTTTGACAATTAGAGGCGAATCTTTTAATAAATGACGAAGCTTCAGTGAACTTAGTTGCAGGCTGACATTGGGAAAATTCAATCTATCGTCAGATCAACTAGTAGCTAAGTACACTAAACTATTTTTGTCTGTCTGAAATAAGCCTCAAGGATATTGATGAATGTCGGTCGTGTTTAAACGAGATATTTTGAATGAGTCCCAGAGGCACTACATGTATACCAGGGATTTTGCGATCTCACCTTTTCAAAAAAAATCTTCTTCCAAGAAGGACCATAAAGAAGTAAAGTATTTCCGAAACTGGATCACAATGAAATGAATCTTGACCTTAGAGCCAGCGCACGCAGGTGTGTACGAGCAAAACTGTCTGTGTCAGGTCAGTCATGGCAGAGCTGACCGGAAACTAGCTCTAGTTCATCGGGACATTCGTGTTTTCACACTGTTAGATCTCAGCAGCAGTTACTTGAGGCAGCTCCTCGTTACCCGTCGGTGCACTGGTCCTAAGCCCATTCTTACTCTCCGTGAAACTTTGGTGTTTCACGGTTTCTTAAATGGCTGCTTCCCCGGGATTGCCCCTCCCCCACCCACAGTAGGGCGGACGTGGGAGATTAGGTACAAATGTGGTTGCAACTGGAGCACGGGGTGTTGGCGGAGGCAGTGGCGATGAAGGGGGGGAGGATAGTTTGGCCAAGTCGAAATGGGTTGTGCCCCCCATAATTTTTGCTTCTCTACGAGCCTGTTACAGTATAATAGCACTTACGTGTACAATATACTCACAGAAATCTTACTAGGGTTGAATTTATTTTTTGAGAAATAATTAAGTGGAGGAGTGTGGTCTTTATACAAGAATTCGATATTATCGTAAGGATAAGAAAGGATCATTCAGCGAGTTTTGTAGCGCACCTTCCAAGCTAATGGTCGTTACACATCTGTCTAATTTTGCAACAAAACGTGTTTGAATGCAGTGCTGTTATCAGAGTTTCATGCGCTCATGACTAAAATATTGCATGCCCCGAGCCTACGACATTTGGTAAAACATACATGTTGAGGGAAACGTCACTAAAGCATTTTACATGTAAGGTCAATGTGTGCATTTTAAGACGAGAAATCTTTAAACAGCTTTAAAAGAGGCAACAAAAAATCTTAAACGGTGAATAACTTTTTCTGTGTCGCCTATCCGCTCTACAGTTATTTTTATTGAAGGACATTTAGAAAACGATTTCTATACGTGAAAGTTGAATTAAGATCTTTGTGATGCAAAATTATCACAGAAGTAGCTTTCACTTTCATTGGAAATTTCCAACACGTTCGATTGTCCGCGTGGAAGGTGTCTTCAAGGTTTTAAAACATCTTATATAGAATGGTGGTCTCTTTTTCATTTCATTGGTATTTTACTTTAATTTTTGTTCTATCAACGGAATGCGTCTGCATTTATTTTGCATGGTAGAGGTATGTTTCCGGAGAATATTTTCGAAGCAACATTTCGGAGCCAGAGAACGTCATACCAGGTGAAAGCAAAGAAACCGGATATGACAGGCGAAATAATGGACCTAACCAATGATTCCTTGAGGAACAATACGGAAAGAAAACTCCGTGTATTGGAATATAAAAACGGAACTAACACTCTCGGTAAGACTACAGGAATCTGTGTGACATGAGAACAGTTGTTAGGTAAACCATTTTGATATTTCTTGAGGGGTTGTATAAATGTATTAAGCTAATGGCAGATATTTCCAGATTATTAACTCATTGAATAAATAAACACAATATGCCAAATCTACGATTCCCTTGCGGCCTCTCGTCTGCTTAATGTTGAATTTTATTTTGAAATTTTCGTAATTGCTACCCTCTGAACAACACTTTTACCCTTTCATTATTTATGCCAAATATGTCTCTGGTTGTGCAATTGTTCATGAGATTTCATGCATTTAATGATTTCGCTCACACGAGGGAGCTGCGACCAAGTCGGGTACAGGTCATTGGACCATTCATCACGGTATCAACGGAATTTCACCCTGAGTTACTTTAACACAAGTGAGAACTGTGTCTCGTGACATAGCAGCGTT
Organism: Phoronis australis; assembly: GCA_002633005.1. Classification (NCBI taxonomy): domain Eukaryota; kingdom Metazoa; phylum Phoronida; family Phoronidae; genus Phoronis; species Phoronis australis. Next base: position 72,677 of record NMRA01000519.1, read on the forward strand.
TTAATGGGGGTTAAGCAGTTCTCTGACATGTATATTGTTCGAAGTACTTTTTGTGTAAGAACAAGTTTAGACTGTTGAATCAGGATCTAGTAGAATATATCGTACCTCTTTCCCAGCCTCCGAGGACATCAAATACGGTTCACCTGATTTTCTTTCGATTTAAACTGGTGAATGACTGTCCACGTCACTCAATCATGACTTACACGATTACTAGCTAACAAGTCAAGAATATTGTTCCCATCAAAATATTGTGAATGCATGGGTAATATGCTATATTGTCAAGTTTAAAGTCTCCTACCGTTGCAGTGAGTACGTGCACCTTCAGTTGCCAATTTATAGGATACAGTAGGGCTATACTGTATCTAAACTTCCATTTTTATTGAACAGTAGCCTCCATTGGCTTAATTACAACATTTCTGTGAAATAGACACATACAGATCGTAACTAGGTGCTTGTATTTCATCAACCTATTTCCTATTTGTGCACGGTTTTCCACACCTTTGGCCGATTCTAGCAGGGTAGTTCCCCCTGAAGAAATACTCCAGTGCAATGGCTAACATCCGCCCGTGAGTTACGATTATTTTCGACCTCTTATGTCTTAGTTGCAGGGCCACCACGTGGATTAGAAAGTGAAATTGCCCCATTGACGTGAGCGTTTACGCGAAAGATCAGTAGGCGCTGTTGATGTTTCTTAAAAACAAGCAAATACCAAGGAATTTTGAAAACGTTTGCATTTTGTACAGAAATTTTATAAGCGTCTACTCTCGCTTCCAGGCCTCATTACCGTTTCCATAGTCATTAGTATTGTGATGATGAAGCTGAAAACGAGACCGGAAACGATAATGCGCATCTTTTGCGAAATGAATGCAGTCATCATGAGATTAGTTCAACTGATTATGTGGTAAGAGGACAAAGCATTACAATTTATCCATCTACAACTGGTAGTAAAGGGACTGAGGTGTTTTTGTGAAGATGTAGAAAACAGACAGTGCGTTAAAGCGTCCATTGCAATAACAGAAGTCAAATAAAACGTACGTGCTTGTAATTATGCGAGAAACTACATGTAAAGTGGTTTTCTGACTAAAATTTCGTTTTCTCTTGTAATATGTACCGGGCGCATTACAGACGTGCCACTTAATAATCTGCCGGAATGCATGGAAGTCCTTGTGGAGACTGAATGAAATTTTGATTTTAATAAGCGCCTCTTTCAACAAATCCAAGTACGTATATTTTTCATTGTAGGTGTTCTCCCATCGGGATAATGTCTTTGATAGCAGGCAAGCTGGCGACAGTGTCCGATAAAGCAACCGTTGCTAGGCAACTCGGAGTGTTCATGGCAACTGTGGTTGGAGGTATTGCTGTCCATACTCTTGTGACCTACAGTGTCTTATACGTGGCGTTAACTCGGAAGAATCCTTTCAAGATTCTTCGTGGATTGAGTCAAGCCTGCTTGACCGCGTTTGCAACCGCTTCAAGGTAATTTGACAATTATAACTCTGAGGCAATGTGAGGAAAACCGTCATTTTAAGCTTGGAAGAGGCACAGAGACTTGGAGTTTTTCGGACGGTTGTAAATCACGAGTGTTATTTTGAAGGTGACATGCAAGCAGTGGCGGATTAAGAGGGGTTCCAAGGGGGTCAAGCAACCCTTAAAATTCTCTGAGATTACATTAAGCAGTACGGGGTTGCAAATGGCTGAGGCAAATTCCAGGCTAATACTCTGCCCTGCCCCCTCCCTAACTGAAAACCCTGGATCCGCCCATGGCAAGATCAATGAAAACAGTTATTTATGAACCCTGATCTCAGTATACAGCTCTCCCACTTGGCCTCTGTAAGTAAACACAGCTTGCCAAAATTTATATAGTCCTGGCTGAAAAGATTGCTTTATTACCCCATATGGATCAGTGAATGGACAAATCCAAAATGTATGGCTTATTTCAATGAAATTAAAGCTGACTGTATAGGTCGTCTGAATTACCTAATTGCGCGTGCACACATTCAAAACACTTGGGACACAGTAGTAAAACGTTTACATGTTCTAAGCATTGTGAGGAAGCCGTGCATAAGTAAAAGGTTCCACCAAAGTAGCCTCAATATAAGCACTGATTAGACGGGCAGTAGAATTGTTTTAAAGTCAAACTTGTTTATTTTATAACTGCCTAGGGTTTTTGTAATAATAACTTTTGAAATCAGATTAAAAGCATATAACGTGTGCCTCATTTCGTCTAGAATTAATTCCATTGTTGCGTAGATCTGGGCAAAATTCAATTTCGAAATTTCGACAACGTCCTGCGCCCGATCATTCACAAACACTTACATGTATCGACAAGGTGTTAGGTCAATCGCCACATTAAACGCTTACTAAAATTCGACAAAAACGCTGCTTCATGATGTCTTCAACTCCCAAGTCCTACACAATACTACATGCACATTTACTTGAGCCTCTGCAGTTACTGAATACAGCATTTTTGGAATTAGTCTCGTTCTCAAAACACATCATGTTTTGCTAGAAAAAGAAGCAAATGGTATTTGTGATGCTTTGTGTATTGTTCATCGTTGTGGAATTGACCCCATGCAATCTAGCGCCTTAACTTGAGTGAAGTCGCTAATTTTCTAATTGTTGTTTCCAAAGCACCGTTTCGTCCAATTCTCTAGTGCCGCTACCATCCCTGCCACACTGCGATGTCTTGAGAACAACCTCTACATAGATCCTCGTGTGACCAGATTTACCATTCCTATTGGGGCCACGGTGAACATGGACGCAACGGCACTTTATGAGACAGTGTCTACACTGTTTATTGCACAAATCCACGGGATTTCGCTGGATGTTGGACAGATTATCACCATATGGTATGGAAGAAAATTCACGATATGCTCATGGACAGTGGTAGGGCTTAAAGAGATTCAGATCTTCGTTGTTAATGAGATTTCAGCCGCAGCTAGTTCTGGTATTGTACATTGGCTGGATCTATTTCCTTTGAATACTAACATAGTCAGACGTGTTCAACACAGAGGGAAGAGCAAATGATATTGGTAACCAGAAGGTGAATTTAGTGAAAACTTGAAAGCACTGTTCAAGAACAGTGGTGAAGCACAAATCAAAATTGTTTGGACGGGTCATGGCTTTTTGCAATCATTAGGAGGGCCATGACTCCGAAGCCCCCCTTGGCATCGACGGGTGATCGTTGGTGTAGGATTGAGTAAACACAATTCATTTTCAAGTCTTAAAGTAGATTTTGTGGCTTAACGTGGGTTCTTTTCTCGATAATCATCGATTAGGTCTCAGTCAAGTTGCTGTTACTACGGTGACCTGAAACACAAATCTTCATGTCTCTTTCAACCCCTCAGTATCGCACTGGTAAAACACCCATTACGTACAACCCCGGTAATATAAAAGTATTCTTTATTTTTTTAAAATTTTTAGCAACAGGTAAACTAAAGGCTATTAAATCTCTTTAACTGTATTAATATTTTTTTGAGGAACAAGCTCATGAGGGGAACTCTTGAAACAACCTGGTTATTATATTAGAAAAATTAAATAACATACATGTAACACTTTTTTACATACATGTAACATCTAATCACTAAAAGACAGTACACTAAACAAAACATAGAAAACCTACTACATGTATTTAGTTAGACATGGCACTTTCTTTTACCAAGAGTTTCGTTTATGTTTATCGTCGTGACTATTACAAATTAGGCAGCTGTTATATTTCAGCTGTAGCTCCATACTTGCAAGTGTTGGAGCTGCTGCCGTGCCAGGCACAGCCATTGTAATGATGATCATGGTGTTAGGGTCGGCAGGACTTCCGGTTGAAAACATCAGCTTGATTTTAACAGTAGATTGGCTAATGTAAGTAATGCCGCCTTTTCTATAACACTAGTCGAGTGCCCATAAAGCATTGCTTGTCAATGTTTAGGGAAGAAAATCTTTTTGTCGCAGGAAAGATGCTAAACCCAAATTTGGCTTATCAACGGATACTGTTTAACTTTTTCCTTTTTCACTTTTAAATTTTTGAAATGCATTAATGGAACGGTAAGTTTTTTGAATATAAGATGTTTGAATCAAATATTAAAAGGGGTTGTGGAATACCTTTCAGCGGCAGCGGTGGCTAACACTTCAGGCGAATATTACGACTTGACACAGCATGCCTAAAAAGCAGCATTTGATTTAAGATGTACAGCGTCGAGGGAAAGTGTTTTGGCAGAACAATGCTTTCATCCATCAAGGGAGATGACATTGGTGCATCAACGGGCAACAACGCTAACTTTATGTAAAATCGGTGCGGTGACGGCTTTGAAAATTATGTTTTTATGCTTTGAGGTGGAAGTCTTTATTTTGTTTCCCTGCAAAAGGTTTTGTTCTCAATCAGTCATGGGTATATCCTGGGAAAACACACCTCCGCAAACTTGATTTGTTCGGGTGAGGCAAAAAGCAGTCTGGGACTTCAGCTTGACCCACATGTAACACATCTGTAGCGAAAGCTGCAATTTTGCAAGTAGCTGGTGTTCAATATGTGTAGTATAACAAATTAACATTAAAGCTTAGCAGTAATCGCGTGACCATAGGTCATGAGTCGCCATCGTTGCTTGAGTGTATGTCTTTAATCTACAAAATTGTTTTGCCTTTCGTTAACAACATAACTGCATTTTTCGAAAATTTCAAAATCCTAGAGGTATACGCAATGTTGTACAAACTGGGAAGTGTCCAAAGACATATGCTGCTTTAATTGACCTTTGCATAAGTGTTTGTGATTGAGCTACATCCTTTGACAGCAGCTACCATCCAGTTGGGGTCTATGGTGTAGGATCACGAGTTTCAGTTTTGAACACGACCGGGGGAAACAAAGTCAAGGATTAACGATGACACGCTTTTTTGTTTCAGGGGACGGTTTCAAGCCGTTGGCAACATAGTTGGAGACAGCTATGGTGCCGCCATAATTTCACATTTTTCCGGCCACGAACAGAGGAACACAGGAGATAGAGTTGACGTCAAACAATCAGATGAACCAGAAAAACTGATAGACTTGCATCCCGTCGGCAGACTGATGGGTTCTAACACACTTGTTTGATTGAAAGATTTGTTTTTGTGAAAGGGTGTTAGTACACTTGTATATATCAGTACACACTCAATGTACGTAGTAATTATGTATTCAAATCAATCGAGACCTAAAAAAGCAACGGAGGCATGAGTGAGTGAGGGAGCGGGCGTGCAAACACCGATATAATATGTGTCTGTACATACATGTATTTACTTCAACCTGCTTGTAATGCATCATACATGTACCAACAAAGACTCTATCAAATTGTCCAATTTACTTTCAAAACAGAAATGACAAACACATGTCAACATTACGGCGTGTCTTTAAATGCAGATTCTGCTCTAAATAAATTGGAATTCCAAGCGCTTCTCGAAACACCCGTGGTGGACCACGATTCTCGTGTTGGGGATTGGATTAGGAGAGCCAAGTAACGGATGCCAGCACTTCTTACTCGTTCTCTGCTGTATGTATTTATTTTTGAGCAGGCTCCATTTTATGTCTTTGCGGTCGGAATCAACACAGTCAGCAGCGTACAGCACAATCCCCGTGTTGCTGGGAGGTTGGGCCTGTCCCAGCCAAACATGAATACATTTTCCACTATAACGAAAGAAGTTCTGATGTATTAAACTTGTAAAGCAAGCTCATGATCATGGGGTGCAAAAAATTTTGAGCTAGACACTTTAAATTCACACAGCTGACTTAAACATGGAATTGAGTTCCAAATCCAAAGATTTAGGTCACTTGGTGCAACCATGGGGTCATTAGGTGTATTTTCCTTCTGATATTTGAACTGTTTATGCAACACGTATTCTTATATGACAGCAGTTAGACAACTCTGATTCTCAGCATTAAAGACAATTTTCATGTACAATAATTCCACTAAAAGGGATGGTAATTCACTGGATAAGGTCAATTAGTGCAGAGGTCATCTACTTTTCAAAAGGTAACTTCTCCTATAGTTTTCAAGGAATTTTTTTTCAATCTCAGCACACTGCTGTAAACCAACCTGCCAATCAAATTCCTTACCTTACTAAGCAATAGGGCCATCCAATCAGAAACAATAGGTCAAGGTAAATGCATGCAAACTAAGATTTTGAGCTGGACATTTCAACTTTACTTATATGTTTAGTAAAGAATAGAGTTTGATATCTAAAGTTTCAGGTCATTTGGTGCAACAATGGAGTCATTAGGTGCATTTTTCTTCTAAATTTTTTGTCAGTTTATTCATCTTGTTTTCTAAAGTGCTTAAAGTGAGATATCTATGATTCTTACCACAAACCACATTTTTCATCGAGTTTACAATACTTCCCTCATCAGGGCTCATAATGCTCAGCTAAATGTCAATTAGTGCAAAGGTCATCAGATTATTAACTTGTAATTTCTCTTACACTTTTCAAGAATTCTTTAACATATGGCTAAACGGGTAGTTGCCAATAACTTCCTATAACAATTCCAGTATAACGAACGCCAGAGTCCATTAGTTATTATTCTTATTCTTCTTCCGACCAAAGTTACGCTTAATAACTCCAAGATGCGTGCAGGTATCTTTTTAAATTAAACATATTTTTAGCAATACATATATTTTGATTCAATATGAAATCTTATTCCTTAATCCACCGGAAGAGGTCATTTGGTGCAAAGGTCATCTCACTTTAAAATGCTAATCCTTCACTTTGAATGGTATTTTTTTAAATTCGCCGCTCAGGTACGCTGTGTAAGTCAACAAGTCAATTTAAAAATTACTTCTCAAGTTCTAACTTACTGTACATTGAACGGTCACATACAGTTTGTTGCAACAATATCTTTTGCACATCTCCACGTGCACACCAGCAACATAAATAATCAAATATAATGAACGATAACTAAAGGCTTTTACCTTTATGTATAAATGCATTTATAGATATATAAATATAAGTATAGATATACAATGTAGACATATAAAGTCATCAAGTATACATGAAGAAGGACACACTCAAATAATTGGTAAGTAAAATCAAAGCCCTAGGAAGCAAATGTTATTTTTATGTAACGATAAGCAGCCCATTCGATTCTGCACATGTCATATTTTTGTGAAATTTAAATGTTACATGTAGTTGTGACAAAAGGCCGAGGAAGAGACAAATGAACGATCGCATGGCTTACCTCGACATATGAATGATTTGACCTGTAGCAGTTAAGCCAAACATGATGCGCAAATGGTTTTCCCGTGGGTCAACGTCGCATGATTGAAGTACGAGTGGCGTGTTATTCTGTGGGTCTTTACCGCCACCTAGCGGGTGAACACAGAGTCCTCCAGAGTGTCGGATGCGCCCAATTATCTCGAATTTTGGCCAGGTTGCTGTAATGCAAAAATCAAAGAAATGAAACTGCCGCAAAAGATTGCATGAATGCGAGGGAACATAACCGTAGCTGAAGGAGATGAGGACTGAGAATTTCAAAGGCAACAGAGAGAAGATTAGCCTCTAAAAACGAAATAGAAGAAATAATTGAAGAATGTGAACGAGAAACAGTGCAAACTGCATATCCGCGGAAAGAAAAAAAATCTACAACAGTTTCCAGATGTAATTTCTGAAACTCAAAGGAGGTACCGAGTATAAAGAAGGGTTTAGTGTTCCAAAGTTCATGTTTTGATGGTTCGACTAGTAGACATTATTAAATCATAAGTTTCTATCCAAAACCCATTGCCCTTCTCCCATTAATTGATAAAGAAAGACACTGGTGTGTAGAAATGAAACATTGTAAAAAGACATTCACTTCAAAGATGGGAAATTAATGCGTTTTATTTTTCTGAAGGACAACTAGCTTTAGAAGGAAGGATGACGACTCCCATACCCTGGTCCATAGCACCTCACTTTCATTTTCAATGGTTTAACACTGACAAAAACTTGATGCTTGTAAGTTTGAAAAGTTCAATCATGTGGTTTTTCATCAATAGACCCTATAAAACAATCAACGGGTATTACCGTAACAGTGGCCCACCAAAACCGTCAACAAAAGAGCAGCAGTAAGCTTCATCACGTCTGAAATAGAAAAGATAATTTTTGACAAACGCCAAGAAATCACATTGTATATGTACTTCAAGAGATTAGTAAGGTAAGCTTAAACAAATGTTTTGAAGGGGCGACATTGATTGTGACCTTAATCGTTTTGTGCCGCTGTATGTCGTCACATTACTAAGTAGTTCCATACGCTCTGACAAACTTGTGTCGCAATACAACGCATTCAAGCTATCTTGGTTGATTAAGTTTTTTATTGCTGTTCATTACTGTAGGTGTCTGTTCTAGCCAGCTTGGGGCGTGGATCCTATTCCTACAGGTGGTTCTGTACATGTTCAGGTAGCCATCGTGTACTTTAAGTTGATGGAGTTGGCTAAATGCCAATTTTGAGGCAGGGTGAAGGCTTTGCAGAAATTTAACAAATCTCGGTTGATTTGGACGTTCCAATTCAACCTTTTGTATCTGTCGGCGATTTTAATTTAGTGTTAACTCCAGTGCTCGGTACATGTGATTATCGTCATTTAAATATCAACCAAACAAGAGCTGGAAATTTCCCACAGCTTTCCTCGTTTTCTAGCCTGGTGCGAGGTAAATAATACTTGTGTTTAATTCACTTGGCATTTTGGAGTCCACTTCTCGATTTTTGATAACTTTTGACAGTATACGGACTGAGATGTAAGAGTCCAGAATTGAAATTGGTTATGACCAGACCATATCAAGGTGTAACCGTTTTCCGAATTTGTTGTTCCACAAATAATATGTTTTATTAACATTCTTCCCTTGAATGATTTGTAATATGGAACTGTCTTGTAATCTAGCTATTTTTCAGAACTAATATTGATAATTTAATCAGTAGGTTTGCCCAAAGTGTGTGCTTATGTGTTACATTCATTGTGTATGAAAGTCATGGGTTCAAACTTCTATACATGTAGTTCCTCTGCGCGTGTTCCTGGCTTTTCTTCAATTTCATTCTTATTCTTATTCTTATTCTTATTCTTCTTATTACTCTGCGCGTGTAAGCGCACAGTAGTGTTTTTCCTGGGTTTTCTTCAATTTTCTTCTTCTTCTTCTTATTCTTCTTCCGACCAAATTTGAGGCTTAATAACTCCAAATTGGGTGTAGGTACGGTCTTTAAATTCAGCATATTACGTTTGACAATATATAAATTTTCATTGGTTATATAATCATATTCCATATTGCACCGGAAGAGGTCGTTTGGTGCAAATGTCTTATAATTTTCAAAATGCTACTCCTCCTTCAGTTTTAAAGCTATCTTTTTCAAATTCGATGCACAGGTATAAGTCAACATGACAATTTAAAAATTTACTTTTCTAAGTAATCAGGTCATCCAATCAAGTGAAATAGGTCAAAGGTTAATAGGTGCAAACTAAAATTTTGAGCTAGACACTTCAAATTGACAGGTCTGATTGCCACAGGCAAATCAAATCGGAATCCAAAGTTTCAGGTCATTTAGTGCAAACATGGGGTCATTAGGTGCATTATTCTTCTGGAAATTTGACTTTTTCAATCAGCAAGTATTCTGATGTGTCAACCGTTAGACAACTGTGATTCTCAGCGTTAAACACATTTTCCATGGGCTTTGCAATAATTCTCCTAAATATGCTTAAAATGCAACGGATAAGGTCAATTAGTGCAAAGGTCATGTAACGTTCAAAATGTCTTACGTTTTTCAAGGAATTCTTTTCAATTTCAGCACACTATTGTAAGTCAACATGTCAATTGAATACCCTACTTTACTTTGCAATAGACCTAACCAATCAGAAAAAATAGGTCAAAGGTAATTGAGTACAAACAAAATTTTGAGGTAGAGACTTCAGAATTACGTATCTGTTTACTAAGTGCGATTGAGTTTGAATTCTAAAATTTCAGGTCATGTGGTGCACCCATGGGGTCATTACGCGCATTTTTCTTCTGGAAGCATGACCACTTCATTCATCTTGTATTCTGAAGTGCTTAAAGTAAAACATCTGTGATTATTAGCATTAACCGCATTTTTAATCGAGATAACAATTACCCCCTCATCGGGGCTCATAATGCACCGGGAGAGGTCAATTAGTGGAAAGGTCATCAAAAATTTAATAAGTAATTTCTCCAACAGTTTTAAAGAAATCCTTTTCATAATGTTAAACGGGTTGCTGTCAGTAACTTCTCATAATAATTCTAGTAATACGCACGCGCAGAGTCCGTTATTGTCGCGCCGTGACAATAATCTTTCAAGTTTGACATTTACAATTACTTTGGGGGTAATAATTACCTGTTTTATTCCGGAGTCAATGCAATGCAAGGTTTCTGAAAATTTCTGAGATCAAATTGTAACATCCAATATGAGGTAGAAAAATCATGTGGTTTTGCTAGCCAATTGTTTTGTAAGTAAGCCCATTATCATAACTTGGGCAGTAGACTGTGGACACAGTCAGAACTATGTATTTGAAGCCATAAGAATTGCTTCAGAGCACTGCAAAAATAATACAACAAAACCATCTCGAGGAAGATTCAAAACAAGTTCATGCCAATGGAAAATGTTATCGGACAGCTGATGCGAGCCACTTGCATCGTGGCATGCTTATTGCTTACACGTGTTGCTTCGCGAAAGACTGCGACCAACAAGACGGATTGTGGGTTGTCAAATACTGCTGAAAAGTGTCGGTACGTCACGATGGAATGAGACCAGCGTAGAATACTGTTTGTAGGGCAATACTACGAACTTGTGTTGCTTCACGAATTGTAGAAGTGCAGAGTGTGTGACAGCGAGAATCACCTACAGCGGATAAAGGATAAAGCAGTTGGTTGTTTATAGGTCATTGATTGAAGTTAACCCTACAGAGGGCGCCAGAGTAATATTCTTCATGATTGTCATTGAAATTTATTAACAAAAAATCATATGCATTAATTTGTGATTATTGAATAATAAAATAGTTACTGTGTTTAATCGTTTGATCTCCGTCCATCCATAACCACACACCATACATGTAGCTACTTTTTAAACTAAACCTACAGAGAACTTCTGACAGTTGTTTAGTCTGTCAATTGCTATGCTTCCATGATAAGGATGTTGTAATATGCAACATTTCCAATACTGTGTTGAAATATGTGTAAGTCGAGTATTTAGTTTTTAGAAACACTTGTGTTGGACATTCGTGGTGAAACAAAATCTTTTATCTGTTTTTTTGTTTTGAAAAAGCAGGCAAACCACTCTGAGCTTCTGCTTTTGCACAAAAATTGATTAACTAGAAAGGAAAATAAAAAAATCAATGCTAGTTTTGTCGCCGAGGAGCTCCTCAGTTGATCGAGGAAAAAACAACTTTACGGCTATGTGATTAGGTCCAAACCAAGACGAATCGAGGAGGGAGACGTGCCTCAAGACACGTTTACATTTTATAAAACACATGTTTTACAAGCAAACACACGCCTTTCTTATGGAAGCTTGACCATACAATAGATAATGAGCATGAGACTTGTCTAATGATGTCACTTTACAAAATCTCGTAGAAAAAACAATATGCCCGAGCCTGGGTGATGGAAATGAAAGGAGGACAGCTTCTGACTCATCAGAAATTTACCAATCCTTTTAAAAATTAAAAGTTAAGTCCTGAGCCCGGTCTCTTTTTACTCGAAATGGAACTCGAAATTAGGTTTGGCATTTTCTGCTCTAGTTTTGGGCAAACTCAAGATAAAAGTCTATTATTCTATGCTCGAGTACACATTAACTTACGTGATAATTTATTGCCCTTAGTTCACAGTTTGTAAACCCAAAATTAAAGCAATAAGTTCGAGTTTGAACTCGAAATTTCGAGTTTTTACTCAAGCTTGTAGCACGAATATAAGGGTCTTCAAGGGCAAACTTGAAGTAGAAACTCCTATGCATAAACTGTAATGTATTCGAGCACAGTCTGATAACCAAGTATCTTATGTTCGCACAAACGGAGCAAAGAAATTGCCAGAAATAGTTTCGAGTTCGTTTCGAATACAAAGATTAGAGACCGGGCCCTGGTTTCGATGGGTTTACCATGATTGAACTCTGTTTAATTCTGTTGGCGACAAAGGCAAGTCAGTACTTGTTGTGTATTGGCAATGCTACTTGTGGTTTTCCTTACAATATAGTCGCGTTTCAACATTCAAAACGTTTGTTAACATCCAAGATTTGCTTGTTCATTATCAATCGGAATATCCTTTATTGTTGAGCTGCGATGCTTCACCCTACGGTGTTGGCGCGGTATTATCACACGTCTTGGAAGTCAGTTCTGAAAGACCAATAGCGTTTGCTTCTCGGACATTAGCGCCAGCTGAGAAGAATTATGCACAGAGTGATCGCGAAGCATTGGCTATCATCTTTGGGGTGAAACACTTCCACAGTTATTTGTATGGACGTAATTTCACAATAGTAACGGACCATTTGCCTCTTTTAGGGATTTTACGTGAGGGCACCGCCATACCGGCTATGTGTAGCTCACGTATGAAACGATGGGCCCTAATGTTGTCAGGTTATAACTACGTTTTACGACACAAGTCTGGACAGTCTAACGGCAACGCCGACGC
>NMRA01000519.1:85873-104938 GCA_002633005.1 Phoronis australis
GCCGGAGATACGGTACTTGTGAGAAACTTCGCCGGCTCACCTACCTGGGTCCCTGGTATGATCATAGAACAACGAGGACCCGTGTCATTCTCGGTGGAGTTGCCCGATAAACGGATTTGGAGGCGTCACGTAGACCACATAGTACGACGCACACCGGAAGACAACCCATCTTCAACCACGTTTGGCCCACCGCCAAGTAACTTACCGCCGCCACAAGCCTTCGTACCGCCAACTCCGTTGACGGAACAACCTTCTACGCCTGTGGTCGATCATACACATCCCACTGCGGATTCGAACGCCACTACCGTACGATTACCCGTAGAAAATCCACCAACGGATTCGTCGGTAGTTGTGACACGTTCCGGAAGGAGGTCAATCCAACCAGACAGGCTGAACTTTTAATTACTACTTATTATAACTAGCTCCAGTCATCAGTAGGATCACCTTACAGCAAACAGCAGTGTAATACATCGTTTTAGTTATGACTGGACACTTAGTATCGTTTTACAAGCAAGACTGCTGACAGTGTGTTACATGAATGTTTGTGTTTAGTTTGAAGTGTTCCTCCATGTTTATTTACGTTTGCTGTAGTTAGCTAAGGGTAGAGGGATGTTGTGTATTGGCAATGCTACTTGTGGTTTTCCTTAGAATATAGTCACGTGGTATTTATGCCCACAAGCCACGTGCTCATCCCCTTCTTGTATTAGTTCTCCAAGCGAATAGACGTATTATAATTTACTCTCATCTGTGTTGTTTTACTGGTTCTACGAACACAACAGTACTTCAATTTATTACACAGTTATTTGCCATCTTCCATACCCAATATTAAAGATAAATTGGCGTTTTAAAAAAACTGACATCCAAGCTCTCCTCTCATTGTCACTCACAACATAGCGTCAACAGTAATTGCAGAAAGCATAAAGACTGTGTTAGGCATTTTTTCATAAAGATCAGACCGCATACATTTCAAGAAATCATAAGGCTGACAACATTCGCGTGACATACGATCTTTTCATTACTTCCTGAGGACTGAAATAGCTCGGTATTACTGTACTTTTTGTAGATCTTGAGAAGGCTTTTGATTCGTTGTGGTGTTGGTGTTTTATTGAAAGAAATCAGTAGCTTTTTAATTTTGGGAGCCAATTAAGAGGTGTAGGTAGGTTTCCTATGAAAATATCGAATCTTGTGTTATTTTAAATGGCCAACCTTCTCACTGTTTTTATACGGACAGAGGAGATGGATAAGGTGACCCATTACATACCTACATACATGTATCTGTTAAATGGCCAGAAATGTAGGTTGATGTGATCAGAAACAGCAGAATTACACTTGGAATTGAAGTCAAGGATCGTGAGTTTTTTCTTAAAACAGTAGAAATAAAAGCTATCAAGCATTAAAACAAGTTTCATTTTCCTGGAAAACAATTAACAAGTCAGTTTTTTCCATTTGTGTAGAAACATATCTTTTTCTATACGGTAAATCACAATTAGTTAGCAAGGTGGATACATGTAGATAGTGAAAAAAATATGAAAACAAGCACCAACTCTTTGAAACGTGTTGTGTTGTTTATGTACGGTAGCCTCTTATTAAAGGGAGTTTGGGTTTAAAATATTCAGGTTAGTTTCACTGATTCTACTTTTGAAATTTTCCTATAATTTTGGAACGTTGCGTTATTAAATCCAGTTCGATTGTTCGCGAGTTCCAGCTCATTGATTTTTAAAACTTTATATAGCAAAATTGATTTTCTGTAAATTAAAGAGCTTATTCAATCTGTTTTTGAAAATCAAACTGCTCAAATATGGCGTTCTTTTCAATCTCAGTTGCGAATTTTGTGAGAGTGCTTCCGCTATTTATAGGGTTTGTATACAATGGCGCTGTCATGCATGGATTTTTATTACATGGTGGTACCTTAAAGTAGTTGCATTATAGAAGACTGGAGAAGTGCTCTGTTTCGAAACTCCCATGGTTAATTTGATATAGCTTGGAAGAGTATGCAGGGAAAATTCAGGGTTTATAAAAGGGGGGCCTTGGGGTTATTGCTGTCTTGTGCAAAGATTGTTTTCGAAGACAAAATTTGAGATGAATGCAGTGATATGTATGTATTGTGTTACCGTGCAAAAATGATTAAAATTAACTTACATTTACCAAGCCCGTGGCCAGCACTGAGCGGGGGTGGTTTGTATTTCTAGAATGGTGCACCTTTTATATTTTACAAACATGGACACTATAGAGTTTTCGGTAAGGGTTTTGTCGCAGCTTGATTATGCGAGGGGATATGTGTACATAACGATGACTCTCAGCTCTATGTTATAGACGAGACAGATTTTGTAATACCAGAAATGAGGATGCTGTGAAGGTTACTAGAAAAGAACGGGAGACAAATTCAGATGTATTGCGCTCCAGAAAGAGAACGTTCTCGGATTACCTCCTACCAAAACTTCAAATCAGCCACGCTTAAATGCATTACGGCGTTCTCCCGTTTCTAAGAACTTGTTCGATTCTATAGTCTAACAACAAATTGGGAAGATGACCCTGTAATCAATATCTTACACGAGTGATTAACACCATTCTGGCATTTATGGTTGGAGGGTCAACTCTCTTTCGTTCGTATATCTACCCTGCTGCTAAAATAAAAGTTAGAATATATTTTAACATAAACTAAAAGCATTTCTGAAATCCTCGTCAAATAGTGATCATGTTTAGTTTTTGAATTTCCAAAACTACCCAACTGCAACCGAAGTTACGGCAATACATTATTTCCGAATGTAGCCTACTAATTCGCTCTGGGTTTTGTGTTCACACGTGATCTGTAATAAGCTTAGTAGATTATTGGCCGGCCTAATATCACACCAGACAAATGACTGTGCTTGGCAGTTAACAGAGAAGCTAGATGTTATCACACGCTCACAACCCTCTACGTCTGGTAAATTTACTTATCGGAAAAACGCCGTTATGGAGTGATTATACTCATTACACACACGGAAGGAAATATAAAATATTTAAAAGGCGAATGACTTGACGAAATTATTTATCCGGTTGTAATTTGCGTGTTATCTAAGTTGCTTACATCGCTGGAAATGGGAACAGCCCGCTATTTCGAAGGTTCACTGCTTACTAAAAACGGTGGTCAGATTTCGGGTGCATGTGTCTGCATGCGAAATTGCCCGCATGTCGTAAAATGAGTACACACGTGCATTTTTAGAAAGATATGAATTCGGAATAATGATGAATTATCAACCACGACGTATTCATTAAATCCATGCCAAGATCGCAACGCAACGCGACTGAAGAGTTTAGGGTTCCTGAGCCACAACCTCACCCAAGGAACCTCGTACACGGCGGTTAGAAACGAAAAGTGATTAGTAGACCACTTTACTTGTTCCATATTTGCGAGTTACATCAATGGCGGTTCATTACTTCGAAGGTTCACTACTCCGAAAATATCTAAAATTTCGAACACTGGTATGATTGTTATGCTTTTGCACGCAACGGAAATAAACAATACTTCGGTAATTAGATGCGCTGAGTGGTGTACATGTACCTATCCCGAAAACAACGCACGGGTACAACTGATTTCATGCACATACAAAATTGCCCGCATGTCGTACAAATACGGAAAAATGAGTACGTTCTTGCATTTTTAAAATCAGTATAGTTCGGTAGCAGCCCTTCGTTAACACAAACTTCGTTGAAAACACGACTAAACTTTTTCGTTGGAAAGCATGATACAGAGTCGCTAGTACATATAGCGTCAAAACGGTCTCCTGTCTTCAGGTGTGCAGATATATAGCAAAACATTGAGATACGTAACAAACAAACAAAGTAAAGCACTAGCTATGATTCGAAAGTGCCTGTCTCATCATCAGGCAATAAGTGGAATGAACATATAGGAAGCAAAATAAACAGTGAAATACACGTAACAGCAGGTAGAGGGCATACGGGAGTTGCAGGGAGTGTGAATGTATCACACGGTAAGAAACCCACAAGCCTATCGAAACAGAGCCAACATGCGACACACACCTGTGAACTGCTCATTCACCATAGGTTTTGTCGTGACTGATCAATCGCAATTCCAAAATCTTTAGCCAAAATGTGACATTGTTTCGTAACTAATCATTAGCGATTCCAAGTGGACTTTTAGAGCAGTGAAACTGCGGAATAATGACATGTAAATTTGGAAATCTTTACCATCAATTTCGTCTTGCGTATGAAGTCTGCGAGGCGGCGTACAGCCGACACTGATTAACAAGAAGTAATACTTTCTTCGGCGAATTTCTAGTACGGTGGACCTTTGATGTTTTGCAAGCGTCGACGATGTAGGGTTTTTGGTAAGGCCCTTGACGCAACTTAAGTAGGGGGGAGGAAAATATATATACACAACGACGACTCTCAGCTCCTAAGTTCCCAAAATCAGACGGAATTCAGTTCGAAATCCCCTACCTCATATAATTAACACATTTCCTGAAATTGTCTCCCAAAAACGTTTTACCCATTCGTAATCCTCTGTTATAAATTATTTTAAGAATGTTTGTTTTGAAAAATTATGAACTTGAGTGCACTATTCCCAACTGCTTCGTGTGTAACTATTTTCGATAATCTATCCCAGTCTTTACACAAGTAGTTTTAAAGTACATTATCACCTAATTTTTATAGTTCTGATCATCTGTAACGCTGTATTTTTTCTTTCTTATTCTCTGGTGGCTCCGTGGCTAGCGGACCTCTCGGGTCATTCACACAGAGTCTCCATAAGCGTAAATCTGTATCAACTTTATTTCTTTTGTTTTTTTGACTTAAAGTGAATAAAGTGCATTACTACTACTACCACCAGAAATGAGGATTCCCTGGCGGTTGTTGAAAAAGAACGGGACAAAAGTTCGGATGTAATGTGGTTCAGAAAGAGAATGTTCCCGCGTTAGCCCCTGCCAAACTTTCAAACCGGGCGTGCTTAAATGAGTGATTAAACCTTTTACATACTAGAAAGAAAATATTTAATAGGAGCAAGATCGACTTGAATGTTTTAATCTAGTTGTCTTTTGCGTGTTACGTAACTTGTTTACTTTGCTGGAAATGTCAACAGCCCAGTATCGATTCCAAAGTTTCACTACTCTGAAGGTTCACTAATGCAAAGATTCACCACTACGGAGAGATCAAAAAAATTCGGATTTGGGTGTAACAGATTTCCAATTTTACATGTACCTGCAAAAATACACGACACTTCGGTTATTAGATGCACAAGTGGTGAACCTACATGTACATGTATGCTCAAACAACGCCCGGATTTCTTGCGTATGTGAAATTGCTCGTATCTATGTCTTTCTAATACGGAAAATGAGTATGTACTTGAATGTTTAAAAGATTATGAAGTAGGAATATTGATGAATTATCAACCACGACTCATTCATCAAATCCATGTCAAAGTCGCATCGTTTCACAGCGTTACTGAGCTAGTTTAGGGCTGCTGCCCTTCAAACTCAGACCATTTGGTAGTAATGTTTTATCGTTTCTCAATGTGTTGTCTAGCTGCACAGTGACTAAGCAATAACCAAAGTAAAGATTATCGTCAGACTTTTTAGATGTGTGTTAGCTAGCTAGTTTTTCGAAAACTAGAAAAACAATACATTTAGCTTTACTGCAACTAGAAAAAAGGAAACTATAAATTAAGAATATTGATATTTTTCTCAATTCAACATGATTTTTAACGTTTTATCTTTTCCTGCAACTTTCTTAGGTGTCGCACCGGAGTAGGAACAATGGCTTGGGTCCAGGGATTGGCTGTGGGAGGGAGGACCTTTAAAATGGGACATAACTACTCATATGAACATTCAGTAAGCCTACAGTTACATTTCCTCATTCGATTTCTAGCATATGTAACTGATGTCAGTAACCTATGAAATATATTAACAAAAGCAGATCACAGCCCCTATGTTATTCATATGCCGACTGTTTTATAACATTATTCGACTGAAATATTCCAAATACTAAGCAAAGAAAACACTGTATATCAATTCCTTGCTCTTTCATACCGTTATTTGCTTTGCAACTATGCGTATTTTCGTTTGTTTCCATTTTGACTGAATCAGGATGTGAAAATTGCAATGTGACGAGCCATTTTACTAGGACATGCCGCTAAACTCTAAAAAATACCAACCTAAAGATTTTAAGCAGCATGGTAAACTACAACAGGAAAATTTTGCTCGCCGCACTTATCACGGAATTGACACTGAATTCAATGAAGAATGTGGAAACATGATAACACCTACATGTAATGTGTAGGGGCAAGTAATGAGGTTTGTCTATGTGTAACACTCAAATTATTTTGTTTCCGAAATCATATTTTTCAGAAAGCTGTGCAGGGTAGGGGGATGCTCAACCGAACAAGTGCAGTTGTTTATTTGTAGTGCTGTTGGAGAAAGGATTAAACGCTATCGCATGTATTAGATGTTCGAATACCGATATTCAACAACCAATATTTAGACTTCCTCCATAGGTAGTTTACCACACACCACGGAAACGCACCCTCTCAAAGTGAACCCGACTCAAATGCGTATGACCTACATAAAGTTAAGCATTTTTCCCAAAAACTGGACGGCAATCAAGTTCATCTTGATTTTGGGCCTCATTTTTGATCTCGAAACTAGAATTCACGAAACGCATTATGGGTTTTATATGTTTCTATAATGCTCTATAAATAGTTTTGGCAGTGTAACGGTTGACACAGTATCGTGAAAATCTGAAGTTCATATAAAATACACCTTGTAGGTTTAACTTCTAATTCGCCTTACCTGGTCAGGTCTAAAAGTGATCCTTTCTATGAGTTGACAAGGAGAATGTCACCCGATTTAATTAATCTTTTTTACCGTCTTAATCGGTCTATATCCACATTGCCTCTTATAAGGTCGACCTCACCTTGCCAAGAGGTGTCGCGTTAACCGGTGAGGAAGGTGAGAAACGTCGCAGCGACGTCAGTGATTCGTCTGCAGAGTTAATTCCGCTATGATTGCGGTCCATCGTTCCCGCTTGTCCGAACTATGAAGCTGGAAACAAAGCGGGTATATCGTTTTTTTCGACTTCCTCGAGAGCCCGAAATGCTTAGGAAGTGGCTCGAGTAGTGAAGAATGAAAGGTAAGCTAGCTTTTAATAGCAAGTATGAGGCCGTGAAACATCTCTGTGTCTGTGTCCGTCATTTCATCAACAGTGATTCCTCTGACGAATTCCGGCTTACCAAAGAACTATCCATACGTTCCGTTGCATGTGCATGTTCACGGCGTCTATCTAGTATTTCTTGATCAGTGTATTCCTGTTTGAACTGATAGCCTGTAAAACTAAACAATCCGAACCATGAAGTCTTCGTTGCCTGATTTGCGAGGGGCGAGTTGTCATGTAGACGTTTATTAGTCTGTGTTCTGTTTCTAAATGAATTATTCTCATCATAACCAATTCTTCTATAGAACTGAAACAAAGTCTGTCTCATTAGATTCAATTTGTAATGCCTGAAGTGCTCCTGAGTGCAAATGTTTTGAGAAGCCAGCAATGAACAAACCACTGCGTTACCGGCTTTTGATGCCGACAACAAAGGTAATTGACCGGGCACTGAGCCCGTGTGAGCGCATGCTAATTCAGTGTTTGATGGCAGAAAGCTGTTGTGAAACAATTGCACGATATGCTATAGTCACACGTTAGCGGAATCTTTATTTAGAAATACAAGTACATTAATCAAATCATTGTCACTGCACAATCTTTGCCCTGACAGCCTGTGGAAAGAGAACCCGACATCGCCGGCCCCGACAAGTAAGAAGATTTTCCGTCTGCCGTCAGGTGTCAGGTAACGCAAACGAACGTGCCGTTCTCGAGTAAAATTACTCGATTTAAATTGATACGAAATAGGTTGTTTTGGGTGGCATTCTCCTTTAGGTGGACCTGGAAGAGTAAGTTGCGCTCATAGTTGTCTAGCCTCAAAAGCAAACAATCATGGTTCTACAATGACCACGCTACATGCATGGTGAAGTCGAAACCTGAGGAGGGCTATTATAAATTTTCAAAAAGGTTACCAAAAATTAGTCAAATGCTTTGAATGATTACAGTGGACGGCTAGAGACACAACTAAATTCACTAAATCTACTGGGTTATTGTAGAAACACTGATTTTCCTTTCTTACGTGCATGTATTTAATCTAAATATTTAGTCAGACATGGACTTTAATGAATATCGGTAAAAAAGTAAGACGCCCCCAATTTGAGAACTGAGTCAAAGAAATGAAACTCAGTTTTTATTAAGTTGTTGTTAGTCAAAAAGAAGCTGATAATAATGGCAAATTGACGGAGAAGTACGCCAATAAGTAAAGAATAACACATACACTCAAATGTTTAAGGGATTTATGTGAGACTGTTTCATTTAACTGGACACTGGCGGGACAGATGTTGTCATTGAATACTAATATTACAATCGATAAAACAGCACATAATTCTCCCCAAAAGTCATCTGAGAGATAAATCAGAAAGTTGCGATGTCTTTGAAGTTTCACCCGTGTGCAGTTCATGTTGTTATGTAGACTCATGCGCCAATTTATACACGTACGACCATTGGAGCTTGGATAGGAGTCATGGGAAAATAAGTGTCCACTTACTGGGGAGGGCGTCTTTTACCACCGAGTCCTTTTTGAGGACAAGATGTAGCTGAAAAATATTTTCAATTTTCAAGGGAGGTACATGTATTAATTACAAAACAGCAAGTGGTAAAACAGTTTTTGGATAAAATCAATAAAAAGACTTCTTATCCTTGCGGTGAAAAATGGCAAGCAGTATTTGTAAACGTGAAAAGGTTGATTCAGAAAGCAAGCGCGAAAAGCTTGTTTAAAAAAATCGGCTTTATTAGTATTTTATGACACAAACCAATCCATCAAACAAACAAACACAACTCTCGTTATTATGACCAAAAACAAAAATTCAAAACAAGAAAAAACATGACATGTGTTTGGATGTCTGGTGCGGAGCACGTGAGCGTCGCGTTGATAGTTTTGTTTCTGTGGCAGGCGCCGGGATACGCCATATGGTTGTGACGCCTTCTGCCTGCACAGTCTTCCAAAGGAACTTCAAACGAGCCAGGATTATGTATTCTACAAAAGGTAATGTACGACTGACGAGATAATGCACAACTGAAAATTGGAACAAACGAAAAATATAACTGATATTTCACGCTTACTTAATTGTAATTCATTCAACAGAAATACACTAAGGCCTGCACATGCAACAAAACATGCACGATCGTAACCCAGAGTTATTCTAACACGTAGTTTTTTCTAGTGAAAAACGCCACTTTTGGAGCATCTATCACTAACACGCACGGTTTGTTTACGTGCAACGTAATCAAATATGCCATCGTTTTCCCAGAACGCAAAGACCTACAGTTTGTCAATACCTGCACTCTATGGATTGAAACTCTTGTCTGGAGTATTGTGGCAAATCCTGGATAGATTTATCCATCAATATGCAACATAAATGTAAAAGCCTGAATACATCAGGACGCTAGCGTAAAAAACAACATGCGAGAGTTGTTTCCGTGCTCAGACCTGAAGCGGCCCAAAATATGTGACTGTAGTTCACCAGCAAAAAACAGGCGTAAAAGAGAACACGTGCCGAGATCAACAAAACTTAATAAATATACTTCCCCTGTGAAAAAAATTACAAAATTCACAATTTTGAAATAGACCGGAAGAAAAATTCTGTGGTTACCACAGAGTTTCTAATCTCCCTCACACATATGATAAATGTTCGCTTGCGCCCACACTCTTATTTTCCGCGTAATGGGGTAGCCAAACCAAATAAGGTGACGTACTTTGTGTTGTGGGAGAAAAACTGACGACGTTGCGAGCAGCTGACAGGTCCTGGTTTTGAAATTTGAAACTAAATGTAGGGTGATGCTTTGATATCAGCAGAGATTAAATATCTTCACCAATAAACTCTAAAAATTTCAGGTTAAGAGGAAGAATTATGTTTTAGTGGCAGACAACCACTTTCAATATTGCAGTTTAGTTTGTTGATCGCGTTTCAGGCATCTTTAATAGGGGTAGGCGTACATGTGCACTGTAGAATTAATCATTACAGGGCTGCAATTACTTTTAACAACTTCAATGGTCAGTCAAGGCTTTTCATACTTTTAAATAGCTACTGATCTATTAACAAATGGCCTGCCAATCCTTGTCCAAGGCTGAGGTTATCTGCTGGGTAATCAAGTTATAAACAAATTACATTTAATGTTACCAAAGTTTGTCAAGCACTAAAATTTGAATACTTCCAATACACATAGTTTGCAGACACACGTTTCAACCCACCTTTGGTAAATTAAACAATTAACGTTGAAAGGTTCAGGTGCAGGCTCGTAGTTCTCGATCAAGAGTATATATAGGTTGGTGTTGGGAACGTAGGTGAAGTAAAACGTACCCGATCCACAAGGATCGCCAGTAAGGTTACCTACAACAAACAACAATCTCGCAAGTTGTTGATAATTTTCTGAAATAATTACTGAAGACAATTTTTGTAATAAATTTTGAAGAAATCAGTTTCCAATTTTCTGAAAACACTTGAACCACAGGGGATGACTGCAATATATCATCCGGATTTCAATTCTGTGACTCGATTGATGAAAAGTCGGTAAACAGTCAAGAATCAAATTCTTCAGGGCTTCTACGGGAACTACATAACCCTCAAAAAGTAATTACACATGGAATTGCTAGCCGAAGACACTAAGTCTGTCCTCGAACTTTTTCCATGCTGGAGTAGCGCAGTTTAAATAGTAGGTTCTCACCTTTAACAACCCCCAATTGTTCCAGCAGTGTTCTGTTGACCACGTATCCCCGCCGCTCAGTGACACAGGCGTATGCTAGCGGGACATTTGGAATAGGTCCTGGCTGGTCATCCAGTGAAGACTTCACTCTCTCTTGTAAATCCTGATGTATTGGAGTGTTAATAAAATCAAAACCAACAATCGTGTACTGTTTCACACAGTTTATTTATACATGTTAACAAAAGCCAAACAATTTAAATCTTCCATGACATATTAACTTTTGCTGAAGCTAATGCAGAGGTAAACGAGGATAGCTTTTGGTTCCACATACATGTAGCAATGACAAAGCGGCGACGCTTAGCCTTTCCGCTAATACGGCGTCTAGTAATTACACTGATACAACACAATTCCCCAAAACGTATGAACAAGATAAAAGATCAAGGTGAGAGCTTTTTCGCAGTACGCAAAAAGAGCCTCACTTCCCACTGTTCTAAGACTAAGGATTTGGAGATATTGCTCCTTCGCTCCACTTGATTTTGGATTTTATACTTGCGTATAGTTCCTAAGTGAACAACTGGAAGTATCTACTCAATACAGACATACATGTATGGTACATCAATAACCTTTAGGAGAATCGACTTGGACTTACCAGTGGACATCGTTGGTTGAATGCACACCTGTCTTGGTAGTTCACCTTGCGGTGACTTTCAAACACTTTCATCTGAAGTAACTTGCCAAACACGTACCCGTGAGTTGTGGCCAAAGATTTCTTTGTGTACAATAAGTCGCTGTTGGCACCGTTGCCAATGGATAAAAACGAATGGTCTCGCACCATGTGACCCAAGTTATTTACAATAAAACACCTGTTGGCATAGACAAAAGATAGCGCCGAAATGGGTTAAATGTTTCAATTATGAAATACCGAGCTAGAAGAAGACATAGAAATCAATATAACACAAGTCTCACTTTTTTCAAAACAGAATTTACTCGGGTTATAGGACCTGAGCATTTTTCGTTATACAAAACTGAGTGATGTGTCAAGTGTAACATGTTTATGTCAGTGTCACACCCAGCCAATATGAAAGTCTAGCATGACAATTTTGACGTTATTATGACGTTTTGGTCCCAGTGGACGGGTGCAAATTGCGTAATCCTGTACTGCCATGACGCATTGTCAACAAACATCCAACTAACATTAGACAATGATACTGATGTGCTCTATAGTAGACATCCAATACGAATTTCCCCGAGAATAACGGAACTACGTGTAGGGCTAGACGTTAAAACGATTTAATCGAAAATGGACACGGCAACTGAAATAACGGGGAATGCGAAATATGTATTTGAGCTACATCACTCGACTTAACAATTGAGAGGAGCGATGTCGTCGATTCGGGTACAACAGACTTCAAACGAAATACCTTCGCAGTAAAGAAATTAGTGAACACGGTGGCCAAGGCATGCCCGCCTCTTTAGTAACTCTTTACAAGATTACTCACTGTTCTTGACAAGGAACCCCTGCCTTCTTGGAGAGCTCATACAGTCTCTCTTCCATCTTCAGATACAACAAGTCGACAGCAATGACGCCATGCACGACATAACTAACACATCTACCTTTGACGCATGATCTAGAGGCACAGTGAATGTGTTTGGAACACGAGCACCCAGTGCCTGACGGACCTGAAATTGTGTCGTCGCAGCAAATACATGTTCGCCAGCTGTTGATTTGTAATTTTTTTCTTATTTGTCAGTTATTTGTCTTTCTCTCTTGATGTTAACACACAAGCCTTTCAATCTCACGAACCTTCGCTTGAAAAATGATGGAATGCCAGAAACTATAATACGCCAAGTACGGTTTTTCCCCTTGGCCGAAAAAAGACTCAGATATCAAAGTTTCTACTTGGCGTACCTAACATCTAATTATGGATAATGCATCTTGCCACTATTTGCACTTGCAACCCCACGTTTCAACGCTAAAGTGTCATTAAGTCCATGCTTTCTGCATAAGTAACACGTTCGATGTAAAAGCAACTTCAGGAAAATGGTCTGATCTGTTTACATACTTAAGAAGCAAAATGGGTTGTCGAGGAGAACCGCTAGCTCACTNTTGGAGAGCTCATACAGTCTCTCTTCCATCTTCAGATACAACAAGTCGACAGCAATGACGCCATGCACGACATAACTAACACATCTACCTTTGACGCATGATCTAGAGGCACAGTGAATGTGTTTGGAACACGAGCACCCAGTGCCTGACGGACCTGAAATTGTGTCGTCGCAGCAAATACTTGTTCGCCAGCTGTTGATTTGTAATTTTTTCTTATTTGTCAGTTATTTGTCTTTCTCTCTTGATGTTAACACACAAGCCTTTCAATCTCACGAACCTTCGCTTGAAAAATGATGGAATGCCAGAAACTATAATACGCCAAGTACGGTTTTCCCCTTGGCCGAAAAAAGACTCAGATATCAAAGTTTCTACTTGGCGTACCTAACATCTAATTATGGATAATGCATCTTGCCACTATTTGCACTTGCAATCCCACGTTTCAACGCTAAAGTGTCATTAAGTCCATGCTTTCTGCTTAAGTAACACGTTCGATGTAAAAGCAACTTCAGGAAAATGGTCTGATCTGTTTACATACTTAAGAAGCAAAATGGGTTGTCAAGGAGAACCGCTAGCTCACTGTTTCTTCAGACCACACTGGCGGATCTAGGATACCATAAGGGGGGGACAACAACCAGGGAAATGCGCGATTGCATGTGCACAGGCGGCCGGAAGTTGCAGGGGCCGAGGATGTAGTCTTGCTGTTCAGAAACCCTACCAGTGGACTACAATAAAAAACGGGAAATGTGTTTCCGCGTCTGAGCCCTCCCCCCTTCGTCCGCTACAGCACGCTGTTGTTTCATTTTGCTTCCGGCAGCCAAGGGGGGAGGGGCCCTGGCACCTGCCCCCCTAAATCTGCCTATGGACCATGCGCATTAAACTCCACGCAACCCCGTAACCGATGCAAGTGAAAGCAATTTTTTTCTATGGAGCCCCAGTTCACCGCCAACTTAAAACTCAACGCATTTCGGCTTGTTGTCCTCTTACGGCATGTTTCCTATTCCTATTTGAACAGCATCAGTCATCAAATCAAGGCTCATCGCGTTCGATCTTACTTTTTCTAATTGTCCCATTCCTTTTACACGACAAAGGTTATCAGGAATGGTAGAAATTTACCAATCCTTAACCCATCCGATCAACTTTACTTACCTGGTGTATTTACACAGTCTACTGTCTCTGCATTGCGACCCCGAAAGATGACTTTAGATAGGGTAAGTATTATGCCTGCACCTTCCATGTCCTTGTACACGCTGGACACGGCTAAATCTTCATGTTTAGAGATCTGAGCTTGGAGATACCACGGCCGTCTGAAAGTAATTGTGAAACAATAGCGCAAGCTGCTATCGACGAAGGGTTCAATTGTGAACCGTCAAGACCGTAGATCTGTTAACGCTTCAAATTCTTAATCAATAAGGTCACTAATGTAGAGTTCAATTGCTGTGAAATCAGGAGAAAGAAAGGGACTGATAGGCCATTGGAACCAAACTGACACAATAGCTCGCCAGACATCTTTTGAATCGTGTATCCCTAAATCAGCTACATAGTCTGCTTTCTCAAGTGACAAATAATGCACGAGATGTGACCGTCGGAGTGTGTTCGAGAGTGGAGGCTGTGAAGGGGCCAGAGAGTGAAGTTGACATGAAAGAAACTACGTGGAAGGAACTCCTGCAGGTGGTGAAGAAAGCTCGATCGGGTTCAGCCCCAGGTCCAAGTGACATCCCGCACAAGGCCTACAGAAGTGTCCCTTGCTGCTAAGGCAGCTGTGGCTGATTCTAAGAACAGTATGAAGAAAGGGCAGATACCAAATGACTGGAAGGTAGAAGAGGGGTGCTTTGTGCCCAAGGAGAAGGATTCTGCTGTGATTGACCAGTTCAGAACAATATTACTGCTGAGTGTAGAAGGCAAGATGTTCTTTGGGATCCTTGCTAGGAGGATGACATCCTGTCTCTTAGACAACAAGTACATATTCACATCTGTCCCTGGTTTCTCAGGCTGTGTTGAAAATACGAGCGTCTTGAGCCAGCTGATTAGGGAGGCCAAGTCGAAGAGGAAAGACCTGACGTGTGTGTGACTGGACTTAGCCAATGCCTACGATTCCATTCCCCACCAGCTGATCAACATAGCATTAGAGTACTGTCATGTTCCGGAGCATACCAGTAGCATATTAACAGATTATTTTCGAGGAATCCAGTTGAGGTTTACTGCAGGAGCCGTCACTACACACTGGATCAAGCTGGAAAGAGGTATGATAATTGGATGTACCATCTCTCCTACTTTGTTCATTATTGGGATGATTTTTCTGATAAAGGCTGGAGAAAGGGAATGTAGGGGTCCGAGCCCACAGTCCCGTATCGTGGTGCCTGTAATTAGAGCATTTATGGATGACTTGACATTAACTACGGTGACGCATGTGCAATTTCGATGGGTTTTGGCAGCGCTATATGACGTTGCAACGTGGGCTCGTATGAAGTTTAAACCCAGGAAGTCGAGACTTCTGATAATGAGAGGTGGGAAAGTGGTCAACAGATTTATTTTGAACATTCAAGGCGAAGAAATTCCATCAATTGTTAATAACCCCATTAAGTGCCTAGGCAAATTGTACGATGATCTCGTGTGCGACAAGAACAATATCCAGCAGACGGAGACCCAGGTGACAGAGTGGTTGCGGAGAATAGAGAAAAGCGGTCTTCCTGGCAAGCGCAAGTCATGGATTTACCAGCACGGGCTGTTACCTCTAGCAACATGGGGTCTTATGCTGTATGACATCGCAATATCGGCAGGAGATTGCCTGGAGAGAATAGTAAGCAAGTGGCTGAAGAAGTGGTTGGGAGTCCCAAGAAGATTCACACAGGTTGGTCTTTATAGCAGAACGGCAGAGGTTCAGTTGCCTCTAGCGTCAGTCACGGAGGGGCTTAAATTAGGAAAGTGCAGGCGGGTCCTTACATTACGCGACTCTAGAGATCCAAAGGTGAGGGATGCTGGTGTCATAACGAGATCAGAAGACGGTGGTCAGTAGACACATCTGTGAGCCAGGCGGAGAGTTTGTTACAGATCAGAGATATAACTGGCAGCACCTACGTGGGACGTCAAGTGTTCGGGACATCCCAGTTCCAACAGTGGGAGAAGGCGAGTGAGAGGCATTGGAGGGAGATGGTCCAGCCTGAGGTGAGAGCAGCAGAGGAGGAAGCCCGTAAAACCAAGGCAGTCCAACTGAGCCAGCAGGGAGCAGGTGGAATCTTCCAGAGAGGAAGATATCGTGGGCAGACGTGTGGAGGATGGAGCCGGTGCGTGTCCAGTTTTTACTTCGCTCGGTTTACGACGTGTTACTTTAGACTGCGAACCATCCACCAGGGCCTAGTGGATGACCCAGCCTGCCAGTTGTGTGGAGGAAGAGGTACATTGGCCCACATCTTGTCAGGGTGCAAGATGGCACTGCAGCAGGGCCGATACAGATGGCGTCATGACCAAGTACTGAAGACCCTTGCAGACATCATAGATGGAGAGTGTAAGACAAGGGCAAGCAGACAGCACATACAATTAGTCAGGGAAGGTGAGATACGGAAGAAGTCATGTCAGCAGTCTTGCATCCTGGATGGAGTAAGCTGGGACATGAGAGTAGATATGGGAAGCAAGCTTGTGTTCCCGAGTATTGTGGAAACATCACTGCGGCGTGACATCATTCTGTGGTCGGATATTCATCAATGTATAGCTTAAGGTGCCTTGGGAGGAAGGACGCGAAGAGGCCTATTTGAGGAAGTTATCTAAGTATATCGAGCTGGCGGAGACATGCAGAGCTCGAGG
Organism: Phoronis australis; assembly: GCA_002633005.1. Lineage (NCBI taxonomy): Eukaryota > Metazoa > Phoronida > Phoronidae > Phoronis > Phoronis australis. The sequence goes on from NMRA01000519.1 coordinate 102,558, forward strand.
CTGGCGGACTTGGTTGTTTCCTGCCGAGGTGGGATGTAGAGGATTCATTGCAAGATCTGTATGGTGGTTGCTGGAGAAGCTCGGTGTGGGAAGGGAAAAGAAGAAAGCTGCAGTGAGAAGACTGGGCGAGACAGCTGAGAGGACATCTTGTTGGCTGTGGTACTGTCGGAATGAAGGAAGTTGGAGGCCTCAGTCATGCACAGTGGGTTGGCCAACACTCTGGACCCACCAGTGGTTTAGGGTCGAAACGAGTCAAGGAAGCTGGATGCCATCTGATGACATCAAGCTACGCCTTCAACTAGTTAGTGTACGGCGGAAGAAGAGGATCCTGGTATAGCTGTTACAAGGAAGGGGCGACAAGACGTCAGACTGTATAGAAGACTGACAATTATTGAGGCAGATAACATCACTGTAAGTACACACACACACACATGTAATTTCTGGTTTGTCTCTACTTTCCAATGGTGATTGCAGAACGCCGACGTTTTGCACACTACTTGCCAGTATGATTGATTTTTGACCATACACCTTGCATACAAGGCACAAAGAGCACCGAGAACAAACTTTTAGGATCAGTTAAAAATTTCAGAAAATGAGTCCGTGGAAATTTTATCTTGACAGTTGAACAAAACCCCGAACATTTTTTCAAGTGAATTAAATGAAACTAGCCGTTACTACCAGCTAATGCAAAATACAGAGGGAAATAGATGCTTATACTAAGAGTGAACATTAGTGTTCATCGCAAGAGACAGGAATACTTCTTGAAAAGGCCGTGTTCAAAGCTTCAAGCAAAATTTCAGTCACTGTCGGATTTTAGAAGGCAAGGTGTGCGGCTCCGGGATTCTTTCCCCAGGCAGTACAAATTTCTTTCCAGAACATTTGCTCCTGCCGTAACACAAAGTACAGTAATCAGATATTCTTTAAAGTGAAAACTAAGTATGCATTTAAAAATTGGTATTAGATGTCTTTACAAAAGCTGTGTCCAAACGTACATACTGAGGTAGAAAGCCAGCTTTGTGTGAAGACTATCGTCAACATACAACTAGGTACATGTAGCTGTGTGCAGAGGTCCGTTAGACACCGAAATTTCACCGAACCCCGGTGCTCAGCTTGTCACCTGGTCGTGAAACCTAGAGCTAAGAACCTACAGGGGTGCATGCAGAATCTGGAAGTGAACCGACATTCACTTTGCCCGTTTATAGCCGTTCATAGGAGTAAAAAGACAATCTAATCAACATCATTTTTTCGTAATACTCCGCCTTTTCTAACAAAGGAAATCTGTGGTCGTTTTGAAAACAGTGTATATATACATGTGGCGCCCGCACGTATGCGCCATTTCCAAAAAAATAGCGATATCTCTCGAGTTTTTTTTCTGAAATTTTGTTTTCTGATCATAAAATAGTAAAAACTTGTAATGAAATGAAACCACTTGCGATTGTTATGACATGTATGCAACCTCACGTTTGATTGAACAACATGGAATTTGGCCAACATGTGACGCAATGGCGCCAAAGAGTGCATCACAAATTTAGCAGCAGAATAACTGAAGAACGCCAATTTTCCAACACTAGGGTAAAGAGTTTAGTTTACTCAAGGAAGAGTAAGGATTATTTAATGAGGCATCATTAATTTTGGCAGCAACAACAGAAGCCGGAGGGAGTGAAATTAAGTCACCGGAGTGACGTCACCCAGGTCATTGAGCAGACAAACTAAACGATGCATTTTACATAACAGATATAATACATAGGAATTTTCAGTTTTAGCTTTTATTCATTGCGGTACACTAGAAGCGGGTTTAATTGTAGGAGGGGGCAAGGGGGCCATGCCCCCAAAAAATTTTCCAGATTCCATTTGACAGTTCGGGGGTGCGAATGTCTGACAGGCAAAATCCTGGCTAATACCCTGCACTGCCNGGGTAAAGAGTTTAGTTTACTCAAGGAAGAGTAAGGATTATTTAATGAGGCATCATTAATTTTGGCAGCAACAACAGAAGCCGGAGGGAGTGAAATTAAGTCACCGGAGTGACGTCACCCAGGTCATTGAGCAGACAAACTAACTTCACCAAGGCCAGTACGAAACTCGAATCCAAATAGAGGGCTGATGCAATACTTGGGATCAAGGCGGTACCGAAACGGGCGCAATAAAGGTCCGTAGTGGAGTGGGGGAGACGGAGTGTGTTTAAACGATGCATTTTACATAACAGATATAATACATAGGAATTTTCAGTTTTAGCTTTTATTCATTGCGGTACACTAGAAGCGGGTTTAATTGTAGGAGGGGGCAAGGGGGCCATGCCCCCAAAAATTTTTCCAGATTCCATTTGACAGTTCGGGGGTGCGAATGTCTGACAGGCAAAATCCTGGCTAATACCCTGCACTGCC
>NMRA01000519.1:104946-132421 GCA_002633005.1 Phoronis australis
GAATCCTGTATCCGTACACAACCACCATTTATAATAGCGGACGGTGCGAGCCACACTTCGAAGTTTTCCAGTTTTATAGTAAAATCTAGTAAGGTATGAGAAAGAAGTCATGCAGTTAGTTCAAGGGTTTGCTATTTTTGAAAACCTTTTGACACTCTGACATCAGTGAAGTGTTCTGTTTTGACTTACATGTAGGTCCTGAAACTGTACCTAAAATGCCATAGTAAATGGCCTTCTTGATTGTGAATTTGTGACTCATTGTTACCATACTGTCACAACTAGTGTTCATGGTAATTATACCGGCTCAAATCAAACGATGTGGCGATTTCTTAAGGAATGATGTGAAGTTCTGACAGACATCAAGCAATTTTGACAAATAGCAAAGCATATCTAGTTCAACATTGCATCACTACAGGCTACGTACCCTCGATGATATGTCACTTTGTGAGAAGGGGAGGGTATGGGATACTTATGGCGAGTTCAACATTGCATCACTACAGGCTACATACCCTCGATGATATGTCACTTTTGAGAAGGGGAGGGTACTGNTTATGGCTAGTTTAATATTGCATCACTACAAGCTACGTACCCTCGATGACATGTCACTTTGTGAGAAGGGGAGGGTATGGGATACTTATGGCTAGTTTAACATTGCATCACTACAGGCTACGTACCCTCGATGACATGTCACTTTGTGAGAAGGGGAGGGTATGGGATACTTATGGCGCCTATTGTTTCTATGTGGCTAGGAAATTGACGTTAATATTATTAATACAATGCAAAATGTGTTAACTAATCCAGAGTTTCTTGAATTATTGGTTCCCTGTGTCTCAATGTTTCTTTGGTGCGTTGAAGCAAAGGACTGTGTTGCCGATTCGCTGAAGCCCTGGTGAAGTCCCCTTTAGGCACTGTTTATAGTAAATCAAAATAGATACCGACAATCATTATTAGGCCCATTGGCGTTTCTCTTGTTTCTTTAAGGTCTAACTCCGCCGTTAAGGTTTTTGGGTCGAGTTCGATTGAAGTCAGCAGCTGTGAGGACTAAATAGGAAGCGATGGCCACGAATAGTATTCAATAGTTCCTTGAAGTCGGTTTGAGTAAAAGTGAGTCCTGAAATTTGTCCTCTGTTGTTGTACACTGGTATAAGGAAGTGGCCTCACTTTCAGAGCACGTGATTCTTCGAATCCAGGTACTCTTCAGACAAGTTTTAAGTATCAAAAATCTAGTTGGTAATGATATATTTTAACATCATTTTTTGTAATTTAGAGCGTATACCTCAAGAATTATGGTCTGTTTACTTGCACAGGCATTAGATGTAAATGTGACTACAATCGCGCTTCTAGTGATTTGTGGCGGTTCATTTTCTTCTGATTAGTGTAGAAATGTAAAAAAAAAACATCGTAATGTCGACTGTCTTTGTCTTTGAAAAACTCCATTACCTTCACCTTTTCAGGTGACTTGAGGCATGGTGCAAGCAAAATGCTTTCATTAACCCAGACCAAGGACAACCACTCAAACTGGGGTCTTAGCAAACTATTTTTTCAATAATTGATAATAAAAAAGACAAACACGTATAAGGTTGAAAATTTCCTTTACTCGAGTGGTGTTTTAAACTGGTGAACCAAAGGAATTAATATATTTACATATGGACAGCTGCCGTGCATAATACAGTTTTATCTACTTGTTTCATGTTTTGCCCCGCGGATCTCCTTCATTCACAGTTTCAGAATTAACTTCAACAAGAACTATGAGATTCATTTACATTTTGAGAAGGGAGAGAGTGTCAGGTCCATTTTTCTAGATATAGCTTCTGCTTTCGACTGTGTCCCTCACGACCTTCTACTTCACAAACTTCGATCCTATGGCATTACTGGTAATCTTTGAAACATGATCACCTCATATCTCTCCGAAAGAACATACAGTGTTCGTGTCGATGGCGTACTTTCAATTTTATCCCATCCTGGATTTGTAAACGCAGGTGTACCGCAGGGTAGCGTATTGGGCCCTCTTCTCTTCTTGGTTTATATTAATGACCTTCCTGATAACCTGTCATGTAGCACATACCTTTANTTTTAGCAGTTCCATGGAAGCCTGGGTACTGCCTCAGAACCCCACTGGCGGTACCGACATAAACTCTCTCCACATAACTGCGTATTGTTGACGACATATTCTTCCACAGCGGTTCCAGTTTCCCAGTGATCATGACGTCACTTCTGAAACAGACCGATGTAGTTGAAGAAGACCATGCACGGTTTGGTGATCCAGTCCAGATTGAGCATGGAAATATCCAGAAAAATGATTTCGTTAAAGACATAGCGATTGTATAACTTCCATAAGTCGAAGGCTGGATTAACAGCATGCATTCACGAACAGGTATGGGTGGAATAATGATTAAACCAAAAAAGAAATCACGTGATGCCATTTTGAGATGAAATGGCGAGTTCACCAAACATCTCGGAATAGCCATATCACTGCGTTAGGCAAAACCACCAACTGTCTTGCTTCATGATGTAGCAACCTACGAAAACTGCATACTTTATGAAATATGTCCGATTGAAAGGCATGGAACACAACCAAAAACTTGTCCCAATTAAATGCACTCTCACTTGACAGATCTTTGGTAAGGATTTACGGTGCAGTTGAGTGTGACTGATGTCCAAACATCCTTCTTATCATTGTTCAAATACGACTCAATCTCTTCTCTGGTTGGTTTGTTTTCCCTCAGATAAGATGTTGGAGAGCAGAACGCCCTGGGCGCCAGATGGACAGTGGAGTGGTTGTGATCGATGACTGACACACCATCTTCGAGGTTGCAAAAGTAAAAGTCAAGCTGTTGTATTTAGGATTCGCATTGCACTGCAGGATGTCTTATGAATAAATTAAGATACCCAGGAATTACAAAACGTTAGAATTCAATGGATGCGGAAATCAGAGCAACCGAGGAAATTTGTGCGCATCGTTCAGTCTTATTAGCTTTCGAAACGACATAGAAATCAACCAAATGTATTACTGAGGTTGGTAAATTCAGAGAAGTTTGCAAAAATATTCATACATTTTCTGTTGCATTTTCTCACGTCTTCAAATTGAAATTACACCAGCTTCCAGGTTCGGGAATTAATCCAAGGAACAAACGCTAAATAGGGACTTGGTTATTGGTAGATGCATCAGCGTTGAGAAGTTATTGGTAATTAACTTGCACAACTGTAATGCTGTCTGGACGCATTGTCATGGAGAACTCAGCGGTTCACCGACTTTCAAGTGGTCAAATGCGGCTAGGCAAAATTGCCATGTCGCCCAATGTAAAATGAGCTCACCGAAAGCAAAACGCCGTGTAAGGCAGTGGTACAATGAGTTATAACTGGTCTGCCTTCTGAGTTAGTATCAAGTGCCAATAAATTTCCGATTTCCTGGGGACTTGGAGGATTTTGCCTGTTTTCTAGTCAAAATCTGAGGTTAGTGAGTGAACTACAGGGAGCCAAATCACAGGAGGAGTACAAGTTTCAAAAAATTACCCAATTCATCAGGCGTCTTTGACACAATATTTCTGGGTGTGCTTGGTCCCCTGGGCGGTTGCTTTGGAAATTTGAAATTCTCATCACTCTCAGCTAAGGAATAAGCGAATGAAAAGTCCGAGTCTGAAATACAAAATCAATAAATTTATTGTCTACTGCTACTTGAAATAATAAAAGGATGCAAAATGAGGAAAATGATACTTTTCACCTAAGTTGTTATACAAACGCATACATGTACGCACACGCACACATACAGACGCAAACACAGACATCAGGGCAGTAGGAAGCGGGGAGCCAGACGGGGGAGGGGGTGCGGCAGGGTTAAACCGTAGCAACCGACATAGGACATAGGCGTGGGGCCAGGGACAGTCGAGAAAAGAAAGACTGCGAAATACGGATAAGAGAGAAAATTCAAGAGAATATTTAACAACTGTGCATCAATGCATGGTTTGCCTTTTGAAGAACCTGACCAGGGCATTGTCGTTAGGCTCTTCGCTTTTGCAGCACAAGTCGTCTAAACGCAATTGAAAACGTGCACGAAATCAATCATACATATATCTCGAAAAATCCAGAAAATTGGTAAAGCAAAGCTTTTGCGGAGCGTACCAATTTTCTGGATTTTCAATTTATTTTTCCATATACCCCTCTCTGGCAAGGGATAGCGGAGACAATTTTCGGTTTATTTTTTCTCGAAACTGTGTATTACTTGAGAAAAATTGATGAACTGACAGATAACAACAATTGCGCCGCAATTCCTTATATTTGAAAATATAGATATTTTCATATTGAAGGGCCCCGCCCTTGAAGGAGACAACTGTAACACACTGTTTGTGATTTTATTGACAAATTCTAAAGGGGCCGCTCACGGAGAAAGGGCCCAATGTTGGAATCGATTACATCTATGTTCCTGTTTCTTTTGTGAAATTGTGCAACTGGCGTTCATATTGAAGGAGGTCACTCCCTGCATGGTTTTTGGACCATACGACAGTGGAATACAATGTCACTCTTTTTTCTAAGCTTAATGTTTAGCCTTTCATCTTTTAAGAAAGGGACACCTTTTAAGACGATACCCTCTCTCGGTGAAGCAGTACGGGAGAAATGGTCCAGTGTTCTCTATACATGTAAACGCGACGCTGCAAAGTATTCACGATAGAAGTTGAGATTCCAAATCCATCAAAAAACAAAACATTCGTGCACAACACAGCCATTCGACCCAAAGAAAAACGATGAAAATATACAATAGGACTGCCGGTCGTCTTCCATCTATATATTTTGAAACAGCCCCAAAGATACTGCACCAGGGACTTCTGGAACCCACCTTTTCAAAAAAACTCATTTATAGGATGGCCATAATAAAATAAGGTTTCTCCGAAGCTGAATCACAATCAAATGAACCTTGACCTTATACCGAGTGGTACGAGCTGCCTGATCTCAGCTATACTACTGGAGGTGACTCCTCGCTGCCGGTCAGTGTACTGTTCCTAGGCCCTTTCTTACTCTCCGTGTGGGTTCACGGTTACTTGCTTCATGGCTTGATGGCTTCATATCCGGGATTGTCCCAGGGGCGGATTCAGGATTTTGAGTGGGGGCAGGGCAGAGTATTAGCCAGGGTTTTACAAGTCAGAAATTTGCACCCTCGAACTGCCAAATGGAATCTGGGAGCATACCTAAGTCTGCCACTGTACCCCCCCCATCTAGGGCGGACGTGGGAGATTCGGTAAAAATATGGTGGCAACGGGAGCACCTGGGGCTACGGGAGCGGAGGTGGTGGCGATGGGGGGTTGTTTGGCGAAGTCGAAATGGTTGAAGGCCCCCAAAAAATTGTTGCCTTCTTACGGGCCTGGACGTGTATCTATATAAATAAATATATATACATGTAGTATGCCAGACAAGAAATTTGAAAACTGCTCGTCAAAAAATTAAAATAACGAAGACAGCTGACAAACAACATACATACAACAGTGGCACTACAGTGGTCAAAATACAAATACATGGCGCACGATTAAAATTTGCCAGACAACCAACTTTGTGACTACGCATCACACTGCGTCACGTGCATTTTCACCACAGGCGTCCTCAGCTTCTGATCGCGTCCACAATACGCTACATACATTACTACAAGGTATGACACTCGAGACTAGAAATTCCACGGGTGCTTCGATTCCGCCGTCCATATCTAACACATAACTCAATAAATTTACACAAAACAGAGGTTAAACAAACCATGAAAAATTGTTCTTTCTTATAATACAATTCACGGTGTCCAGCTCCAGCGAGTTCGCAAGAAATTTGCTGTCAAACCACAAAAGTGTCCCAAAAAGCCCAAACACAATTTGCACACTTTGTCAGTTCGAGGTCGAAAGCGGTACGGGAATTACCGATGAATTACGGATGGACGGCGTTATCGACATCGTGACTGTACATGTACGCGACAAACCAGCAATTTCCATACGGTCCTTGACCTCGAACCGACAAAGTGTAAAGTTTGATATGGCTTTTTGGGAACATGTTTGTGCTTTTACAGCGAATTTCTTGCAAACTCGCTGGAGCAAGACACCGTGAATGCTATTATAAGAAAGAACAAAATCTCACGGTTTCTTGAACGCCTGTTTTGTGTAAATTTATTGAGTTATGTATTTGATATGGACGACGGAATCGAAGAACCCGTGGAATTTCTAGTCCCGAGTGTTACACTTGCATAATATGTGGTGTATTGGGTACGATCAACTGAGGACGCCTGTGATTTTCACGCGATTCTGACAAAGATGCATTACTTACCTTTGATCAATTATTGCGTCTGTGAATGAGCGTAGTTACAAGTATTTTTTGTATAAATAGTTCTGGTCCATTAAATTTAGCTATCTAAGTTTAACAAGTTAGTATCAGAATGAGGGGTTGGTCAAATTCCCCACCACTGTGTCAACCATGTCAAGACGACACTTGTCCAGAGTCTCGTCACTGGAAAGTATGTCCATCCACAATGCATGGATTGTGTGCAGTGAAAGCACAAGCAACTGACCCATGCAATGACATCACGCTCATTTGATACACTAAGATGCATTTTGAATATATAGAAAAATGAGTGAGAAGGAGACGATTGCCAAGATATCAGTGAATATGCACATAGCCTCAGACTTTCACCTGATAGCCTAAGCAATTCAATGTATTTGAAAATATGGAGAACCCGCCAAATATCTAGCAACAGCTATAAATACTATGTACCCTAGTGAAGTACATGTACACCATAACGTCACAGGGACTGGAAATAGACAAACTTTGTATCGAATGAGCATGCGTGATATGGTCTCACCAGTAAACGGTACATTGTGGCTAACAAGACCACCAGGGTACCTTTAATATATGAGTAGTGATAGCGTGTGTAGTTGGTCCAGAACCAGACAGACTCAGTCGCAGGCATCACAGCGCGGAACGTGTCATGCATACGAGTGCTCCCAGTCGTCTGTTTAGCCATTGACCGTAGAACCGTGTTGCTGAAGTATTGGGAGTTATTGATGTACGACTCCAAAGTGACAATGTCCACAAATACAGGTTCTCCAACTGGCTTAAATATAGAGTATCATACTGTTAACACCAAAACATCATACACAAGGTTATGCTTACTAACCCAATTTGAACGTACCGTACTCACTAGCAAAACAGTCCATTAATTGATTGAGTGAAACATGTTAGGATTGAAAAATGCATTTTCTTGTGAGCAATAATTCAACTTAAAGTACTCACGATTGCCTTGTCTTGATCAAAGGACTGGAAGGAAACAGACTTACATTATTAATGCGACCCAGACAATTCATGATACATGTACATATGAATGTTCGAAACAATTGTTTCTTTTCTCTCCAAACTTCCTTCCTCTCACTCTTTCTAATTCGCCTTGCGCCACCTCCTCTTTATGCCAATTGTATTCTCTCCACCCATTGGGGGTACTGTACACGCCTAGAATGTGTTGCATTGTAATTAACGGCAAAAATGAAGGCAAGTGTCCTTCAACACGTTTAGCCGTCAGATGGAGACTACCGTTCTGTTGATCACGCGCCCTAATGCCCGTTTTCTTAGTGCCTGTACTTAGACTTGGTCTTTAACTGCACTGATAGGAATGCTTCAGAATTTCATTGAGTCATAGCCTTAATGTGTACCTACCACAGCGGGGTGAATGACAGTGCCGCCATGCTGATTGATCATGAATGCAAATGCAGTTCCCCACACGTTGTTGGTGAGAGCACTTTCGATCAGTCCTAACCTTACGTCAGAGCCCACCACACCAATGATGCTGCAATTGAGGCGTTGCTATTGACGACCTGAACAACACTTAGACCTAGAGTTGCCCATTTAGTGCTTGACATAAATTATCCTGCGGTATACATGAAGCTATCAACTGGATAGTAAATATATTAAAGAAGTACAAAACCAAAGATTTTTCTAAAGAACATGTCACTACTTAGCTTTGTCAATAAAACTTTAATTGTTTGCTAATATTTGAAGCCAAACTGTCTCTAATTTCTTTATCGCCCTATGTATGTGCCGCCTTCTTCACCCGTAAACCACTCACTCCATCTACCCTTTCCTTCTCAACCTTTGTCTCTGCCCTCATCTTTCCCCACATGCCACTCATTCTATCTAACCTTTCCTTCGCACCCAGTCCTTTCTTTACTTCGCTACCTTACTCTCTTTAACTCACTCGTTGTGAACATATACTGGTGCAGCTATGGTGACCACCAGCCCCATGCCAAGTTTGTCCAAGTACGGCTCGGTAATAATCGGGGCCGGAGATCCTCTGTTCTCTGGTTGATGGAGGAAGTCAAAGAAGGCTCTCAGTTGGCGCACTAAATTACCAGCACTCGTCTAAAAGATACATGCATCGTGCATGGGTAATGGTAACATATGATGGAAGTGCGCGAATGAATATTTCAACAGAAGGACGTCGAAATTGTAACAGAGGGAATGAAAATACCAGGTAGCAGATAATCCTTCCGGCCAAGAGATGGTGAAGTAAGTAGTATCTATAGGTGTCAACAAATTTCTGTCCGATGTAATGGGCACACAACTAAAAGAATAGTCTGGCCTAAAAGGGCTCGAATCAAAGCAGCCGCATCCTTTAAGTCTTCACACAATTTTGTGTGAATATTACACTACAGTTAGATTAGCGACAGTCAGTTAACTACCAAGGTTGGGCCGGGTCAACCGGCCAAGGCGGGGAATGGCTTCTCGATGAACACTTCGTACGTACAAACTAACCAGGTGCCTCACACGTTTAACCTGGCTCAACCACTAGAAAGAATCAGGTGCAGCCATTTCCACTAAACATGTAACTCACATCAATGCTTATGGTACTCAGCCCGTGTCTGCGGCACGTAAGTTTAGGTGGAAGGCTCCGCCGTGGATCCACGATAATGATAAATGTCTCTGGCTTCAATAGAAATGCACACAGTTTTGTGAGCTGAGTTCAAACTCACACAAATCATTATCAGAAAGACCACGTACATGATATAATTTGTGGACAAAGCTGTGATATTCTTACTTCTAGTAAACCAAAATAAAATTGGTCAAGTTTAAGCGAGCGTAACGTCCCATTAGGTCTATTGAATGCATATTTTTCAAACCGCTTACCCCTACCGCTTACCGCCTACAAGTGATCACAACGTTTTATTAATCAAATGAAAATTCATTGTTGGTTCTTTCCAAGAGGAGAAATCACCTTTTGACTTTGGGGAAAATCGACATTAAATGGCACGCGTTCAGTGATACAATCGTGAACCAAAGCAAGCTTAAAAAAATGTAGCGGTGTTAAAGCTCAAAGTAGAAACACGTTTTGAAACTATGCTAATGTAATTAAACTACACGTGACATTGTATATTGTTCGACCAAAGTCCACGCCTTTTACATGTCTCTCTCCTCAAGTTGATATAAAACCGCTCCTCGTAGCTAAAACAACCCTCGATTCACATAACTTGCAACTAAGAGGAGAACAAGCTCACATACACGTAGGCCTAATGTGTCAAAACCAACCAACCAATCGATTTTTAAAAAAGCTACTTTGTTCCTTGCTCAGGTTAGACTTGGTTTCTATGTCTGAGAATATCTGACATTATTTGCATCAGAGCATGCCCACTGCTGGTTGTCGGGTTAGTTTTGTTCACCAAATACCCGTTCAATTCCAAGGGATTCGTATTAACAGATTCATTTCGACACTATACCAGCGACTGTGTATCAAGTTTTCAAACAAAGAGTTTTGTCGTGGTTTTGTCGCGTTTTCAACGAAAGTTCAAGGTAAATATGAAGACGAGATAACAATGCTTCGGAAAAGGAGACGCCACTGTAATGAATTTTGTTTAGCAGCCAAACATGGTTGGTAATTGCCTGAGATAAAGAGCTCGATCATTGAGAACCAGTTTTCTCCATGGAATAACGGGGATCAAACTGGTTCTGAAAATGTGGGCATGTTATATCAGAATATTGTCACATCGTTACTAGCGACATAATTGTAATTCTTCATCAAATTAGAAATATTTTTGGGAAATAACTAGCCTTAAGTTATCGCTCAAAAGCAGTCTCAGGCAACTGCAAACTTGCAGTTCCCTCCAAACACGGAACAGTACAGGCACGGTGAACCCAGCCGTACAGCACCAGGCGCTCATTTACAATTCAGTATTTTCCTCATCACAAGAGACTAGGCTCTCAGGACTACTTAAAAGTTCACCCTAATCAACTACATGGTCCACCCAGTCTGTTATAATGCAGTTGCCTATATCCAACCAAATCAGATGAATTGATAAAAGGCAAATATGCATTTTCTTCAGCAGTCCAATTAAAGTATACTTACGAAGATCTGACGGTGTTTGTGAATGGCCATTACGTTATCAGGAAATCGGCCCCAATCAGTGAAGCATCGCTTCAACCTGTTGGTATTAATGTCCTCTGAAACAATGAGGTGTATAGTCAATATAAGTGAATGCTTATCTACTCAAGTGAGCCAGAAGAAATATATTTTGAGTTAAACATGATATCATAACCATAGTCCAATCATAGCATGTTTGCTCTAGTAGCCATTCGTAAAATAACATCTGGGTCTCTATTGCATGAAAAGTCATCTTGCACCATTACGTCACATTTACCAAACATAGGTTTAATAGTAGAATTATTAGCCAGGAAGTGAGTTGTACAAATTCTCTTAGTAAGTTAGTCACGGGCATATTCAGAGATATTTTATTACTTAATTTGCTGATGAGATTAATTATTATTTTCAATAACTATTTACGTGGAGCGTAAGACCGAATTCTTGTTATTAATAAGTCTTAAGTCAATTTCCATGAAACGGATCCTGGTCATTCTTTTTACTGAGAACATAATCTTGGCTTGTTTTAAAGAGGCAAGGAACGCAAAAGATTGTCAAAAATATCTTTTTCCTGACTAAATTAAGTACCATCTAGCAACGTCTGGTAAAGAGTATTTCACTTTCTCCTGTGAGTAAAGCTCCAGAAAAAACACATAATGCACCTATTTTGAAAAACGCGCGAAGGAAAGTCCGTGTGGTTACCTCGGACAATTGTTTTAAGACGCTTGGGCTGAAAGGTCACATTTTCCATATGAGGGAGTAATGTTTAGGACACTTGCTCTTTGCCTTGCGGGAGAAAACTTGATAAAGCACCGAGCAGTTGACAGATTTTTGTTTTTGTTTTTTTTTTTGAAACTGTGAACTAAGCGAAAGTATTTGACATCTACAGGCATTAAAAATATTTAGAAACAAACCTGAAATATACCTGGTACATGTAAGCAGGTTGAATTCTGATTCATTGACAGAGAACTAATTTCAACATTGCCTCGTCACATGGCCCTTTAAGTGATAACATTGATGTGGGGGTGCAGTAAAATACCTTTGACTGAAGAACTACTTGTGCTTCAGCCATTGCATTTCAAAATTGCAAATAGCTTCTTAGCTCCGTTAAATTGAAGTTGTATATATAGTCTTCCACAACCCGACTTAGCCACTTAGAGTACTTAAGTACTGAAGTATCGATGGTGGTACAAGTATGTGTAATATGGACACACTTCAGCCATTACAAATGAGAATTAATCAATGAAATGTAGGTGTCGCTGTTGTGGCACTACCATTGCCAACCACTTTCTATCACAGTCACGTTCTGTTTTAAGTGGCGCCAATATTGACCGCTCTTGGACTTACTTTGATTGTCACTATGGATACAGCGAATCAAGAGATCATCAAGTGCCTCGGCGTCGGTGATGTAAAACAATATCTGCGTACAGTGGCCCCGTCCACTGTGACTGAACATCTCATCCGCTAAAAGTATGGACTCCCTGAAGGCAGCAATGCATTGCTTCATCAATCCACAATTTGAATCAAACTATACTTTGTAAGCTTTCACCTACAGCACACTTATTATCCTCCGGAAGACAAAAGCATTATTTATCAACGGCTGGGATCACGTCAGGACGTTTTGAAAGAATGTCAAGGTACATAGAAGGAGATTTGACCGGAAACCATAGCGCACTGCGCCCTGAAGGATGAAACGAAACTAATTTGAACACCCAACACATGAGACCATGGTTTCGTCCTCAGCTTGATCCTTCAATTACAAAGAGTAAACAAATCAGTTTCCAAAGTAAGTTAACCAAAAAGAAGGGTATCATAAAACTGGCATTTCTCAAGAGAAGGCAGGTAGACGGTTACCCTGTTGTTAAGAGGTTGTTCCTAATATACATGTACCTGTAGTGGAGATTCGGTTGAACAAAAATTCATGTTTGTTTTTGAGAACACTTGTGCTCATTTTATACCACACTGAATATTGCCGATGATGTCAATGAATATTCGGTAATTTTTTAAGTTACTTTTGTTTTCCGAAAGTACAACCCAAGGCCAGTATATGTGCTAGTTTAAATAACACATTTTAAATTATTATTTTAGGTGCCTTGGATTTCTCTACAAGCACATGTTTTAATATTACCATCACCCCGACATCAACTGACTCCAAAGGCTGGAATGCAAGGGGTAAAACAAATTTCATAAACAATGCTCACCCACTTGTGGTAAAAGTTTTCAAGCGCTGTTTTCATCGTTTACACATTTTGAAGCGAAAATGAAATTTGCTGAGGTTTCCCAAAGAGCACTGTGTAAAAGTGGGATCACTTTCACCTAATGTACATACATTTTACTGTGTCTGATCATTTCACCTGAGCACGAAATATTTTGTACCTGTTCGTTTTTATTTGATTTGGACTCAGGTACATGTACATGTATATGATACTGACAAGATCGGACTTAAGTAGGCTTTGCCGGGTACTGGTCCTGATTCGAATTTTTCAGTGAAAGCAATGTAACATTTAGTACTAGAAAAAGTGATACTCTGTAAGTGGGCTGAAACAACAGTTTTTACTTTCTCACGTTTGGGTCATACTTACACTGAAACATGTGTGCAACTAACCAAAAACCGAAGTGTTGCTACGATCGATGACATTGACCCCGACATGCATGCAACTCATGTCGAAAGTTTCAATAACTCACATGCCGTAAGAGGACCCCTCAGGTTTCATCACTTTCAGCCTAGCTTTTAGTTGCTTGATATTAGATTGCTGAGCCCTGATCAGGTGTGCCTTTCCACCACACGAAAG
The DNA here is from genome assembly GCA_002633005.1 of Phoronis australis. Taxonomy (NCBI): domain Eukaryota; kingdom Metazoa; phylum Phoronida; family Phoronidae; genus Phoronis; species Phoronis australis. Next base: position 118,102 of record NMRA01000519.1, read on the forward strand.
GATGGTGGGCTTCAGGTCAACTTTTTCTCTCTTCACCGTCCAGTAGGGCGCGTAGTTGACAATTACATTCAACTCGTCTTGTTTGCCGAGGATGCTAAAAATCATGCTAGCGATTTTCTGGGCATTGACAAATCTGGAGATAACAATCGGGAGGAAAGTTGACCAGGTGAAACAATTTCAAACAATAACAGATCAAGAACCGTGCATATCAAAAAATAACAATGAACTTGGATTGACAACTCGGTTATTATGAGCATTGTCAACTAACGTAATTGCAGAGACGGCAAAGTAACGATCACCATCCGAAATCACAAGGGAACCTGAACTATCCACCGTGTTCTTGGACATCAACCAAATTGTCTGTAATGATTTGAAAGTTTCCAGAAGCAACTATCGATGATTTGATTTGAAAGTAGCCCCTACAACACAGACATGTAAACGTACTGCCGCAAGGTGAAACACTAACGTTAACCAAAACAAAGCCACATTTTCGATGCCATACTTTGGATTTGAGGGAATAGCTAGTCTGCATGGAGGTCTAAAATTTTGGGGAAGTTTGTAAATTGTACGCGTCCTCTACACATGATCAGCAAGTTGAATGTGATATGCCAAGTCAGTGAGAGCAGTTCTTTGTGAACACTGTTCTTAGTAATGCGAATGTTCAACTTGGCTTGTGTAAATAAACACAGCTAAAAAGGATCTATGGTCTTGACCGAGAAGAATATTATCCCCCCCCCCAATGGTTTCCAATAGCCAAGCCCGGAATGCAGAAGTTTAAGAAATTACGTCATGTCTCAGTTGGTCTTAAGCATGTTCTGCCCGACCCACTTTGTAATCACTGAGATACCTTTCTAAACTAACATGCCGAGGTGCCTGTTATAGATTCCATGACACTGAATATTTGGTCAACACCTGAGGTACAATTCGGTAAAGGAAGAGAAGTGTCTCACTTTTAATCACGTTATCACGAGAATCCGTTATATCGCAATGTGAAACAGCTCCAGCACAACCTGCCAGGAATGCTTTTACACTGGGGCAACCTCCGACAGCCTCTGAGGGATACTCAGCCGGCATAGACATTGCTCATCGTAATACTTTTGGGCCCGGGAGTGGTCACGACAACGATTTCTCTTACCTCACATCATCTCTGCATAATTGGTTTTAGCAACCACAGGTCAACGTAGTTTCCGTTGTTTTCAAGACAGTAATAGTTGACCCTCCGTGCAACAGATTTACTTACATGTATCAGTGTATTTTAGGTAATCCAGCATCACAGACGACAAAGATTATGCAAACATTAAGGTATCCGCAGCTCAGCAAAGCTCTCGGAGCTGCAAACTTGAATCCATGAAAATAACTTGGCAACACACACGCGAAGCACGGTTTGCACATTCAGAAACCCATGCCTTCAGAATCGCAAACATGGTTTGCCGACCCACCTATTAGCTCGTGCTGACTGAATCACATACGCCATTGTGTCTCGGTTATATCTTGTTTTTCACGATTTAGAAAAGTGTTTAATAATACGCCTCTGCGAGCAGGCAGCAAACCTGTTTAAAAATTCGGTAAGTAAATGATAAGAAGTTCTCCGAAGAAATGCAGCTCTTTTATTTATCAAGTCCAGAGAGGTCAGCAAAGTCTGCATAATTTTGGCTGTGCGAGATTAAATGAAGCTTTATAAACACTGTTCTGGTAAAACCGTATCTGGCAATGGTTTTTACCCATATGCTGATAGTTCAGACTTGTAAAACTAGCCCGCACTGATATCACAAGGCCGTGAGCAGCGCTAATGAGTGAGGTGCTCATGTATGGTCATGCGTGCATGAGCCCTAGTTTTCCCGTACAGTAACTCTCAATCCAGTTGACAGGGTGTGCTCAAGTGGCAAGGGAAATGCATATCAACTCGAAGGTTCCGCTCTCTAGTGACTTAGGACAACCATAACCTGCAAGTTATTTTCACCTGTTGTATTTTGCCATGGATGAGCTGCCGTCGATAATGATCACTACGTCTTTAGGCTTGGATATGGCGCTGATGAACCAAGGCCGAACCCGTACATCACCCATTTGTGCTGTACCCATGAAGTCGCGGAGTGTGTCCATGGCTGGGTACAGTCGCAACATGCCCTCCACGGAAGCAAAGTATTCCCACCTGAGAATTAACACAAAGCTCCTCAATGTGACAAGCATCACTTGTTCAGTCTGACACCAAGTGACCGCCCTACTGCTGCTGGCGTACTAAAAATATTTAGCACATCCAGTGGCGGATTTAAGAGGGAGCCAAGGGGGCCGTGGTGTCGCAAATACGCGATGCGTATTGCGATTCGCGTAAAATAGATTTGAAGTAAAAATAAAAAGACGTAATTGTTCTGTTTTATGTTGTAAGTTCACAATACATGGCCCTCCCTAAAATTCTCCCATACTCCGTTTGGTGCTTGGGTCCGGTTGCAAATGTCTGACGGCAAAATCCTGTCTAATGCTCTGGACTGCCTCCCCCCAAACTCAAAATCCTGGATCCACCCCTGCCATCGTAATGAATTTGCATTGCATTGCAGTAACATATCGGTAATGAACTGAAAATTGACTTGCGGCAATATTCACCATGCCAAATAAACACTTCACCACTCCTGCCTTTTTATTTCACGATTTCTCCACACTGTAACAATAAAACATTTCGAAATGGCCAACTCCTTTGCCTTTAAAATAGAGGCCATGACCCATCCTAGTTACCACGGAGTAGAGTACAGCAATGTTGTATTCATGAAATGTCCATTTCTCGAAAGTGTTTCTAAAACGGAGTCTCCATCAGAAACAAGGTCTTGAAAAGAGGCAAATGGGACACAGTAAGGTAGCTATTGAATCTGAGATCCTGCGACAGCTTCGTCGACAAGTAATCGTTCATACGAGGTATGGTAAGAAGAGATCTGTAGACTAAAAAACACCACTTAATTCGTGTAGGGCGATAGATTTCTCAACTAAAATGTCGTGAGGTGGGTCAACAAGTCAACCACAGCAATGACTGGTAATTCTCCACGAAAACGCACGAGTCGGGCTCTCTAGACCAAGATGAAGTAATAGAGCTTCGTGCACGCTCGTAGACCATAATCTTAGTGCATTACAGTACGTTCTGTCAACGTCCCTATTGGCTGGTACATGTACACTGTATTCCAAATGACTTGTTCTCAAATAGAGCGTAACCAAATTAAACTGACTCTGGGAATACAGTAAATATTTCAATGTTACTGTAAAAAACGACAGCAAAATCTGTTATTGGAGATGAAAATAATAAAATATCAAAGATAACCAACAGAGAGCAAATTCTGTGCCGTTACATAACTTACGCCGGGTATTCGTTAGCCTTGAGAAAGTGCTCTAACCTCTTTGACCACTCTATGTCCCTCACCAGTCTAGGGTCGCCAAATTTGCAGGTCTCAGCAAGATAGACAGATGTTGTGTTGAGACAAACAACGCAACCAAAGCGGCTGAAAATGTATCAAGCCGAACCATCTTCATGGAATGAGAGTGGCTAAAGGATTACAATTTGGAAATTGGTGGAAAAATGATAAACACGGAGTTCATTGCTAGTAAACATAACAATGCAATTCTTTCTTACAGCGTTAGAAAATCACGCTGCCCAGCTGACCGGTGGCCAGTGGATTTTCGGTCGGGCCACAAAACTTTTACACACAGACCCAATGTGGATATGGTCTCATATTCAATAACTGGTCCGGCGGGACAACACATTGATTCGCTGGAGATGGTAAACTGCTTGTTTACCCTGCGATGTAAGATCCAGTGGCGACTTTAAAGCCTTTCATTGTTTAAAATCGGTCAGCCGCCTAAATGAAGCCCAGTTTATGTGAATATATACCCGATCCTTAAATGCCACCAAGGACTTGAAAACCTGGATGAGTAATATTTAAACATGGCTAAAGACTTAAAAATGCTATATCTATCTCCTTGCCCACCACTTGATTTTTTTTTGTTTTTTTTTTCAACTGCGCCTTCGTGACGGTGTGATTTAAGGCAGTTGTAGATTCATTGATTACTATGGTAAACAAAATGGGAAGAATTCATAGTTGTTGTACGTAGGCAGGGTACTTTTGTCGAGTTTGGTTCGTGCTTATCGAGATTCACAAGTATGCTATGCGTGATCTACATGTAACTGCGTTTACAACGATCCATACACCCTTTGCATGAAATTGACCCAAACGTCACCTGTCAAATTCACATCTGGTCTGTTCAGACAAGTTAAACCATTGTTCGACGAAATCGGCGTTCTTCAAGACATTTGTAGACAATTCACTGACGTGCTTTACACCGCTATAACTCCAGTTGGTATACAGCTCCACCGACAGCTGTTGAAGCATCTGTACTCGTGATACTCGGCTAGAGAAGAACTCGTCTAAAAATTAAACAGTTAAGCTCATATGAAGAAAAACACGACATAATTATGTATCGAGAACCGAAATTCGACGACTTATGCAAGATTCTGATAAATAATTAACCTGCTTCGTTATTCGAGTACTTTCTATCCAAGAAATCAGACCCAGTCATGAAAAATCGGGGTCATTATTGGTTAGGGTGACAGAGCTAATAATAGTATAAATGTTTTGTTAATTGAAGGATTTAGCAAACACATGTACAGAAAGTGCAGGAAAAACATAAGAGAAATGAAAATAATAAACTACAAGTGGGACTCACAAAAACACAAAAATCGGAAAAATAGTTCCACTTTGGTCCGAAAAATAATAAAATAACACTAGATAAAAGATTAAACATATGAAAATACGAACAACATACAAATAAATAGTAAAAGATGAAATTCTTAATCCCCAAAGAAGTTAATTCCATATAAAAAATAAACGACGGATTTAAACGAAATTAAGTTAAACAAAACCGCAAGGTAGATGATTAAAACAAGGGAGAAATTGTTCCAGGCCCGAGTACCACTGGGACCCCAGTGTGAATGAATTATCCTGCTTACCAAACAATGTCTTCAAATCAAGTAATATTTTTGAACCATTCATAAAGACCTCCTCGTACTCTGCATTGTCATACAGATCCTGAATATAAGTATCCCTCATGCTGGTGTCGGCCAAGCGCCGGAAACCGCTGGAGACCACGTCAGCGAGCTTGGTGACGTTGACGCTGGCATCTGTGATTGGACATCGTAAACATCCATGAGATTTTCCGCATGGGAATAACACACATTTAAATCCACATGTTCCACTCGAGTAAAAGAGAACTAAATATGCAATAGTTGGGAGGCGGGGAATACCTATGGTATTTTAAATTAAAGAGGCCTATCAAGCAACTGTGATCAATATGCAGTAGTGGGGGGTATCCCTATGGTATTTTAATATAAAGAGGCCTATCAAGCAACTGTGATCAATATGCAGTAGTGGGGGGGGGGGTATCCCCATGGTATTTTAATATAATGAGGCCTATCAAGCAACTGTGTTCAATATGTTAATGATATGTAAATGGCTGAAATTTATGTGCAGGAACTTGCGCTTGAAGTCACAAATTCCCCGCTTTTATTTACAAAATACTAAGAAACAACCCCATGACTCGATAAGCAGTCAAATTAGAACACAAAAGAACTCTATCTGACGATATGGAAATGAGATTATCTCGAGTTACGGTCTTCTATTGCTAGAAAAAAGTATACGTACTGTGAAATCGGACAACGTATCACAGAACTTTTGCCATCCTTGATATTGTTAAGTGTGACAAATTGCCAGATATTGCTAGCAGTTTCCCTGTGTCTTGTGGTACATTAAAGAATGATGACAACTACCGTGGCTGGTGATTGTGGTAACTTAGTAATAGCGGAGTTGCAACCGCGCCAGTATGTTAAGAGCAATTCTCAGGTGCCATAAAGTGTAGGAAACTAATAGGCGTAATGGCTTGCTTTTTTCTACACCGAGCGCCATTGCGAGAATCCCATTTTAATTCAGACACCTGCGCCAATAACACCCGAACGTACTGGGTTTTTTTTTGTTTTTTTTTATTTAGACCCTTCTTGTTTTCGGTTTCTTCAATTTTGTGCTAAGATTTCAACGTGAGGCAATATGGTGCGAAAAGACAACCCCGCCTATTATTTGACAAGCCTACATTTAAGTGGTTATACTCGGTTTTTCTTATTTTTCTAAGACTTTCCTGCTAATACCAGGTTATCAGAAAAGACCTAAAAGAACAAAATTGTGTTGAAGTTAAGATGAATCCTGCATTCGTAACATGTAAGTGAGAACTATAAGAATGTAACATACACCAATACCTGAATGTTGGCTGTTAGCTCCGTTAAACAAAAGAATATGCAGCACTGTCAATACTGGCAGAACTCCGAACTTCTTCGTCGCCTTGAATGACGGGATACCAATCAAACCAAACGTGTTCAAAAGGAAAGTTAAAACGTGAGACAACATATTCCTGTATTTCCAGAGACGCTCGAAGAGGGATAAACTTGTCTTGAGCACAAAATTATTACTGTGCACACTGGTCGAAGAAGACATAACAGTGACCAGAGGCAATTCCAGTTTCCCAGTGAAACACTGACCAAAACTTACACTGCTTCCTTTCGGGACGACTGTGAACTTGCGATTCTCGCAGAATTCTTTTCCGCTTTTAAACACACTTTTGATGACATATCCTCGATAGACGGCGTCCCTACAGTTTCTATAGACGTCATCACAAAATTCTTCGCAAACGTGAAGAATCCTGCCTCTCAAGAACAGATTTTGAACAGGTGAACAAATGTAACACATGAGAGCGTTGATGTGAAGCACGCACGACGGTGAGGCACCGCCCATGGGTTTCACGCTACCGAACATGAGATTTATGTCAACGTTTGTACAACAGCTGTTGTTGGCGTACACGGTGCAGTTGTTTAAGTTCGGCTGTGGCTGCGGCTGTCTGGAATGAAACAGTGTGCATCCCCCAACCTCGTATAATGTAGAGTTACAAACTTGAAAAGAAGACTCGTTGTTTTCTGTCGCACAGACATGGAGGATAACGCAGAAATGGATAACAGGTGAGACCTTATGTCGCATTTAGAAAGTTAAGTAGGTATACAGGTATGAAGGCGGTGGTGCATTAGCAAGAAGTCTACATAGTCCCCGATCTGAAAAGTACGTATCATAATACAGTAACAAACATTCTTGGAAACAGAGATCAATTATGAATGGCAAAATATAGATGCAATGACACAACTGAAAGCTTGTGAGTCTAATGCAGAAAAATAGTGTTTGTTAATGTTTTTAGTCATGGTGACTTGACTTCTTTTTATTCAGTCAGAAATTAACAGAAATCCACGGCATAACACCTTGGACTTTAAAAAATGAATTCCACTCATAGGTAGATTTCGTTTGAGCCAATTTCGAAATTTTGTACAATATATAATATTCTCGTCGATTATATGACCAAAAATGCTTTTTGGAAATACTGGTTCTTGGGATAGACTTTCTGAGGTTTTATCTTTGACCAGAAAATCCGCTGTTTTTGTGATTTTGTTTACAATTCATCCATTTTTGAGGTCATCAGTCGAGTTTTTGCTGACGTCATTGTCTCAAAACGTTACTTTTCTCGCCGATAATGTCTAATTAAGCGTAATGAACCACCAAATTTTTAATTCCTGTGACTATGTGAAAATAAATTCTTTTTACCACGCAAATCACTTAAGCTAATAAGTTATGGCTCCGGAGAGCAGTAGGGTTACAGAAAATGTAAAGACTATAATCCTGCAAGTTTCATTGAGCTGGAGATTGAAACTACATGTAGATTATGTTTAACACGGAGCAACAGTACATCATTTGACTACATGGTTATTTGAAGGGTGAAACAGTGCCGGAATATTGCCACACAGCAGAAGTATATGCAGCATATGTTACGGACCCTGAGCGTCAGCAGTATTGTTCAGACATCAGTAGATCCTACCATAGACTTATACATGTTTCTGACTGCTATAGAAGCACTAACCTCAGGCGGTGTGAACCCTATTTGGTCGGATAGGTTGCGTAAAGGCACCACCTTTATTAACATGGGTCGGGTTTGAGTGCAAGAACCCCACCACTGCGTAAGCGACGTTCAAGGAATTGTATGAGTCGTGGTCAGTGCTGCAAAAAGCTACGTGTAAGGTTGCACACAAAACAGTCGGGCCCCTAAAATTGCCGAGACACACAAAGGCGGAGGCCTGGTTTTACTTGATTTCTGACATAATTTACACTTTAGGTTTTTGTTAAGATACAGAGCAGTAAAACGTCTAAAACTTAAGTTTGCACAAAATTTAAAGTGTTTGACAAAGGTAGCATTCTTGCTTTTATAAGTGCTCTAATTAATATACAGTATTATTGCCAGTGGCGGATTTAGAGGGGGGCCAAGCGGGTCATGCCCCCCCTAAAACTCCCCCAGATTCCATTTGGGAGCTAAGGGGTGCGCCGTCTCACGGGTAAAATCCTGGCTAATAATACTCTGTCCTGGCCCCACCTAAATAAAAATCCTGGATCCGCCCTTGATTGTCATCAAAGTAGTTAACGATCAACGTCTAGAAATGGAGTGGTTGCCACAGTTGAGGTTATGCAGAAATAAATAAAGCTTAATAGCCTTCAACTATCACAAGGCATTTGTACATCCGTTGCGGCGTCGGACAGACCAGTGTAAGCCTAGGAATACTGGTTGGATTAATACCTTACAAACTTACAAGCCAGGAAACAAACAGAAATGGTGCATTCACTCAGTAGCACTAGTTAACCGTAGGCAGGAAATTTTACTCAGAATAAACAAACAGGAATTAGGAAGAATACACCTCACTGCATTCCTTTCAGTTAGACTACGACACACTTGTTCAATACGTACGACTCCAAGTCCAAGAGTAGCAGACGAAAAACTATTGTGCTAAGACAATAGCGATGCTGTCTTCGAGAACGGCGATTCAACCGTGTGTCATGACTGTGTTCCAATTGGACTTCTTACGAGTAGAACGTCAACGTAGTCGTCGATGCAGCAAGGTGCGAGGATTTTCACAGTAAAATTGTGCGGCAATTGCTTTAGAGGTCATAAGAGCGTATCCAGTGAAATTATACCAGTCGGTGCTGCCCTCTCTGTGAGTGACTGGTAATGTTGGAGGAGCCATTTCTACTGAGCACATCATTGAAAACGTTGAGAAAATGTGATGTAGTCTAACTTAGAGCCAGCCTACCAGATTTACATGTATGTTATGTTTCCTTACCTTATAAAATGTGACGTAGACTAACTTAGAGCTCACCAGGGTTCTGCTGTGTCTTCTTACTTTTTAAAATGATGGAAGGCGAAGCATTTTTGTAGACGAAAGCATAAGAATTTGAAGTATTGGAAACGATCTATGTTCCAAGGCTGCCTTTCCACCATCAGTACCGGTATTGAAATATGCATACACTCCAATCTTCCGGACAGTTATACTGAAGGAACGCTATGACCCTGCAGCAGCATATGATCAAGCAACTGCATTAAATTCGCATTCCGGAACTAACATAACACTGGCAAATCTACGTTTTCAGTAAGGGGGGTTTAGGATTCGAGCGTAGCGCCGAGTGAAAGGAAGGTCGGGAGGGGGTAAACTCCCTCCTGTGTAAGATTTTTTGTGGTTTTTATTAGCTGGTTTCGTTTTTCTGGCGAAATATTTTTCAATTTTTATTTTTGATCGTGTCCCACGGGGGGTTGAACTTTCTGAACCACCTGTAGATCCGCTTCTGATATATGATTGAAGTAGGCCTAATGGTGTATTCAATTTACGCTTGACTCACTACCACGACTAGGATGAATACATGTATGTCACACAACATCTGGGGCCTAATTGTTATGAACATGCAGAAGTGATGAGACCGTATACCTGTATATAAGTGAAAAGTAGGCTCACGCGCCTATATAGCAGATATTTGAGGAAATATTTTCTAGTTTTTGAAAAGAACACTCTATTCTGAATAATCGATAATGAGAATTAACTTTTTCTCAATGATGCAAGTTGATCTATGGGGAAGACATTTTAAAAGGTCTAACACTGTGGTGAAACGTATATATAATGGAAGTGTGTTATTGGTCATGTGCTTTTTTAAATAAGCACGAGAAGTTTTGTTACGAGTCGGCCTTGGGTTTCAATATTCCCACAGTTGAAGTCCAGCAATTGAGTTCACAAGGAGGCTGGATATGATTGGAAATTATTAAGAATCGCGCGTCAATAAAATAACAGTCAATCTCAAAAAAAGATTTTGATAAGGACCATTTACAGTAATGAAATTGGTAAAAAATTGTCATGGCTTGTTAATTTATGCTCCGACCATAGCCTCAGGAAAATACAAACTGGCTGTTTTCTTGCCCAGAATTCATGTTGGGACCAGATTTATAGCGAAAACTACTCCAAACCAGGTTCCCGTACTGTATACAATGTAGAACGTCCGGTTATGACCGCTTTAAGAAGTTATTTCTTCTCCATTGTGTGAAATGGGTCGAGTTAGCGTTATTTAATTAGCTGCACCACAGTGTAGAACGGGCAGCCTAAGTTAAGCTGGCTCAAATTAAAATTAATGTAATCGTGTGTCCTATTTGTATACCTCAAGAGGAGCTAAAAACATAATCCACTTCTGTTGGATTCTTGTCTTTTTTAAAACACGTCACTATTCATACCGTACAAAAGAAAAGTACAGAAAAGTACAAAAGTTTGTGATTTCCCATAGTATTTTATACATGTACTTACTTTACTAGAGTTCCCTTATGTATACTAAAATGGTGAAAAAATGCTCAAAATAGTTCGACTTTTAGACTCCTTGCAATTGATCTTGGGGTTTATAACTTCTTAATCTCTTAGGCTTTTACTGTTCACGTGGCTTACGAATTTTTTACCCACCAAGAAATGCAACTTTCTAGTTAGGTGAACGAAATGCTGATTGCTTCCTCCGAAGATGTAGGCAGAATATATGCTTTTCTCCGTATTTTTTCCTACTATTCAAGAAGCCTGGGTCGCAATTTCGTAGCATAGATTTCGATAGATAGACGTATCTATTGATCACTTGTTTTCTTTTATTAAAGATAATTGCATTTATCGAGTAACAGGCTGATGTGCGTCAAAGGTACATGTACATGTACAGTACGATGTCCATGCGACCTACTGTATAGTTTACTCTTATGACCAATAATAACGCAACAAAGGAAACCAATGTAAGTGTCCCATAGGCGACACCCATACGACGCACTTATGCCCGTGGCATGGATGTCGCAAATTAAGCCATACCTTGTGACTACCATACGACGTCATTTGACATTGATTAATTTATATTTGTCATGGTTTAGGTATCAGAAACACCAGGTAACTGGGAGGATTAATGACGCACCAGCTGCGTCTAAGGATGGCAGAGGACCGACCAAACTGCAGCGGCGGGGCAGCATAGAAAGGTAGCCACACTTGCAACTTGGTTGAGCAGGAGCCGGAGCGCGGCGTGATCTTCGTCAGAGGCATCTCGTGACGTCACGGATGAGCAATATTACTCGGTTCCGGCAGTGTTTCCGCTGACTCTGGTCGCATGACGGCACCATTAGGGTGCACGTTTACGTTAGTACTCGGGGTGTTCTGGTAAAAGAATCCCACGGCACTTCTAGTTTACATTTAGTAATCACGTTGGCCAGTGTTCGTTAAATATTAAATATAGCACGTGTAAATATAGGCTCAACTAAATACTGGGCACTACAGGAAATCTAAAATCCAGAGGATTTGCATTTACGTGTTGGTGTAATAATCGTAAATACTCGTATTTAGTAATAATCGTTATCGTCGTCATAGTCATATTCATGCTTTCTGGAAGACCTTCGTCTACTTTGACTTGTCTTACTAGCTTGACCTTTATCGTTTGACTGCCTTCGCCTACTACCCGCGGATACGTGCTTCTTTTCAGCGTTCACTTTCACTTCATCTTTGTCACCACGCTTCTTCTTGGAAGGCTCTGTCTTTCTTGTCTTGTGACTGTGCCTATGTATTTGTTTCTGTTGTTCCAACAACTCAGCACCTGACTTTTTAGATAACACTCCTTGCTTGCTTGCCTTATGGCTGCGCCTGCGCGCTTGCATCTGTTCCTCTAACTTCTCAGCGCTAGTCTGGTTCTTAGAAACCTTTACCTTGCTTCTGATGTGAATGTGTCTGCGCGTTGGTTCCTGTCCCCCGGAAGTCTCAGCGTGTGCCATGCTCTTAACGGGAACACGATTTGCCATCTGATCATCGACCATCTCTGCGCTCGTCTTTTTGCCCAGCCACCACTTCGAAGGTTTTTTGGTCTTCTTAGCTTGTTCAACAGCTAGCTCTTCATCGGCTTTGGACATCCTTTCCTGATATAATACTTCCGCCCTATCGATTTTCTCTTGAAGTGCATCGATGCGTCTCTGTTTCTTCTCTTCCTCCATATACAGTTGATTCACAATATCGTTTGGTATTCGATAGATCCTCCCCTTACCGGTTATCCTTCCTTCTGGGTCTTCTTCAAACGGCTCTGAAATTTGTAATGAATATTATACATCCAATATGGTGAATTTGTAAAAGGTAAGAAACGCCATTGGAATTCGCCAATTCAAAATCCTCAACATTCAAGAACGAATTTGGAACAGGTTTACGCGGACCATGAAAAACGTATAATTTCTTTCAGCGCCCAGTTACATCGTACATTTGCCTCACTCACGCTGCACGCGTGTTTTTTATCCCAATCTACACTGTTGGCTTGATCGCGGAACACGAAGCATCAGTAGTCAACATTTACCTTTAAGTGTTAAGCACTGGCCTGCATAGGAAACAAGTAAACGTTTTTGATATCCAAAACTACAGGTGGAGCTAGGCAGAAGTGGTAAAACGCACAAGCAAGGTGTATGTTAGCAAACACCCACTTTTGTATTCAAAACGCCAAACAACGCACTTCCAGGTATGCAGTACAAGGATCTTTGGAAAAAAAACACGGGTATGGTGCAATTTACAGCATCTATGACCTATATTAGTTTTTTTTTTTCCTATTTCCGTTCCCATTGGACCGAGTTAAGCAACCACAGTGCGGGAATGAAACTATTTTTGCGCCGGAGAGGTATGTGCAATCTTCAGATTGCCCTGAGGCGCGTGCTTTGCGTTCTTCTTTGTAAATTCCTCCCATTTGATGGACTTTTTGATTAGTTAAATCATAGATTATAGACAACAGATTCGCAACTCCGGCATATCCTTACGTGCTGAGTTGAACTCTCCTAACCTATCTGCTGCAGTTTCCGGTCAGTGAATTTTGACGAGAAATACTTGCATCTGCTTTACTGTCCAAAACAACGAAAAAATATTAATTTCGGCATTGAAACGCTTTTCAAAGTCATTTAATAGTAGAAGTGTTGGTATTGTGAGTACTTTTGGCAATTCTACTGGTAATTAATTACAAAATTCAAACTTCGGTGCCGACTGATTATGTCGTCTGCTTGCCCAATAGCAGCATAGTTATCGGACAGTTTTTGATTTATGGTTCACATAGGCCTACTGAGAAAACTACGAAAGCATGTTTATAAATCAACATTCTCAAGTGAGCAATTCTTCTGGAAAGTGTTGAGTGGCCCTTAAAAGGGCCGTCGGTTGTAGCTATAGCGTGAAGTGGTTCTTAAAAGAACCGTTGAATAATTAAACAAGTCATCATCTGGGAAGGTTGGATGAAAACAGAGAAGATGGCAATATCGATGACAGTTGTATCACCTTATATAAATGTTACCTTTCTCCAACGTTATCACGAACCCTGCCTTTTTCAGTTCTTGTTCCTGGATTCAGAAGTAGCCCTGAACCATAGGGAAAAAAGACATGGCTACGAAAACGAATCAAATTTTGAAAATCATCGCCTTCGTGTGATTACGTGTTGCTGTCGCCAGACAGTTGTTTCTCCCCAACATCAACGTGATGGAAACTTGTGTCCTTTGTTTCTAACTTTTAACCCATTTTTTAAGAAAGGGGTGTACTGATTTTGTCTAACGTTGATAGACCATAACTTTTGGTTTTTACAATGCATTTATTGTGCTGAATGCATTCATATTAGGAGGCTTCATTGCGTTGAACAGAAAATAAACTAAATGTAACACAATAAAGTTTTGAAAATAAATCGAACAGTAAAACAGGGCTCCCTAAAAATCGAGCTGTTTTCGAAAACTTTGCGCCATTGGTGATCTGCCAGTGTTTGGTTCATGCATTTACGGCGGGAAAATAATAGACCAATTATCGTGCACGTGTGCACTGTAGCAACACATTGTATCTTATTCTTATTTGGCCAATCTGTTGATACAGTAAATTTCCTTAGTT
>NMRA01000519.1:132832-154706 GCA_002633005.1 Phoronis australis
CATTTGATTGTTTTACAATAGGTGCATGTCAAAAATCAACAAAATTAGATATTACAAAATACATGTATACAAATCGATTGGAGAACCGAGCCTTTATTTTCCATCAAATACTATGCATTTTGCTAGGCACAAGGTAATGGCAATTAAAGCTTTGTAGTAAAATTGCAATTCCATTAGTTTTCAGGTTTTCTCGAGCTTCATAGGCAGCGGCAACGAGAAAATACAAGACGTCCCGAACATGTGCTGGCACTTCAGTACAACGAGAAAATACGGGACGTTCCGAACATGTGCTGGGACTTCAGTACAACGAGAAAATACGGGACGTTCCGAACATGTGCTGGGACTTCAGTACAACGAGAAAATACGGGACGTCCCGAACATGAGCTGGCACTTCAGTACAACGAGAAAATACGGGACGTTCCGAACATGTGTTGGCACTTCAGTACAACGAGAAAATACAGGACGTCCGAACATGTGCTGGCACTTCAGTACAACGCCCAGAGTTCAAATCCATTTCTTGTGGGCATCACTTTACCTCCGCCCCTACGTGTATCTTGCTGTGAAAACAGACATCTGAACCATACCATAACCTTTATCCAATAATAGAATAAAACCAAGTCATTTTAGCCCCATATTTATTAGGCATTGCCACGGGCAATTGTGTCCTTTTCCATTCATGACATGTGCAATCAACATTTTTTCCATTGCAATAGGCATGTTTATCTATTTGATTCCTTTCTTTCACTATTTGATAAATTGAATTCGACTTCTCGCTCCTTAATTACTAAACAACTCATCTATCATAATTTGAACGATCAAGAGACCTTTGGGACAATCTATATGTGGATATTTCTGTTTCATTTACAACCTTGATAACTTGAGTCATCAGTTAAAATTGAGTAAAGGTTTCGCTAGAATAACTGCATGCGCGCACCCAGCCTAAAATATAGGAGCTCGAATTTTTGAGAATGAGGACCTCTTACTGAAAAAGGAAAAAAGGGTTCGCCAAATTCATGCCTTTTTAGTGGACTTGTGTCTCGTTTTCTAAGACTTTTTGTTTCTCGGGCGGAACTTTTTGCCCACTTCGCCAAATAGGGGCTTCGTTCGAGCCCCTCGAGCACCACCAGCGGGTACGGGCATGAATTGGAAGAACTTTTATGATCCAAACCGTTATTTAAACCCGTAAGGAATTAAAACTATATCCCACAATTGTAAATCAGACTGCAACCAGACAGTTGAAATTCATTTCGTAGAAGATGCCCGGCATAGACAAATAAGAGCTTGCACGCGTCTCAAGAAGCAATTGACCTACTTAAACGTGGAAGCGTTGTAACGCTTATCCAATGAAATACTGATAAATCAAGTAAATGGAATACATGTTAATTTTGAAAAAGTTCCTGGCTGTCATGGGATTCCTTCAGCGCTATCTTCTCGCTCAGTTTTACGATGCGCCCTTGCTTTCGCGGAGTTTGACAAGGCTTTGGGGGTGCCATGGGTCGTTTTAAGAATCCCTCTCACTTTCACGTTAATATTCGGTTCAGTCTCTCGGCGCCTCTTTTGTTCTTCTATTTCCGCCTCTCTCAGCTGTTTCTCTTCCAACCGCCGCTCTTCTTTAGCCTCCTTTTTCCTCCACCATCTTCTCCACTCGCGCCTTTTTGCTTTCGCCTTTGCATGTCTCTGAATTCTGTCCCTCTCCGATATGGTCACCTTCATCCTGACGGGCATGAAGCCTTCGTTTTCAGGATTGAACGGGTCTGGAAGAGCACAAAATTTAAGGTGCGTGACCTTTATCTTCCAGCCTCCATTTTTGATATACTGACCACCCATGACTTCACTGTACGACCATTAGACCTTCAGTCACGCTTAATCGTTAGGCCACCATTTTAGGAGACTTTGAAGCTCAACGTCCAACCTTCAAATCGAATATCAAAGCCTTTGCCCGATATCAAAAGTACTGCCACACATTGGAAATAATGAAAAATGGGACATTGGCTTTAACAGTAAAGACTGTCCGTGCGATAATTTTCCAGTAAATAAATTAGTTAATCTAGCTTTTCTGTGAATAACGGTCAGCTGTAGTTTGGTTCTTGCTTAGTGGCAAATGAAACGTCGGTGTTGTTTGGGACCAGGAACAATTACATTTTCTGGCGAGTTTGCATACATTTTACAATATAGCCGCCTACCTATGTACGTATACTCGGGTGGCCAATCTGGAAATTCTTCTTGCTCGTAAGATTCGCCAGACTCTGCTGACGGAACGTACTCGCTACGTTTTTTCACCTTGTGCCGGACAACAGGGACCGGTCTTTGTTGCACGTGATTCGCACTAGGACGCCTCCTCATATGGACGAAGAGGGCGGCAACGAAGCCAAGGAAAACGGTAAGTCCCACGCCAGAAAGAAGAATAACCAACCATAATGGTAAGCCGAGAAGGTCTGCAAAATTGTTTAATATCAGTCAACAATTTTCAAGTAAGCTGCAACGGTTGTCCGATTTCCTGAACAAATATTACTTGTACGTACATGTATGCGCCTGACACGTCTGCTGGCGATGTGGTCTGGTAAGTTATGGTGTACATGTAATTTTTACGAGACACCATGTACATGTAGCTCAGCGGGGATCAGATCGATTTTTGAACGCCATCTTGATGCCGCTGATAGAACGCTTATGAAGTGATGCTTTACTATTGTTGTCAATAAAAAATTAAAAAGAGAAACATCCGGACTTAAGATGCTGCCAGGTGAAAACGTATGTCACATACATGTACCGGAGGAGCGTCATGAAAACGGTTACTTTAGTCGTACCTTTTCAATGACAAGAGAAAATAGGGGTTTGATGCATGGAGACCGTACTCCTCCGGATTGTCGCTAAGGACCTATGAATTGGCGAACTAAGAAACGACAGACTGAGATTTTACCCAAGCATGGGAGCTTGGGGTGAACTCACATGATGATTAACTGAGTAGTCAAACGGGTTATAGCAGTCAAGCAATAGTTTTTACCCTGTGTACCGCGGAGTTATGTAGGACTAGGTATAGTAAACATGGGATCATTGACGCGATTGTGAGATTTTAAAATCTTTTCCAACAAGGGTTCGGGGTTTAAAAATCGGTTGCCTTCACTTTCTATCATAACAAAAAAGTCCACTTTTTATAATTTTCTATCGAAACGTGTTTGAAACAAAAGGCATACCAATTGCACAGGCGGGCGGAAGTGAGATTTCTTCGCCTTTACACTCTACGGTCATCTGATTTAGGCTTGACCCTTGACCTGACGTCCAGCGATAGCCGTTGAGACATGTGATGTTAACCTGCGTTCCATTTGGAATCATGACAGCATTTTCGGGAGGTATGTACGTCCTCAGTCCTTTTTCATAATAAGCTCCGGTAAAGCGATGGTCGGTCGAGATTTGGAATGAACAATACACTGAAAAAAGAGATATCAAGGACATTTTAAAGAGTTACCAGGCCTCGGTAGAAAAACAGGTTTTTAAACCAAGCTAGAGGGTATGGCTTAGACTTTAGGTAATTAATCTAAATGGATATTGTGTAATATATCACCGAATACCTTTTAATGTACAGTCGAAACAACAACCAACAAAGACCAGTCTTGTCCATCCTTAGACAACTGAAGTGATAGAAATCTTCATAACCTACTACTAGTCCAGTGTTGAATTAGTCAGTAGGCTTGCAAATTGACACTGGCACCTACTCGTTCTTGTAACGGGAATTACCAAAGCCCAATATTCTCCAATCTTCACGATGATCTTCTTGCGTATGAGATACGCATGGCTGCCAAAGAGAAGTTCAGCAAACTGCTTACGATGTATGACAAGCAAATTGTTGCAAAGAAATTGCAGTCACGTGTGAACATGAAAAGTGCACGTGGTTTGGCACTCTGCGTGTCGCGGAAGGCCTGACTTTGTGCATCTGGGCTCAGATGCATAAAACTTCAATATTATCCGCTACATAAATTTGATTGTTACATGACTCCAGGTGCATTGTTCAACAATAACAACGTGACACGTGATAACGAGACGTCATTGCTGTAATGCAGCGTATAACGTTTACGCCACTGGGCCACGGCTGTCTTTTCCTTGTTTCAAGTAAGCCACTGCTCCTCAATCTGTTATTTACACTTAACCATATGAACTCAACTGCTTAATGATTACGGCACGCCTTCGGAGGGGTCGTTATGCTCTGGAATGTGAACAACCTTTATCGAGACCAAGTTGTCATTCTCGCTGTGCTCATGAACACGTTCACGAGGTACGGAACTACTCCTTTTAGATCGACTTCCGGTCAAACTCGGAGAGGTCCTATATCTCCCGTCACTGAAAGAAGCAAATCCTGACCTTTGATTTGCATACGCTCCTCCATTCTCAACGGCTTGGTCGTTTAGTTTATCTTGTTCACGCTGTCTATATTTAGCCTTTGCGCGTTCGAGAATTGCTTCTCGTTGCGTTTCCTTCGATATCCGAGCTATCGCCTTCTCTGTGGCCTCATACTCCTGTCGCTCTTGGTACTTCTGTTGAGCCCTTCTCAAAATATCTTCTCTGCGCATCTGTTTTTTCTCCACGCGCCTCTTCTTTCTGTACTGTCGTCTGTTTTCCTCTCTCCATGATTTTCGCTCTGCGTACGTATGAAGTTCCTCTCCCAACTCTGAAAACAAAACACGCATTGTTTTGTAAATCATAATTTTACACTTATACACGCGACCTCAGATTGTGGTTGAAGAGCTGAAAAAAATTCCAAGTCGTCACGACTTCGTCATATCGAGTATCGACGTCTGAAATAATTCTTCCGAAATTAGTTTCGAAATTAATGGTGACTGTCAATCTTAAAATGAATGATATTTCCTCTAGATTCAGTAACGCTGGATTAAAACTTTCCCTTTGATTCGTGAAATCAGTACATTTGGTACCATCAGCTGTCAACACGCATCAAACGTGCGCTTATATTTTTGCAAGAAGTAAACAGACGGGAGTCGGAATAGGTCGGTAAAAATTGGGCATGATCAGACAACGAAACGCGCCTACAGTGTATTGCTCCAATGGCACAAGTGTGGCGTATGAGCCAGTGTTCCAGAGCTAGTGTGTCAGGCCCACCGCTCTTTTCTAGTGCCCTGCTAGACATTGGAAGGTGAACAATTTCGTGATCTTTGATCGATTCTACGTAGTACTGACATTTTCGGTAGGTGAGCCCACCCGATGAAACGCCCATTGGTGTTTATTTGGAATAGACGTCTATGGGCATTTATTTGGTGTTACAAATTCTGATGTCAAATGTCCTAATAGTGAGGTGTTTATTCGGAAAATTTCTCTCTTGAAGTCCACTCAGCATTGAATTTTATCCACAAATTTTGTGGAGCATTTGATATATGAAACGAACAAAATGTCGCGAAATTTATATTTATTAATTTTAAATTAAAAATCAAATTTTTGGTGAAAAAAATGCTGATATTTTCGTATCAGCCATGGCTAGGAATTTCCTTTTTCCCGCTTGAATTTTCCAAAAAACGCCCGTGCTTTCATTTGGGAATATTGAAACGACTTCAAACTTTCATTTTCGAATACACGCCCATAAAGGCTACTCTGCGGGGAATCGCGGTATATATCGACAAATACATGCGCGCAACTCGATATTAGACGGTGTTTACAGGTGTTCCAATTTGACAATTGATCGATAAGTTAATTTTCTTTTTCATTTATTATTTTATTTTTTAGTGTTTTCAGCAATTTTATGCATTTGTAAGCATTTATTGGCCATGATGCGTTAATGCTATTTATGTGTTAGCGTGGACA
This sequence comes from Phoronis australis, assembly GCA_002633005.1. Taxonomy (NCBI): domain Eukaryota; kingdom Metazoa; phylum Phoronida; family Phoronidae; genus Phoronis; species Phoronis australis. The sequence continues at coordinate 138,635 of NMRA01000519.1, forward strand.
ACACTGTAAATATTTTAGCAAAGGTCTGATACAACGTGCCCGTATTTTTAGAAAAAGTTTAATGCCCTTTAATCAGTGGAGAAAACTGCTTCTCAAACTTAGGGCACGTGATATCAGACCTTTACCGGTATTTCGACGACTGCCCTTGCCAAGCGTCCTAACCTTCTTCAGAAGAGTCGCTACTGGAAACGATTGCCGTGTTGATACTCTCCTCGGCAAGTCGCCTTGTTTTTTTCTGCATGTCCAAGCGAGATTGGCGCTGTACGGACAGTGAGTACTTTCCATCGAGCTCTTTCCTCTGTCGCTTTCTTTTTACGTCGGCCCAAATACAGATTGTCGACACAGTCATGACGAAGATAACACCGACGGTAATTAGCGCAATAATCCACCAAGCGAGTCCGGAGTCTGTGCAAAAACGTTATTGTGTGACAATCGTAGTTGGCAAAACTGTCGTTTCCGTCAACATTTGGTGTTTTGCTTCTCTTAAAGAGTTTGTTTGATCCAAAAACACGGTACTGCACATTAGATAGTTAATGGAGGCGTACGAAAAGAATTTGAGGCAAAAGCATCACATTAACTACAATACCTTGTGACCTTTGAGTGAGCTTTTTTGTCTACCATTTCAGAATTATTGTCTTGTTTATACATCACGACTGTAAATTTTCTGAGTACCTTTGACAGTCCTCGAAAGAACATACAGGTGTAATGTTACATCAGCCACAATACTGGTCTCCTTCCACATGTGTATTTTCAAGCTTTGCCAACAACATTACGCCAAAGACGAAGGACCAGTTTTTTAGATTCAAATACATGTATAGCTAATTGCAGTGTACTGTGAAAGTTTACTCCTTAATGCCACCCGTTTCGTAAAGTTTATAATTGACTCTCATACAATACATGTTTATCTTAGAAACAAGTATTTTGTAGTTTTAAAATTATTCGTGTTTACCCTTTGTGCAACCATGAACTGTTCCAATGCGATCCTTGAGACACTTGATCGTGACTGAGTGTTTATTTGATCCATCGACGCCAGCCGTCCAGTGATAGCCTTCTTTACACACAAATGTCACGCGCGCTCCCGTTATCACGTGGTGTTCAACGTTAAAGGAAAGAAGCTTCCGCTCAGTGCCGTTTCCGAGGACAAACGCGGTATAATGCCTATCATTTGGTATGTTGAGCACACAATATTCTGAAAAATTGACTGAACAATGACTGCTGAGTAGCACTTGTGGTGGACTGATGACACCGCATATTGTATGAACAGGAACTTTTGTGGTTCATGTAACGTTAGTCGGTAACCAACCCTAAGTGCAAAGGGGGTTGGGAATGTGTACATTGAAACTATGGACGTTAGTGCATATACCGCTCGTAATAAGGACCCACTGCAAATTACGATACCATAAAGAAATCTATGTAAAGAAAAAATGCGGCGAATATAGTTGCGTGAAAGTCTGACCCTTCAATCGTACTGATATGCTGTTCGCTTGTCACTTTTCCAGTTACGTTTTTTCTCGCAGTGCAGCTCGTGTACTATTCGAATTTTATTTTGTAAAAATCTAACTTGACTCAATGGCTCGCATTCGGGTCACCAGTTATTTTAGTAAGACGTCATTTGTTGTCAAAATCCCTTACCATACACTGTAACATGCCAGACGATTTGATCTGTCGTTGTTACTTAGAAGTAAAATACACTGGAACTTAAATAGTGCTTGCAGGAGTATTTGATTTTTATAGTACTACACACAGTCAATACGGTACTTTGCGTTCACTTCGGAAGTTTCTTTTCATTACCTTCAGTTCGCAAGTTTAGTGAAATAGGTCCCAGGATCTTACGGATCAATTGGAGATGATTTATTGGCTATCTACGTTATCTCAGCCATCATCAAAAATATGTGAAAAAATTGGACGTAATTCGCATCGTTTTAATGTACGTTCTCCCCTTTAATAGTTAGAGTAGGTGGTAGTTTGTTTGAAATTTCATTAGTCATTTGAGGAGGAGTTACATTTTGCAGAGTGCCTTGTCAAGATTTTGTCGCGTGAATCCACCTAGCATTCGTACCAAAGGTGGCGCTCTATCGCACAAGTGTTACAGCGGTCCTACTAATTTCCTACACAAACGTCCGTTGGTGCTTACCTGAAGGTGACATTCTTGTTGAATTGCACTTTTAAGTTTTTCTTTATCTAAAGGGTTTAGCTGCCAAACCACTCGAAGATGCTTCCAAAGTCATAAAAATTTGAAACCAAAAGTTAATAAAGAGGTGTGGAAATCTGCGATAGAAACTCTTCACCGATAGAGTGTACATGAAGTCACGTAAACCAAACATGTATATGTACAGACAGCTGCCTTGCATGACACGTTCTTGAAAATGTTGTGGTTTATCGCACAATCCCGCCAAATTGAAAGTATCGTACTTTTAAAGCGGTCATAAACCATTTTCACAAAAGACTTTACTGGCGACAGATTAAGCTCAACATGTTGACTATTCATGGCTTCTTATTTTATTGGCAGAGCATATAAACTGTCTGTACTTTGCGAAACCAAATTCCAATCTTACCTGAGCAAGGGACAAGTTAAAACTGATTTTAAAGCGACACTGGTGGCCTTAAAGATGTTTTAACGTAGTCGGTTTTGTTGCCGTTTTTTATTTCAGAACAAAGAAAAGATTAATCTTGTGCAAATTTTATGAAAATTATGTGGCATTTTACCCCGAAAACACTCATGCTGCAACAACTTCATCACGAAAGTGGAGTGAAACGTGGAAGCATATTTCTTGCAAACCAAATCTTCGAGAAAAATGCCAAAGATTCTTTATATTTTTGTGGCTGACATTTTTCCCTGAGGCGACGTTGAAAACAATGCGATGCATATTGGACAGAGATCGAGGCTATTCTCTGGTCTATCTCTGACTTTGATATGGACGGTTCCTAATAATACGACTTAATTTTGTCCCGTTTCACCTGACTGGTGAGAAACCGTGCTTCATTTGACATTGACCATATAGTTTTGTTACAACGATTTTCAATTCAGGATATTCCGCAAGTATGCAAATGACGTCAAATAACAAGTACTGGAAAACCCTGTCACCGCATACCATGATTCTGAGCCGGAAAAATACTCATTTAAAAACTTTCTGAAAATAACTTTAAATGTGCTGTTATTATAACTTGACTTAAAGAATCATTCATAAAATCCGACATTGAAACATGTGTTTCAAGAGAAAAAACGAGATCATTCATGATTTGCTCCGATTTTTTAAAATATAATTATGGAATTTCATCTGACTCATAGACTTCATTGGAAGCTTGTTTTACTCGAGCTCTTATGTTCATTTTAACCGGTTGCTCAAATCGTACTGTTGGAGGAAGCGAGATCCTCCTTTTCTTCCTAGAAGTGGCTACATGTAGGTCATTATCAGTAGACCTCAAAGCTGGACCGGCAGACATCGCTCTTGGTCGCTTTCCTCCATAAGCGATGTCTAATTCCCTTTCTTGATGGTCGAATTCATCCATTATGTCGGCTGCCCGCTGCCTATACTTCTCCTGCGCCTTTTTCAAGATTTCTTTCCTCTTTGCCGTCTTCATGCGTCTCTCCTCGTTAGCAGCATCAGCACGTTTTTCATATTTCTTTTTAGCTCTTGACAGGATAGTGTCCCTGTGATGTTGCCTTTCCAAACGCTGCCTTCTATAGAAATATTGCAGTTTGTCTTCATTTTTCCACGCCTTGCGTTGTAGATAAGATTGATTTTTACCACTAGACGGTTCTTCTGAAAAAAAAAACTTAGATTTTGCATAAATGCTGCAGATATCTTATTCTTGTCATTGACACGTATATGTTAACGACGAACGTTCAGTACAGTTTGATCAGGTAGGTACGTGTATAATTGGCATCTTGTAATGGATTTCTCCGCAGCTTCAACATAAATGTATTTGCCCGCGAAGAGTTGGACAGGGCAGCAGTTTACATGTCCCCACCTCATAAGCCCATAAACCAGTTTGCAGTTGAATCTTGTAAATGTATATGCATTTGGAACGCCAACTCCAGCACGTGACCAATGCATTTTATTATTAGAGCTTGCGACCCCAAAAATTGACGAGAGTTTGGACTGTAAGTTTCCCCCAGCCTGTTCGAATGAGTTTTGATCAAGAATTAAAGCAATCAATTTAAGCTCAATTCCAGTGCTATAGCTTTCATTTTGACAAATGCATCAAGTGAGAGTCTTGAGCTGCGGGCCAAATTAGTTAACCAACCAGTCAATTCCGTTTGTCATCTCCACTCTAAGAGCCATTTTCGACAACATATCACACCACATGCTAGGAGTTTCCATTTTTTTAGTTTTTCTCGCCATTTCGCTTTTCGACTATCGGCGACACTCACATGTTATCATGTAGTTCAGGAAGTTACCACGCGACGTAAGACTATTTTCCAGTACGACTAAAAAGAAAAAAAGGACGCTTTATCGGTTTTTGAGGCACCCTCACTTTTGTAGCACACACAATTGCCTATATGACTAAAAACATAACACGCCGTCGGTCTCTTTTAGGTGTAACGTCTCCACTCCTATAAAAACATTGTCTGCACTTGTTTGTATATTGCGGTGAACATGTCACTCTAGCGTTTTGTCATAAACCAGATATCCTGCTTTGTATCAGGAAGTCCTACTTTCCAATCCGATCATGCCGTATTTTTTATTCTGTAATGCCATGCTCATTTGTCTCTTTGTCATGAATATTGTTTTTCTCTGTAGCCCGCTTTCTTTAATAACATTACAATCGTAAAAAAGTGTCCTCATAGTTCTCGTTTACGGTAATACACACCCCATGTACATGTATCAGGATCACTACTTTTACACTCCGAAGAAATGAGTTTATTTACAAACTATTGTGGTAAATTTCAAGATGCATTCTACGTAAGTATCTATCCACAGCACATTTCAAACCTACATGTACACAGACAAATCAGGAACCTCAACTGGGAATCGAACCACAGGTCTCGAGATTGCCAGTCTAGTACTCTTACCAATGATCTACCGAGGACCCGATATCTGTGCAATTACTGTTTGCCGCCAACTGTTACAATGTATGTCGTACATGTTCATCACATGTGTATATGTATGTGTATGTATAGATGAGGTATAGTAAATATATAGACGCTGGGGTAGGCCAATAGTAAAATATATCAAATAAACACAGGAACATCAGGAACCACAACTGATTTGTCTCTGTTTAGTTGATATATTTTACTATTGGCCAACATCAGCGTCTATACATGTATATCTACACAATAGAAATGTGCTCGTTTTTATCTATCGGGATGCCTTCATGTGCCTTTATTTAGCATATTTTTTAAAATATCACTGCATCCTAATTTTTTACTGAAGAACTGTATCACAGGTCCAATTGATACATCTATGTAGATATCCATAACTTTGGATGGATGGCTAACTAAATTTTTCACAGCAACTGTGTTGGATTCAGATTCTAAACTTGGTGTTTTGATAGCTTAGAAATCTTTTGAATCATTGAAAACAGTTCCCTTCTGGTTAAATTAGCCATATTTATATAACCTATATTGTTCATTTCTTTTTATATAATACTATTACACCCTATCACCTTCCATTTTGGTAACAAATTTTTATGATTATTTTTTATGAAATAAATGAGGAATCGTTTGCTTCTGTTGTGATCATACACCATCACGAACTGACGAAGGTTTTTCTAATGATATGATACTTATGCAAATCGGTTGAAAAATGGGGAGTCGCGAAATGTTTAGTCGTCAGTCAATTCCACATAAATAACGGACACGGAACAAAGGAATGTCACGCATGCGCGGCACAACCTCAGTAGTGCAAAAATGACGCTGACATTTCCTGGCTGAGTTCTGTGGCAATATGACAGCAAGCCTCCTTTTTGATGAAGCCATTCTCTCGCAAACATTTGTGTTGCTGTGGCATAGGTTACACAGTGACATAGCAATACCAGTTCAAGAAAGAAAATACGCAAACGCCAACTTGTGCACGATTATTAAACTTACCGATGTCGGTAGATGGCGGTTCTTCACTGGATTCATCGGTGTCGTCACTGCTTAGTGCCAGAGCATCGTCTATAATCTGCTGCACTTGACGTCGTTTCTCTTTCTCCTGTTTAAGTTGTTGCTCGAGTCGCCTGACAACAACGGTTTGCGACTTTTGAGTCTCGCCACGCCGATTTGTCACGAAAAACCAGTAGCCAACAGCTCCGACGATTGCTAATAGGATAACAACTCCAAATGCGCCCAGCAGCCAATGCCACCAAATGGAAACTATCGTGATAAACAAAAGTTGAAGGTCACGAGAGCATTATGCACGGAAACCACATCTGCTGAGAACGAGCTATTGCATGTTTTCATCTTATGTATTATTAAATGACAGTCATAACCTTATGTACATGTATGTCCCTCGAAAAGCGACACCCCAAATTTGACTAACATCATCTGAAATTTTCGCCATCCTTGCTGCTATCCTGGCTAGAGAAAAACGGGCAATTTTTGGTAACAAGGGGACTTTGTACTCTCGGATAGTTGAAGCAGGCATTCAATAAAAGCTCTAAAAATTCCTTAAAACCAGCTCACTGAAGTTGTGTTCGCGTTTCGCGGAAGTGCTCAATTACCTGGTAGCCAACGGAACTTCATGTTTCAACCGGGTAAGACGTCATGTTGGCATGGGTATTGAATAAGCTGCCTACCATATCCATACACGTTTTACTGCAGAAACAAAATCTATATGACCAAGTAATCGATATGGCGTTACTTTCAGATCCGGGTAAAACGGAGCAGAAGTCAGAAGAGTTGACTTTTTACTCACAAAGGAATCAGACAAGTAACGAGCACCTTCGCGCCAGTCATTCCCTGTTTGGTCAACATAATATCCATCCAACCTGGCCCACCCCATTTTTTTCATTTTGGAGCTAAGCTGGCACAAACTGTGTATACTTCTTATAGTAGGATGACATTGCGAAATCTGATGTGGGCCAACTTTGTCGAAACTTCTGGAAAATACCCACAAACCTTTTGTGCACGCTCCAGGAAGCTTAAATGTCCCGTTCCTACACGGCACCACGTTAATCAGTTCGTGTGTTGAGTCTCCATGTGCTGGCCAGTCGAAACCTCGGTTACAGAAAAATGTCACGTGGGCTCCTGACTCGATTTGATATTCTGCTCCAATGGAGAGAATTATCTGTTCTGTTCCATTGCCAAGTGCGTGAAATGCTTTGAAATTTCGATGTTCCGGTACCTTGACAGTGCAGTTGCCTAAAAAAAAGTTGCAGTAATACAGAGACATTCGTGACCATACATGTATGTTAAACAATGGCGGCCTGGTACCCGTAGCACTAGACATGCGCGAGCCATGCTTGGAGGCTGCGGTGAACTGACCACCTGGAGCCACGTTTATGGTTGATGTGAGTTAAAACCGAGGTGAGTAGATAGAGACCAGGCGTGCGTTCAGTAGACGCTAGGACCTACGCTAGGACCTAGCCAAAAGCTAGTCAAGGTCACGTGCTCTTATTTAAAATACACGGCAATATCACGCGTAATCTCGCAAAGTCTTGCTTTTAAGCTAGGTCCTAGCGTAACTGAACGGGAGGCAGGTTTACGAGTTGAGCAGTCTGGCGAAGTGATCGAGACTCGAACTCAAGACCTCCTCGAGTAAATGAAGTTTGCAGCACTGCCACACCAGGTCAACCCGCCTCCTCTTCATTGCATGTGTTTGGTCAAATGATGGCTTTTATATGAATTCTGTGCTTGGTGAAACCAGCAACAGGGTTAAAACGAGCTAATTAAGTGACACGGTAACACAAAAAGCTCTTGGTGAGCAGCGATTTTTCCCCGGCACTTGTGTATTTCCGCTGTCACTTCTTAGTTGCTAGGATGATGCCATGGTTTCCAATTGATCGGTCTTCGGAACAACATACACGTATCTCAGAAATGATTGAATGGAATCACGTGACTTGTTCAGATACTGGTTAAAGCTTTACTTTCCAAACTAATTCTTTATTGTTTTAAAGGATCCCATGGGACCTGTGATGCTTTTGGGAACAAGCCCAACACACGTTTTATATTAAAATGAAATTATATTTTAGAAAACTGCGGTCGCGTTTTGAGACTTCACTGGGCATTTACATGTACATGTATGTCAAATGAAAGCTGGTAACGTTATCACTTCTGTTCTTTTACTATAAGTTTGCCGCTGCAGCCTTTCCTTTGTATAAAAACACATTGAAACGTGACTCACGTTATGACAGATTAGTATAAAGTTAAAAATTGAAATGCACATGGTTTTTTCTTCAAGAAATAGCATATCCTACATTTAAAGTGATATTTCTATGTGTGGATAATTGGCTAACTGTACAGGCCTACTGACAAGAAGTTACATAATCTTAAATCAGCTCAGATCTGTTTTACTAAATTCAATGAAGATCCGTTTGACACAGTTTGCTGAGTTGTTCGAAACTTGTGACGCGTCATATTTCCGATGTTTAAGGGATAAACGGTGCGAACTGTAGCGAGATTTGAACCCGGGCTAACGATTAACTCTGGCATAACTCAATTAAATCTGCTGAAAGCCTCTGGGCGCAAGTTCAGTTTTGAAGCCTACTGTTGTTTCCTCAACAAACATGACAGCATTGAATTTCCTTTCGAGATATAATACCGAATTATTGTCTATTTTTGAACCAGAACACTTGTCAATCTAGACAAATTCCTGACAAATACTTCGATATATTTTTTCGTCAAAATGGAGATAACTTGATATACAGTGGCGGATTTAGAGAGAGAGAGCAAGGAGGCCATACCTCTCCCCTAAAATTGTCCCAGATTCCATTTGGCATTTAAGGAGGCAAATGTCAGAAGCGCAATATCCTGGCTAATACTTTGCCTTGCCACCCACCACCAACTCAAAATCCAGGATCCGCCCTTGCTATACATGTACATGTAGTAGTCAAGTTCAGTTTACAAGTAAACACTTACATGTAGCGGCAGCTTCTATCTAGTGTGGTGTTAATATCTCATATAAGTACAATTTGTTTGACTAAAGCGCCACTTACTACAGACAAGAAGCTCATCTACGTATGTGGGTATAACAAAGGTCCTTTAAAATATGCGCCACGTGATTTAATACTGATGATGTCACTAACCTACACCGTGAGGAAGATTGGTTCAGGGAAGGTTTCACAGAAGCTTCCCACGAAAACACCAAGAGCCCCTCTCTGGATAAACATGGAAAATCCTACACGGAGTCTCGGGTTTTTAGCATCGCCAAACCTTTTGTACATTCAAATCCGTCAGCAACCCTCGGGCTTTTGACGAGACAGTTTTTTTTTAAACTAACCGTTGTCTTTTGCCCAAAACCAAGGCTCCGCCGTCCCCAATATACATGTAAAGTATGTTAGCTAAGCAGCATAAATTATTACGGAAATTTCAGGGAATTTTCCACCTCCACCTCTTGAGTAACGACAACGGACTAAGAATCGTTCAGGTAAAGGAGTCCATCTCTCAAAGGCGATGCAGTGGATCTGGAAAGTGCTGCCATCTTTAGGAACACATGACCTACCTTTTGAAGTCATTTTGTCTTCATTTTTCTTTAATGCCAGTCATGAAATATTCGCGCGAGTGCACGTACAGTACGAAGATGTATAACTTCATCTGGCTGAACTAGACATTATTTGCTTGCATTTACAATTTGCCATTATGTTTGAAAACGTGGTATCGTGCTCAATCTACAATGGTTCTGCATGTTTAGAACACGCCCTATGTTAGCAACGGTGATAAAAAGGGGACATCGTGTCCTAAACGACAATTCACAACACCCATTTTTGTACCGCCAACCACAAGCACAAGTAATGAATAGTGACGACTTGTTTAGAAACATGTACACCTTGGCACTAGATGGCGATAGGTTACATGTAATTGGTGGACGGCGACATCCTGCGCTTTGTAGGGGTTTGTTGCAGGGAGGTAATTCTCAACATTTTTCATAATCGTTTCGTTACTGTCATGTCAGTTGTAGTTTTGGTTGAGTTTTGTTTCTTTTTTGTTCATTTGTATTTGCAAACAGACGCGTGCGTGTGTGTTCGTATTGTGTGTACTCGTATATGTCTATAAAAAGGTACAGTGGCGTAATCACCTGTTGTCAATGTCCTGCCGTGGGAAAACAAAAATGCAAAACTTTCAAAACGCTCATCTATAAATGGAATTAAGTATTCCCGTCCATTTTTGTTCGGTAACATTCCAAGCTAGGTCACGCCACTGACGATTTCGTGCTCGCATACAGTAAGACTGCATGTTGGTTCCTATTCGGGGAATCCTTCTACGGCCGTACAGACTACTGTCACCTAATTTTCTCTGATGTCATTGGAAGTTTACGAACCGACACCGTCCAATAATGCGTTTGCAGAATTACAGCAAACGGCAAATAAAATCCGGGAAGTACCAGTTGCAAAGCTTTTTATAGCTTACAGCAAAAACAGAATTAAAAAAATAAACGTGATATGTTTTTCAGTGCAACGCGACATAACCTCATTAGAAGGAACACTTCACTGCCTCCTTGGACACTAAATGAATGAACTGCAAATTCAAATTTCAGATGCAGAGACAGACTGTTACATGAAAACACTTTTAAAGACCTCAGCCAATTGGTGGAGCTGTTGCGAGCACTGTGAGTTTCACATAATAACCTAATACAATTCTCAGAGTGCGTAGCATTCCAGGAGAATGAACGCTTCTGAAATAGAATCGTAACTGCATGACGAGCAAGCGTTCTCTACCTGACTTGACCGCCGCGCCACCACGCAGATGAGTTTCTGAAAGTACCAATTGCTACGTGTTCCATATTTGCAAAAGGGTTTTGAAAAGTAAGTCTTTATTTATGAAAGCCTCGAAAGTTTCATAAAATAACATGAAATGGTATCTTAAAAAAGACAGCGCTTTTGAGATTAATCTTGAACATTTAGTGTATATTCAATGAAATTCAACCTACTTTCATTGATGCCGATGTTTCACTTTCAATATGCCTTTTATTTCGCTAAATTCTGCTAAAGCAAATTAGTTCTAAGTAAAGTATGAAATCACAAGATTTCCACTTTCAAAAAGTTTATGTCTACAGCTTTGCAAGCAGATATCTGGATAAATGCAAATACTTGTGATTACGATCCGTTTAGGAATTAGAGAATTTCGGCTATAGCGTTGAACACAAACGAGAACGTGTAGGGTGGCATTTTTTATGTTTCTGTGGCAAACCATTGACCTACATTTTCGCATTCAGGTCGGAAAGAACGTCAAGACTACTGATCTCACGTAAGACCAAAACACGTGTTTTAATTCCCGGATGATGCTATGAGCTCGTTAGAAGCATGCAGATTTTTAATGTTTTTGGAAAGTTCAGCTAACAGAACATGGTGCACGTGTCGTACCCCTTTTATTTTTTAGAATATAACGTCAGCTGTGGGACCCTCATTGCGATACTGATTTCTCCCAGGAAAAACAGTAACAGTGTGGTAATAAGCGACACAGCAGTAGTGCACTGATATTTCGATCCAAAACGTTTCAATTTTGGTAATATCTCATGAAAGCAAATGACAGGATTAAATACTTTGATTATAAATATTCAAGTCAAACAGGAGATTGCGAATGAAACACAAACATTTTTCTCAGGAAAAGTTTACCCAAAATCAATATTGTAATCACAAAAAATGATAGCTTGGTGTTTTTAGAACTGGAGTGTTGGTTATTTTCAACGGAACACAATATAATGTTGTCAACACAGTCGTAAATTTTAGCCTCTCCCCTCGTCTGCCACCAGTCACAGTTCCATGAATCCAGTCATCAAAAGCCCGCGTGAACTTCTGCTCGCGTTCATGTTTAAAGTGTTGCAGATAAACTCTCTAATATAAGGCAAACATGTACACTTCGCATGTAATTTTTCACAGTACATGTAGGTCTGCTTAAAGGTTCCGTTAAGCAGTCATCTGTTACCAGTTGTCCATGATTAATACACGTCTCAAGATTCGCATCAATATTCACTTTTTATATCAGAAATGACATGTTTTTCTATATTGGTTTTTCACGACACGTTCAAGGTCTCAGGGTCCGTGAGACTTCAGCCTTTTAAAAGATCAGGCCATGCATTGTATCTTCATCGTCTTGAAGCCCAACAGAACCGCGAACATTACCTGGAAATATCAATAACCACGTTTGGATGGTATAACGACTCGGGTACCATCTGGCTTGTACTCCAAAAAGGAGACTTTCTTTTCGACACTCAGAGAAGACGTTGGCAACGTCTGTCGCTTCCGCGTGAATTTGTCCAAGTCTGGCGTCATTTCCTTATTCCGGTCGAGCACCATACTCGACTCGGCACCAGAAATGGACGCCCTCCGTGTCTTGCTCCTAGATAGGACGCTATCCTGCTGGAATATGTCGGGAATATAAACGTCAAACATGGTTCCCTCTTGGTATCCTTGGGCAAAGACATCGGTAGGGGTCTCTTGCACTGTCACTGTAGCCGGTACCGACGAGCTTGTTGGGGTTGACACTTGCTCCGTCACCGCGGTAGACGCTGTTGTAGCTGATGAATTTGTTAGCGATGTCTCATTCTGTGTGGATCCAGGACAACAGATGGCGTGCCAGCCACCGCTTCCCGATGGAGGCGCAGTCCCACGATTGCTCGGGGGAAGCGGCGAAGGTGCTTCCGGTGGTAAGCCCAGAGCAATCATTTTTGCCCTGTGTCGTTTGTCCTTCCACCAGCAACAAAGGAATAAAGTTAAAGTCAGTACAGATAAAAATCCCGAGGAAACGCCGATCATGAGGTAGAGCAAGAAGTTTTCCCTTGTTTCTGAAAGCATAAAACATACTTTGAACAGTAAAGTTTTATCTCAGAAAAACGTGATCGGGCTCAAACTAACTCTAAAACGCTGTTTGGGACTCCCATTTTACAAAATAGGCTATCCCCAAAATAAATATTGTTTAAATGTCATACGAAAACATTAGAAAAGTAGTATCAAATACATGTAAGACATTTATGAATTTGATGTCACCTGAAATTCAGTAAAATTTCCATCACGCTACCTCAAACAGTTAAGGGCCTTAGCTGATTTTTGGAAATCCGAAATAATTTTCCAATAGTTGTTTCGTTGAAATTTGACGTCGTATGATAAAATTCGGGTCTTCCAATGTCACTTGGCCGTCCCCAGGGAGGGCCACTAGAAACTTGGGTATCAAGTTGAAGAGAGTTTTAGACATATAATGTAGGTGTGATAGACCGGAAGCTTGAACTTTCAAAGTGCCTGACCCTGACAAATTCACTTAAGTTTGCTCTCGCTTAGTCTTAATACGTGTAAATTGAGTCTTGATGTTAGGGCTGATATGCACTCTTGGGAAGAGATGAAACTATTTCTCAAGTTTATCGCTCCATGTTCCATCCACATTCTCGAGATAGCTTTGTTTCTCCCGGAGTTTGACAGATTCCGTAGCCTTCAGCAGGTTTTCAAACGTTACTTTTCAATCATGTTAAGAATGTAGCGAAATCAGCTTACTCGTAGTCTCTGTCTCATCCCTTAGCTATAGCGCTTATTTTCACGCAGGTCTACTAAATCTACAAAAGAGGGGACGGAGGTAAAACTTTTGGGGCCATAGCTGGTGTATACAGTTAGGTGGGTTGTTGGTGTACATAAATCTCGGGTCATTGGGGACTGGGGACGGTTCTTTCTCCACCCCCACCCCCAGACTGTTCTTTCTCCCCTTTCTTCCCCCTAAAACCAGAATTCCTACCTCTATGCTGATACTGAGCTAAGTGCGTATTTTTAGAAAAAACTTAGGCAGAGTTACGGCTGTAGTGGCTTTTTATGCAACTCAAGGCGGAACTGACGTGCTTACTGTCGCGACATGCTGATGGAAGTTTTAAATTCCCTTCTTTACATTGGCGCCACACCTGGTGATTTACAGCGGATACATCATCTGACCAATCATAGCCAGCGTCACAAGAGAAGATCAGGGTTGTGGAAGCGGGAACTTTGTAGGACGTTCCAACCGGTAGGGCTACTGGTCCATCGCCCTTGTCATATGTGGCCCTGTACTTGTTTGCTTCTGGTATCGTAACCGTGCAACTGGCTGTGGAAATGCAAATATTTTCTTTGGTCAGCAAAGCAAATTTATTGTCCGTGATAGTACGTTCACTCTATATCGACGTATTAGCCGACTTCCATTTCGTGAAACACTCGCAAAAAACAAAATATCTGGTTTGCATTCATTGAAATACATGACGTACTCCTTGTTCTACCAGTTGTCCATAATATAGGGGGTTCTTTCACTTGCGTGCGTACGTTTAGATTGGGAATAGAATTTGCTCCACCGAGTGGGGATGCTAGTGGGTCAACTTGCTGAACGTGTGTGATTGTTCTTCATGTCGGAACATAGTTTCACTAGCTTTACCTGATGAGCTAAATTTATGGTCACTTGTCGGGGAAGCGTGTCTTAGAATTTTGATTGAATCTCGAAGAACAGCGGCCAGCCTTCCCAAAACCGTCGCAATCCTTCATTTTTGACGACCGTTATCTCCGTTGGTAAGTAAAGTCAGAAAGCTGAAATATTGTTTTCCGGTCACAAACCAAAAAACGAATGTCCAAGCGACTGGAAAGAAAAAGTGATGTTTTATAAAACTTTATGAAAAAAGTTTTATAAAAGTTTCAGGAAGCCGGTTGGCATTTTCATGACACTAGTAAAGGACATCATGCCGTTATCCACAGTGCACTGCTTGTGTTCGTCACCAAAATTGCTTGGTCGCTTGAACGTTGTCTGAGGATTCTGCCCTCCCAAACCCATTAGGACTGGCCACAAATTTACTAGACTCCATGTACGGGGCTTTCCATTGGGACAGTGCCAGATTGAAGCCACCCTGAACCGGACTATAACCTTAACCTGTAAACAAAGAAGCCGTCGACAACACCAGAGTCTATAAAATTCATAGCAAAAATATAAAAATAAATTGACTGAGGATCTGGAGAGGTCACTGGATGAAAATGATACCTACGTGTAATTTACTGTACATGTAAAACTCATTTTGACATACGAGAATGACGAAATACTTACCATTTTCATTTTTAACAGACATCGTACGAAGAAACAAGAGAAGAATCACAAATTTTAACTCCATAGATTCCACAGTCTTCACCACTTCATCTTTTTTATGATACCCGGGCATTGATGGACAGTTCATAATGTTTTAGTCTGTTTTGCTGTCATTGTGAAGTACTCCATGTGGATTCCAGTGTTGCAAATTTACAGTCGCGCGAAAAACACATTTCATTCACGTGACATAGAACGTGTCTCAAAAATCTTGATCCGAAGTAAGGGGCCCGTTACAAGAAACTGATTTAATTTCGTTTTGACTTATTTCCAATATTGGTCAAAACTTCCAAACTTTGAAACTTCCACACCCGTTAAGTTAGTCTAACTTAAGACAAAAGGAAAGTCAAAGACTTACGTCAAACCTAAGATCAATTTTTTGGAAAAGACTTGAGACAAATTAAAGTTTGATCATAAAGTTGACTTCAAATTAAGATTTGTCTTAGTTATTTAAGCTTTCTTGGAACGGGCCCCAGGTCGGGTATTGGATTTCCGATAAGAAGGACGAACCCAAAATGGGGAAGGAGTGACCAGAAATGGAAATACATGTAACAGGAATTCAGGCGGGGCGGACAGGTGAACATGGCATTGCGTGATAGTGATAGGGCGGGCGGATATATATATTTTTCTTTTTACGTCATCAGGCCGCATATCTAATGCCGTTCTCTTGTCGTTCACTCAAATGCCTAGAATATGAAAAATACCCAGACCTTGGTTCGACTGTCATTTTATACGATTGTTGGAAAATGGGGAATGATCGGGCTGTGCTTTGAAGGCAGAGTCGTTGTTAACTAAAACGGTCGTCCCATTTTCCGTCAGACCATCGTTAATTTGGTTTGCCTTTTACATGGGGAATTCCGTCCGTCCGTCAGAAAGTGGAATCAAGCATAACCTTGCTTGGTCGGTTGCCGGAAATCC
>NMRA01000519.1:154767-168669 GCA_002633005.1 Phoronis australis
AAAAATCTTGCCTCAACTTTGCACTTCAGTGAAAATTGTCTTGCAATACTGTCTATTTTCATAGTTTGAAAATGACGAGCAGAGTTTACAGACCATTTGAACAAACTTTTAGGCAAGAAGTCTGCTTGAAATAGTCATAGAAACCAAGTCTAAACTCTTTCAAATGAAAAACAAGATGTTTTCCGGGTTTATTACGCGGCTAGTATCAAAACTGAACCCGATGTCCTTTGCCCATGGAGGGAGTCAGTTGAAGTTAAGCTTGAGGATATATAAAAAATGTACTTGTAACCGTCTCATATTCTTTCATTTCTGTTACATTATCAGGTTGATTTAAACACTCTGAAGAACTTTTAAATGGAAATAAATGCCTTTAAAATTAAACGAGTAAGAATTGATATTTGTAATGACTGGTTTTGAGAGAAGCAAGTGCATTTAAAAAGACAAAATGGCGGACGATGTCGATGGGCCTTCATGTTCCTTTTAGAGTTTATTCTGCAAAAAAATCCGATCACAAAAGCTTTGTGCTTTAGTGAGTTATGTCAAAGACACCACTGAACATTTGAAATACAGGAAAGTATCTCACAAAGCAAGGCCTGTGCCAGAGTACGGACTCGTAGCTACTCCGAGTCGGTGAATTTCTTACTGAACAGGACCAGTCATGTCAGGTAATGCTGGATGTTACCACTCTGCTCCTCTCCCCCTGAACGTAGCAGCCTTGTCAAATTCTACTGGTATTTCTGTTTTGAGATATGACTTTAGTGAAAGTCGGAATGGAAAGGATCTCTGCGATCGCAAGATCGCTCCACTCAAACAACATGCGAAGTACTTTGTAGCCGAAGGTAACAATATCATAAACTTTCTGGATTTGAAAAAAGCATTACTTTCCAGTGGCCGTTTGAAGGGATGTTATGTGTATGCATGTTCAGTCAATGCAACAAAGTCTTTTCCAAAATACTAAGTTCCTGGTACAAGAACATTCCTAAATTCCCACTATTCCACCCAAGGACTTCGCGTGTGGAAATCATTCCATGTAGGTGACGGTAAGTTCTGATAAATACTGAGAAAATGGGAAACCTATTTCTCTAAAACACACTATTATGCCATTAAATTATTCAGCCATTGCCCTTTCAATTCGTATAATTCATTTGTTTTTACCGTACCATACATGCTAGTAAAATGCATTCAAACATGCCTACTTCGACGCCCAATTCTGTTGCAAAATGGAGGTACAGGTCATAAAAAGAAAAATAATGAATGAACATTCTTAAAAAGTGATGTTTTTCTACATCTCAACAAACCAAACTCATGTGCTAAGTTTCAAAAAAATCTGTGATTTTGGGTATAGACTCTACCTGTTGGTTTTTATATGGAGTCACTCTTAAGGGCCTTAACTGATTTTTGGAAATCCAAAATAATTCTCCAATAGTTGTTTCGTTGAAATTTGACGTCGTGTGATAAAATTCGGGTCTTCCAATGTCACTTGGCCGTCCCCAGGGAGGGCCACTAGAAACTTGGGTATCAAGTTGAAGAGAGTTTTAGACATATAATGTAGGTGTGGTAGACCGGAAGCTTAAACTTTCAAAGTGCCTGACCCTGATAAATTCACTTTGCTCACGCTTAGTCTTAATACGTGTAAATTGAGTCTTGATGTTACGGCTGATATGCACTCTTGGAAAGAGATGAAACTATTTCTCAAGTTTATCGCCCCATGTTCCATCCACGCTCTCGAGATGGCTTTGTTTCTCCCGGAGTTTGACAGATTTCGCAGCCTTCAGCAGGTTTTCAAACGTTACTTTTCTATCATCTGAAGAATGTAGCGAAATCAGCTTACTCGTAGTCTCTGTCTCATCCCTTAGCTATAGCGCTTATTTTCGTGCAGGTCTACTAAATCTACCAACGAGGGGACGGAGGTAAAACTTTTGGGGCCATAGCTGGTGTATACAGTTAGGTGGGTTGTAGGTGCACATAAATCTCGGGTCATAGGGGTCTGGGGACGGTTCTTTCTCCACCCCCACCCCCAGACTGTTCTTTCTCCCCTTTCTTCCCCCTAAAACCAAAATTCCTACCCCTATGCTGATACTGAGCTAAGTGCGTATTTTTAGAAAAAAACGTAGGCAGAGTTACGGCTGTAGTAGCTTTTTATGCAACACAAGGCGGAACTGACGTGCTTACTGTCGCGACATGCTGATGGAAGTTTTAAATTCCCTTCTTTGCATTGGCGCCACACCTGGTGATTTACAGCGAAGACATCATCTGACCAATCATAGCCAGCGTCACAAGAGAAGATCAGGGTTGTGGAAGCGGGAACTTTGTAGGACGTTCCAACCGGTAGGGCGACTGGTCCATCGCCCTTGTCATATGTGGCCCTGTACTTGTTTGCTTCTGGTATCGTAACCGTGCAACTGGCTGTGGAAATGCAAATATTTTCATTGGTCAGCCAAGCAAATTTATTGTCCGTGATAGTACGGTCACTCTATATCGACGTATTAGCCGACTTCCATTTCGTGAAACACTCGCAAAAAACAAAATATCTGGTTTGCATTCAGCGAAATACATGACGTACTCCTCGTTCTACCTGTTGTCCATAATATAGGGGGTTCTTTCACTTGCGTGCGTACGTTTAGATTGGGAATAGAATTTGCTCCACCGTGTGGGGATGCTAGTGGGTCAACCTGCTGAACATGTGCGAGTGTTCTTCATGTCGGAACATAGTTTCACTAGCTTTACCTGATGAGCTAAATTTATGGTCACTTCTCGGGGAAGCGTGTCTTAGAATTTTGATTGAATGTCGAAGAACAGCGGCCAGCCTTCCCAAAACCGTCGCAATCCTTCATTTTTGACGACCGTTATCTCCGTTGGTAAGTAAAGTCAGAAAGCTGAAATATTGTTTTCCGGTCACAAACCAAAAACCGAATGTCCAAGCGACTGGAAAGAAAAAGTGATGTTTTATAAAATTTTATAAAAAAAAGTTTTAAAAAAGTTTTAGGAAGCCGGTTGGCATTTGCAAGACACTAGTAGAGGACATCACGCCGTTATTCACAGTGCACTGCTTGTGTTCGTCACCAAAATTGCTTGGTCGCTTGAACGTTGTCTGAGGATTCTGCCCTCCCAAACCTATTAGGATTGGCCACAAATTAACTAGACTCCAAGTAAGGGGCTTTCCATTGGGACAGTGCCAGATTGAAGCCACGCTGAACCGGACTATAACCTTAACCTGTAAAAATCGAAGGCTTCGACAACACCAGAGTCTACAAAATCCATTGCAAAAATATAAAAAGATATTGACTGAGGATCTGGAGAGGTCACTGGATGAAAATGATACCTACGTGTAATTTACTGTACATGTAAAACTCATTTTGACATACGAGAATGACGAAATACTTACTATTTTCATTTTTAACAGACATCGTACGAAGAAGCAAGAGAAGAATCACAAATTTTAACTCCATAGATTCCACAGTCTTCACCACTTCATCTTTTTTATGATACCCGGGCATTGATGGACAGTTCATAGTGTTTTAGTTTGTTTTGCTGTCATTGTGCAGTACTCCATGTGGATTCCAGTGTTGCAAATTTACAGTCGCGCGAAAACCACATTTCATTCACGTGACATAGAACGTGTCTCAAAAATCTTGATCCGAAGTAAGGGGCCCGTTACAAGAAACTGATTTAATTTCGTTTTGACTTATGTCCAATATTGGTCAAAACTTCCAAACTTTGAAACTTCCACACCCGTTAAGTTAGTCTAACTTAAGACAAAAGGAAAGTCAAAGACTTACGTCAAACCTAAGATCAATTTTTTGGAAAAGACTTGAGACAAATTAAAGTTTAATCATAAAGTTGACTTAAATTTAAGATTTGTCTTAGTTATTTAAGTTTTCTTGGAACGGGCCCCAGGTCGGGTATTGGATTTCCGATAAGGACGAACCCAAAATGGGGAAGGAGTGACCAGAAATGGAAATACATGTAACAGGAATTCAGGCGGGGCGGACAGGTGAACATGACATTGCGTGATGGTGATAGGGCTGGCGGATATATATTTTTTTCTTTTTACGTCATCAGTCCGCATATCTAATGCCGTTCTCTTGTCGTTCACTCAAATGCCTAGAATATGAAAACATACCCAGACCTTGGTTCGACTGTCATTTTATACGATTGTTGGAAAAATGGGGAATGATCGGGCTGTGCTATGAAGGCAGAATCGTTGTTAATTAAAACGGTCGTCCCATTTTCCGTCAGACCATCGTTAATTTGGTTTGCCTTTTACATGGGGAATTCCGTCCGTCCGTCAGAAAGTCGAATCAAGCATAACATTGCTTGGTCGGTTGCCGGAAATCCGGAATCGGCGGCTATATCTGGAATGAATAGTTAAAAGGAATGAACAGCCCCCACCAATCAGTTGAAAGTTCGTTTTACTTATGTAAGCCATACACCTAGTGTAAATGTTTGGAATTTCGATTATTGCCTTTCGACAAGCGCGTGCTCCGGGTTATTTTATATTAGTACAGCAGCAGTATAGTAAGATATTGGGTCATGTCGCCAGATGGAGACACAGAGTCGACAATGTGTTAAGTTATCACAAAGCTTTTTAATTATGTATTTCGGTTTTCAGAGTTTGTTAAACGCACGACACTTTTCATTGTTAACAGTCTTTATTCCGTTGCGTTCGTACTTTCGGAACAAAACTTTACTCTCAACTGAGCATACATGCAGATACATGTACAGTAACTGACCTAACGAACGTACGTGTATATGTACGAACGCAACGCAATAAAGACTGTGAACAATGAAATGTGTCGCGCGTTTAACAAATTCTGTATAACCGAAAACTTACTCCCGTAGTACAGCCAATTATGTATTTCTTATATTTTGATCTTTGTCTCATACAGATCTGCAAAAATGAGGGTTCACACAATTGAGATTTCCGTTACAGTCGCCTAAACAGAAGCACCTCTGGCAAAAAGGTGAAATTTACACTCGAGTTTGTGTGAAGCCTCTTCTGATTAATTGAATTCCTTTTCAAAACGGATTTTACACAATGTCAGTTTCTAACCTTATTCTTTTGGCTGCTGTATTAAGGAGTTAAACCGCTTAATTTTCTTCATGTATGTTTTATTGGGATATATGTCGTGTTTTCCAGGAAAGAATGAATAGAGGTTACATGTGCATTTGATTGATGACGACTTTATTATCTTGTTAGGGCTGTGGAAAAAGGTTAATCTGGCTTGAACAATGTAAGACAATACGTTTGTTCTTTAGTTAATTCAAAAATACTTTTGAGTTTAGTTGCACTTACTGTATAAAATTGGCAGTGCACGCTCTTTATTATGACTTCATTGTGAAATTCGGAGTTGCAACCTAACGCAAAACTTAATGCAAATTATACATATTTTCATTAATTATTCTGCTATTTGAAACAAATAATTGTAACTATTCAAATATAAATTGAACCAACGACTCCTTTGCGTTTTTGTTGGCCATAAGAGATTTTTTGTATCGTTCTGCCAACTTGCAACAGCGGGATACTCACATGTGCCAGGAAAAAATCCACTTAAAATTGTATCTTAATGGGAAAATAGCGCTTCGTTTTTGTCAACTTGGACGGCCACCCTCTCTAGGTTTAAAGGAGAATGTCACCCAAAAACAACCTATTGTGTATCAACTTAAATCGAGTAGTTCTACTCCATAACGGCACGTCCGTTTGCGTTATCTGACACCTGACGGCAGACGGAGGTGTTGAAAATATCCAATGACGTAATTGGTTTCACACGCAGTCAATTCAGCAGTTCACAACAGGTGTCAGCTTATGGCTTAATATCAACGTTTAACACCAATTAATGATCAAACTTCGATGTAAAACTCTTAAAAATAAACCGAGTTCTTATAAAAAACGTGTTGTTTTATTTCGCTGTTACGATTCACTGGTATTTGGACACGCCGTAGCCTAAAACGTTCGGCAGGCCAATTTACCAAGGTCCGTAACAGGAGTTTGGGTCTGTTCGGAAAAAAATTCGAAGTATTCTTCCGTGAAATACAGACAGGAGAACCTAAATCTGTGTTCTAAACACACAAAAAGCTTGTTATCCCGGCTAGTGGCTCGCAACCCGATCACTAGGCCCGGTGTCGCGGCCGGACTGACTCGTTATCCCGGCCAGTGGCTCGGAACCCGATCAGGCCAGTCGCCGCCGCCGGGACTGGCACGAACATTAACCGGCTTGAGTTGGACACTAAACCTGCAGTTACGAAATAAAGTATAATAGTGAGCCAAAAAGTAATGTGCAGGTAATTATTTATGAGAATTAGCCATGAAACTGAAAATCTGCTAACATGTACTTAGTAGCGGGGGCCGCGATGTCGGGGTTCCCCTTCCACAGACCGTCAGGGTAAAGCTTGTACAGTAACAGTGATTTGAATAATGTATTTGTATTTCTAAATAAATATTCCCTAACATGTTACCACAGCATATAAACTCGAGTAATTGTTTCACAACAATTTTCTGTCAGCAAACACTGAATTAGCATGCGCTCACACGACCTCTGTACCCGGTCAATTATCTTTGATGCCGGCATCAAAAGCCGGTAACGCAGTGGTTTATTCATTGCTGGTTTCTCAAAACTTTTGCACTCACGAGCACTCCGAGGCATTACAAATTGTTTCTAATGAGACTGACTTTGTTCCAGTTTCATATAAGCATTGGTTAGGATGAGAATAATTCATTTTGAAACAGAACGCAGAATAATATACGTCTACAAGGCAACTCTCCCGGCGCCAATCCCGACTTAGTCAAGAGCTCATCCGACGAAGACTTCACGGGTCGGTTCCTTAGGTTTCACAGGCTATATCGGCTCGAACCGGAATACACTGATCAAGAAATACTAGAGAGGCGTCGTGAACATGTACAGGCAACGGAACGCATGGATAGTTCTTTGGTAAGCCGGAATTCGTCACGGATATCACTGTCGACGAAATGCCGGCTACAGACACGGAGAAGTTTCACGGCCTCATACTTGCTATTAACAGCCTACCTTTGATTATTCACTCCAGTGAGCCACTTCCTAAGCATTTCGGGCTCTCGAGGCAGTCGACAAAAAAACCATATACCCGCTTTCTTTGCAGCTTCATAGTTCGGACAAGCGGGAACGATGCAGCGCATTATAGCGGCATTCACTCTGCAGACGCACCACTGACGTCGGTGCGTCGTTTCTCACCTTCCTTACAGGTTAACGCGACATCACTCGGCAAGATGAGGTCGACCGTATAAGAGGCGATAAGGATATAGACTGATTAAGACGGTAAAAAAAGACTAATTAATTCAGGTGGCATTCTCCATTAAGTTAGGCGACGGGTCGCTTACCCGACATCCCGGCTTCAAAGAAACCTGGACTATATTAGATTTTTGGATTTGGGTTTAAGTTCCAACGCTTTGCGTGTTTCTTGTTTCAAATTACACAAATCTTAGTTTTATCGTTGAGTTGGTGAAAGTTTAATGAAAATATTCATTCTCTTATCAGACACACAGCAGACAATGGAGTTTTTCAGTTCGTCACATCCTCGCCCTCTATTAATCAAAGTTCTCAGCTCGATGACGTCAGCTATATCTTCCTTCCGGTTATCTGAACTGTCCAAGTACAGTCTTTTCCACTCCCATTGTTGTAGACTCAAACATCAGTGAAGCAACAAAGGCTGAGCTGTAGGCGAAGACGAGATTTCCGAAAAAGTAATAGATCTGGAAAAACAATTCAAAAACATTTAAATCTGGTCCTTGCGCCAACTTTTGGCCACATCACTTGACCTTGTGGTCAGTCTGCAATTATACAATATATAACTGCACTAATTGATGTTTAATTTAAAGAGAAAAGGCCAACATGAACAAAGATTAAATCCACAGCGTAGACTTTCAGTTTCCGTGCCGACGAGGGGAACTAAACGCAACATTAATTTTTGACTAAGCGAAATCTGGAACCAACAACCAAGTTCCAACTTCGTGATTCCAAATGTTACGAGTTTGCTATTACAAAATTAAAGTATGAAAGTGGTAACAAAATTTTCGCATAGCATTACGCCAAGACGACTAAGTACTGAAACGCCTGAACGAGCGACTGTCTAGACGCCTCTGTATCCATTTGGAAATGCATAATTTCCGTTTTCAAAAGTGCCTTCTTTCACTGGTATCGTTTCCGTGTCGTATCTAAAATGTTTTATCCCCGTCCAAAGCGCTAATTCAATCATGAAAAAACAGGTAACGTTTTGAGTTTTCAAAGTTGTCCTAAACACGAATGCACTACCGGTACAAATCGGCGCCTGCGCGGTTAGTTTTCCTCTACTCACTATATTGGGTATGGTATAGAGCGTGGGCAGTTCCTGTTGGTGTTTGTACCACATGATGAGGACGGGGTGGACGAGGTAGGCACAGTAGGTAAGCCGACTGAGAGGTATTAGAGCAGACCAGGAGAGCAGCATGTTAACGAAACCTGCAATGGACAGGAGTGTTGTTTTTGGCAAAAATAAGAGTTCGAATTTTAACATCAGCGCATATGTAAACAACGAAGTTATGTTCATAGACCTTTCGGCTAATTGTCTCAAAACCATTCTCATGGCAAAGTTCAAAATATTCCAAGCAGGTACCACAGGTGGAGATCACACTGTACGGGTACACGTCAAAATGAATCTTGAGCGAGGAGACCAAAAATCTTGAGAATGGGTTAATGGAAAAAATACAACAAAACGTCGATTAACAAAATGTGATTGTGTAAGTAAGGAATGGAGGAGTTTTCAAAATGCAGGCGTCATAACAATTCATTTTTACACGTAGACATGCCAATATCAATCATCTGCTAGCCAACACCAAGTGCACGACGTACAGAATAGACGTGACTCGTTGTCGAAGAGCAAATTTCACTTCCATGAATAAGTGTCAATAGGATAGCCTGTTCACTACTCGTTTGTGTAAGCTATTCTCCTTGGTCCTTAGGCCAACTTATCTCACAGTTTGAAATTTTTCATTCACAGTTGTAATAAGCAATGGCTAAACTCGGTTTGTTTTATTACTTGAAACGATATATTTAAACGAGTCACTAAGTTGGAAAAAATTTACCTCCGTATCCAGAACAACAAGCGAATATCACCCATCCCACGCCGAGTGACCAGCCAAACCGGAAGGTGGCGTTGAACAAGGATGTGACGTTGTTCGTCCACGGTTTGCCGTTCAGAGGGTCATAAACTCCGTACAGTGTAGAAATACAAAGGAAAGCTGCCGCCAGCCATCCAAACAACACTGCTACCTGCACAACAAGATCAGGAGTTATCCAACCTAAAAACGTTGTTCACTCTACCCGTATCACGTTCAGCCTACATACAGTGTTGCAAAGTTTCAATCGAATGTCTAGCCAGATCTGGACAAAACGGACATAGTCGAGGATGCTGTCTGGAAATTGGTTCAGACTGTGAAAAGATTGATTGGTGTACACGTATCAGTCACCAGGGGGACATTTTTCGTCAACCAGACAGACGAATAAATAACAATCCTTGACCATAGATGCCTCCAAAATATGTGGTCTACATGTGGAAAGAGCGAAATTAGCCGACAGGACAAATTCCTTGTCGACAGTAGGGAGCCTACAAATGTTCTTTGGCTGAAAACATAGATCATGGGAGTGGAGTTTATTTCACGCAAAGTAGCGAGGAAATTTTGAAGCACGTGCGTGTGCGTGTGCGAGCACATGTAGAATGTGACCACTAAATTTTTCCCGAGACACAATAGGAAAATAACCATACATATTGTGCTGTTTGTTTTACTCAAATCGTGCCATGTGAGTCTCGAGCTAATTTTCCTGGCCAAGGCAATGTTATGCAAAATCATTGTTACGAGTACATGGATTATTGGGTAACCCACCTTTGGAAGACGGGCTTTGCATTTTGTTCTGTACAACACGTATCCAACAAGCATGCCCACGAGATAGGTTGACATCCGGATATACGGACGAACATAAAGCGTTGACCAAACAGGAGTCTGGTGGGTCCTGCGAAAATGGAAAACCGTTTGTAACATGCTGGAATAGCGTAAAAGTCATATTTGTTCTTCAACAACATACACTTATACATGCGCACAACCACCCTAAAACATAGGGTGTTTGAAGGTTTTGGTATGTGGAGCTTTTAGTGAGAAAGAGAACGGAAACTAAAAAGCGTGGTACTAAGTTCATTCATCATGCATTCTCGCCGATTTCCGGTGGACCCTTATCTCATTTTCTCGTTCTTTTTGTTTCTCTGAGGGGGGCCTTTTTGCCCACTTCGCCAGATGGGGAGTCCCCTGGGTGTAAGCACTTCATTTACAAGCTTAAGGGGGCAGGGGTTTCACTCTCACACACCTACACTCATTCACACTTCGTCAGTTAACGGAAGTAACACCAAACAATATACGAATATAATGTATAACAGATTCACTGCATGGCAGCATTGGCGCTCTCCCACAGTCTAATTTCAATGTTGTAGAGTTCTCTTTGTTTTTTAAAACTAAATATAGCAATTTTAACACATTTCAACATGAATATCTTTAAAGGCAGATAGGATTAGGTTTAGGGATAGGGGAAGTCAAATGTTGAAAAAGACACAAATCGCAACGTCTTTTAGGTTGGCGACTGCAACAAAACCTGTATATATATATATATATATATATATAAATATATAAATTCAAGTGATGAAAACACACAATTCCCTGTCTGTTTCTCACTTTGTTTCATGAAAAAGCCTACACATTAAAGGGCTCACTAATTTTAACAGAAACATAATATGTAAAATTCAAGATTGGCAGGATTTGCGTAAGAGTACATGTCTTACCCGGGTGGTGCGTCCTTTACATTTCCATACAGCCCAATGTAGTTAACGCTAGATATCACACCCGGGGTAACAATGGTACCAACCAAAAAGACCGCCCAGACACCTAGGCCTATAAATGATGACCTGGAAGTAAGAAAAAGGACATGACGTCATACATGTATATGACAACTCATCACGGGGGAAGTTGATCTATAAATGTGCGTCACCCTATCCAGTGTTTAGAAGTGTGTCGCTATGGTGTCATTACTAATTAGCAATCATATATCATTAAGATCCTTAAAGAAGCAGTTTTGCAAAATCATGTAGAGAATTATCAGATAACTACCAACTAACCTGAAAAGCGGGATTAATATCACAGGACTGATGACGTAAAACTGCATATCATTAGCCAAGTACCATGCCCATCCCATACACTGAAAGCAAAAGATGATGTAGGTATACTAATTGGACACTGCACAGATGCAAACTCGTTTTAGAGCAGCTGCTGCTCGAACAGTACATATGAATAAAATTCCGAAAATTGAATACTACCCGTTTTGCACCTAATTTCCTGGAAATTGGTAACATGAGCCTAATGCGTTATTATAAGCACATGTAACGGTTCGGAAGTCAATTTACAATGAATATTTGGAATTTTCGTCTGATGGTGAGAAGGCAGATGTTCATGAAAATTAGCTAGTCAGAAAATGAAAGTTACAAAGATGGTTTGATTGCCGTTCAGTGCATCGGATTGGTGTAAATATTAGTGACGTGTGAGATGCCTGGAAAAAACTAATGTACTTGATTGGTCCATTAAACTGGCAATGACTCCTCTTCACGGTGCATATGCCGAACATATAATTTATGACATCGCGTGCCTGAGCTATCAATCAATTCATTCGATTGTTGTCCTATGCTGACGCCTAGCCGTAAGCTAAATACTCGGATAATTTTCTCACGAGGTAGCAGATATCTCTTCGTCTGCGCTGAACTTGATGTATTTACGAGACATACATGTACATGTAAGCCTACCTGTTTGTCTGAGTGGACAATATTGTTGATGTAGAGCACGTTAGTCCACCAATTATACCTACAGTTGAGGTCTGTGTCTACCTGCCAGTATGGCCCGGAGCCCGTGTACTGGATTAAACACACGTATATCATCATCACCAGCAAATATGGCGGAGTTAGTCTACAAACGTGATAAAGGAGGTGATGATCATTCCAGAACATCTTTTATCAAATGTTCACACCGACAGTTAGTACTAAGTTTATCTTTTTGCCAAATCAAAGCCTTCTTACAAGCTTTGAAAGAGCCAAGAACACGTAAAACATGTAACTGTTTGTTTTGTGCAAAGGCTTCAACAAGTAGACAATGATTCATCTGTATGTTTAGGGAAGTGGCAGTCAGTCAAGAAATTGTGCCAGGTTAGAAACGGCAAGTGCAAACAATATTGCCTGTACGTGATTAATGAATATTAACAAATGGAGTGTCAAACCAAATCAATATTCTGCATGAATTATTTCGTAGTTGCCCTATACATGAATGCACATGCCCAGAGCGGCGAATTGTGGGAAAATATTTTCTTTTCCCCATTGTAACTGGAAATTCGTCAGGAGTGATGCAACTGCTTTCCCACTGCCTTCTATGTCCGTCTCTCCGTGAAATTAGCACGGTATACAAGCTTGTGCCAACATAACACCCACACCATGCAATTGTGACTAGAAAATGTTCAAAGTAAAGCTGGATGTTCACCTTATATAGCGGTGTACGTAAAACATTAACCAGTTCAGCTTCCCTTTCCGACGATCCATCTCCTTCAGCGTAAGATACGTAACCAGGAGACCACTACAAACATAGACAAGAGCAGCGCGGATGAAAGGGTGCTTTTCTGACCACATACGTGCACTGATTGGTTAAAAAATTTACTCTAAACTTGTTTTCCGGCAAGGCTACTGGTTCGATACACAGCAGCCAGTTAGGTCTACATGACCTTCAAGGATATGTAGGTTCAGGATTTTCTAAAACCTGCGTCAGCGGACTAAGTATTGACGGGGTCTCTACCTGTAGTCTTAATGTGTCTTTCTGAGCAAAGCGATTGCAGTATTAGGCGTGTTGAAATCCTCGTCACTCATTAAAAGCAAACGACGATGCATTAGGCTGCATTGTACTTCAGACACTTCACGTCTCGTTAAACTAGCAAGTCAAATTACTCACCTTAAAACGAAAAACGTGTCAACAGAGACGGTAGCGTTCACTATTGCGAGAAAAGTCCATCGCTTAACGTATATTGGCAGATCACCCATGTTACCTGAAACGACGGCGATTAAATTACAACACAGCAGACCATGCTGAACTAACGATACGCTTTTGCATTAATGGAGTGCAACGGGTTTTTTTTTTGGGGGGGGGGTTAACAACTCAAGTTCATTTTGTTAGCAGGAGTCGAACAGCATGTTGACTGTCAGTTGGCATTGGGAACAGAGTAAGCCCGATAGACATGTTGATGCACGTACCTACTGGGAAAACAAGGTCTCTGAATTTGGGAAATTTTGTGTTATATCTGATTGTATTCGAACAATCGCTTACGGAGGTTTACAGAGTTCGAATCCTATGTCTTTTAGAAAATTTTCTGAGGACGAGTTTGGCGATTTCCAGTGATACAAACTATCAGAAAAAGTACAGTTTTTAAGTCCGCAAATTTGCTGGAGACTGTTGTTAAAGGATCCAGTGCCTATGCCGGTCGACTTACCTATGGTTCCGGGAGAGTTGCCTATAACCAATGTGTGGCCGAGTATTACCCAAGTCATACTTAGAAATCGGATTCCGTTGATGCACTCCAGCGATCCTGCCGTCTGCTTGGCGCTGAGAATCTTCTTGCCATTGGTGTAGACAGAGAACGACAAGATGAAGTTGCACAGAAAACCTGTAAAGGAATTCGTTAGCATATTCAAGGCATAGTTACAAAATCTTGATTAGGTCCTAAGAAGTATATCAAGATAATGAGTCAGAGAGTATTTGGTGGTTGTGACGGTGTTGGTGGTCAAAATGGTGTTGGGACTAAACACCTGTAGAGAGAGAGAGAG
>NMRA01000519.1:168954-197283 GCA_002633005.1 Phoronis australis
GGGAGAGAGGGAGAGGGGGAGAGAGGGTGAGAGGGTGAGAGAGAGGGGGAATTCTAAAAGTTCTGCTACCATATTCAAACTCTCCCTGCATCCCTGCCGTAACCTTAAGGTAGGTGTATCTTGAACTGGTTTATTCACCTTTCTGTGAGGCTTTGCTTTCGTTGACTACTAGACCAAGCTCGTCACCTTCATCTACCGTGCTGCGGAAGAACTGGTCGTAGACATCGTACGACGTGCCCACGATAATGAAGACGACGAAGAAGGCAACAACAACACTGCAATCAAATGTGATTTAGTCCCCATGAGTTGACAACGACATTACATCTCAAGCATTCTATACCATGTAAGTATAGACGTCCATGCATGGTATAGCTACTTACAAGTAGATTGGTCAACTCTAAAATTCAAATTTGGATTGCCTTGATGGAGTTAGAGTTTTAATTGTCATTTCGGCCTACTGTGACGCGCTTTCCAGGATTGGGAAGAAAAGTACACATTCTTTAGGCTCATACACTAAGAGAAGCATTCCCATTTTGTTAAATTAGAAGTTTGAAACTGTCTTTAATTACCCGCTGCTGTCCATCACCAACGACGCAAGGCTTGTAGCCATGAATGACGAATGACTTTGTAAGGAAGGAGATTATCATCTTATTAACTTATAGCGGATGTGGGCTACAGAGAGTAGTTTTTAGGTTCCAGCTAAGAAACCAATATACGTGTATGATTTAGCATTTGGTAATATGCTATGACACAGCTTAGTAATGCTCTGAGTGAAAGACTTACAAGGCTACGATGGCCCTTGTGTCCACTACTTTCTCCGTAGGCTGGCACGTGACTTGTACGTCACTGCTGTTGACGGCGAGTTTTGGAACTAAGGCACCAACTGTACTTGACGTCATGTTCACAACTGCGTGACAGTGAGATAAAGTTTAAACAAAACCAGTATCGTTAGCCAATAGTAAAATGCGAAAAACGAGTAAGAAACTTATCATTAATTGTTAAATATGTACTATGTAGGCTCTAGTCATTTTCACAGTATACAAAGTATGTCGATGACGGTATTCACTTGCTAAATAGAGTGCCTGGCCTTATAGCTAATTATGGACGATTGTTTGACTTTTTCTAGAACACTGATTTGTAAATTGGTTAAGGAAGGTCATTCGGGTTATTTAAAGGCAAACTATAACGAACGGATAGTCTGAACTAAAATTTCATTTATTCCAAAATTTGGCCCATCAATTTCCTGTGATGCTGCTCACTGCAAACGAGAACGCATGAATGAATAACAAACTGGACGTTTTATTGACTCTTAAAAACATGCCCTAATTGTGTTAGTAAGTCGACATCGACCAGAACGCTGTTCCGCAAGATACACGTATCTGCTACAGACTTCGGTTTAGACGTCCGGAGTCAAATTGCAATTATGTTGCCATTTTCCATTCTATAGAACTTAGTGTATATGGAATCAAGATAATCGGACATGTATATGTTATTCAGTGTTAGGGTACATTATGGTTCACGTAAATGGCTGTTTAACCCTGATTTGCCTTGAAAAACGCAAAATTGAAATTATTAGTTCAAAATCTTATGTTTTTGCCCGAGTTTACTGCTCATGTCAAATGGTCTGACGCGTTAACTTGAACTCACCTGCATCATTTATGATAATGTACTCAATGATTACAATAATTCGCTGACTTCCTATACAAATTATATTACATTATGATGCCGGAATATGCATTGCTTGACCCTTCTTTGCTGGAAACAATTGCCCAAAAACGAGATCACGTGGCCTTAATTTGCTCTCACTACTTCATGTACCTGCTCGAAGTAGTGTTTTCGCCTCAGTTTCGTTACAGTTGCTGGGCACACACACGGCACTCCCGATACTAGAAACTGCTCCGCCCTGAAAATGTCCAAGCATTGTCATGCAACTGCATCTACATGTACATTAGCATACATAATTATTGGGAAGTTATAATACATACGAATCTACGCAGGAGGGAAATTGTACGCTACCCCACGCTCAGCATGCCTAGGCCAGACATTGGCTAATCCTTCTCACGTGATTGTAAATTGATGCGCGTGGCTCAACCGCGGTGCAAAAGAAAACGTTTTCGCTATAATTTCCTTCATAATCCACTGATTTTGAAAATTTGAAGAAGGTAATATTTACTGTTCAAATTTATAACCATTCACTATGGGTGCTTGTCTTTTTCGTTGTTCGTTTTTTGACTTTCGGAAAATCGTACCCTAAACGGGTGCGTCGTCACAGCGGCAATTATCTCATTCAATGCACATTCCAACATGAATTGCGCGCAATCACCACATTTCGATGTGTGATGAGGAAATAAAGTCTTTGATGAGTCAAAAATTCTCTGGAGATTGTGGGTGAGGGCTGAACGCATTCTCATCCAGTGCGCGCAAATAATATGTAACCGTGATCTTTCCAATCAGAATGCAGTCGATTAGGCTGCTTAAAGTGACTCTGGCCGCCAGGGTACTCACCATCAGTTTACCGAAAGGAATGCTAGCCAGGCAATAACGGCCGTTGATGCCGATATTGGTCGTGTTATCCTGGGCATTTGGCACCATGGCGGCAATTTCCACGCATTCCGTATAGGAGCCCAGCCATATTGTCCTGAAGTCTCTCAACAAGGAACTTGGAAGTTTTCCAGCTGCGTCCACCACTTTGAGAGTACAAAGAAATTGTAGACGTGCATGTCAACAGTATTTGGAGTTGAAAAACTAATGTATAATGAGCACTAAATGCAAAATCATTGAAAAAGATACCACAGATTTTGTGTTACTTTAAGTACCCGGCGAACCAAGTGGCCTGGGACGAACCACAGATTGGTATAATTGACATACATAATGGGCAGTTGTTTAGTTCCAAACACTCGTAATATTTTCCGAAGCCTAAACTAAACCTGCCTTTTGAAATTTAAACTGGTTTGGGTTAATTACATGTATGTTACTCGGGTTCAAGGCCACGGTCTATTCGAAATCACAGAAGTGAGTACGAAGGCGTTGCACAATCATTTATGAATGTCTATGGATGCACTCATATCAACGAACTACGCGAGTGTCACACAGATGTCTAGAAAATTAACAAAATATAGTTTTAAAATATTTATACTTAATTAGCCATACTTAACAGAACAACAAATCCAATGGCGAATTTAGAAGGGGGCCAAGGGCGCCATGGACCCCTTAAAACTTTCCTAGGGCAGTGCGGGAGTGCGAATGTCTCACGGACAAAATACCAGCTAATACTCTGCCCTGCCCCCCAATTCAAAATCCTGGATCCGCCCCTGAAATCTCATCTCCGACAGAAACACAGGACTAAAGCAATTGAATGATTATTTGAGCAACGATGTCAAAATTGAACACTTTTCATCTGTCGCCAGGTTGCGGTGTGGTGGTGAACAAAAGACAACCCTACGCGCTCAGCAACTTAAACCTAAGTCTCGGGTCATTTCCTGTACTCGAAATCCATTTGAAGTGGAAATCAATTTGACACTATTTTTTGCTCGAACTCTATAGTCCATATTCAGTAGATTATGGTTTACAAACTATACTACCCATTACATGTATATACGTTTTATCATATGAGAACAAAATGCCAGGAGATCATAATAACTTGTGAACCCAGACTGGTAAAATATACATTTGTATAATCATGACGTGAATCGCGACGTTTGAATGGTGGTTTTGTCAACAAAGTTTATCGGACTGAGCAGCCGAGGCTCGATCCGCGCGAGTGCAGCTTACTTCTCAGGGCCCATTTCTCTCCCATTAAAAGCCCGTTGATGGTTGTTTCCACGGCGGCAACACAGCTATTGGAAACATCGTCTGCAGACTGTTGGAGTGCCTGCCTGCTTAGTCTTGCCAAGTCAGAATGCGACGTCCACTTTAATTCCTTCCCGACCAGTCGGTAAAGATTGGCAAGGAACTGTGAGTCTTCTGTAGCGGGACGAGACGCAAAAATCTCCTGAGTGTTTTCAAATGGTTCATATTGACAGTTAGCTCGGAGTATGAATGTAAACAGGAACAAAAATTGGACGTTGAAAGAGTCCATGGAGTCGCCTCTTAGTCTCACAAAAGCAAATACCTAGTAATCCGGAGGTCACTCCACAGCGGACTTAGTGGACTCGCGATAGGTATTTTTCTGGACCAAAATAAGCTCGAGCACCTCTGTCAGCACCTTAATTCCTGTGATTGACTGATACTGATATTTGGTGAAGCCTTAGAACATTCTGTTAGGATATTTTTATCACTCAATGTTCGCGGGCGCTAACTCATTATGGAAGCAGTCCGCCGTAGATTTGGAGACGTCATTAATACTCGTAAAGCTGTTTGACTTGACGATATTGCATGTTATGCACATGTGGGACCGTACATGTACATGTACGTTGAAAATACATGAGTGATAAATTTAGTTGCTACTTGGAATCAATTTAGGCCTACACTCAGCCACAACAATTAACCTTCCTCCCCCTCCCCTCCCTTCCCCCCGGCAACTCACCTGACGTGATATTTACTTTTCAACTCGTGATACCCAAATCATTGCCTGTTACGAGCAAAGTGCACATTGTACAGTGTAGTTGTGCAATCAGCCAAACGTTTATGAGTACCCCCAGTCGAGCCTGAATGGGGTCATCACGCTTTGCAGTCCAGCTCGATTACGTCAATGAAAATATGTTAATCAGTGCATGAAGAGGTTAAGCAGCGCATGGTAGAAAGGAATCACAAGCGTGCCAGTTGTTAGCTGCAATGTTTTTTTACGTTAGTGTGTTAAATATCGCTTTTATTACCTACCCAAATTGTCTATTATATCCGCGCGCTTCGTAATTATCTAGTTTGAGCTACAGTGGGGGCATGTATTCCCCAGTCACCGATATGGGGTGGCAGCCCCACAAACCGGAGTATCATGACACAAAAAGAAGAATTTTTGATCAGTGGGCTATCCTAAAAGTTGTCTAAACGTGTGGAGGTTTCATTTGCAATCTCTTATAGATTAACGAAAAATTCATTTTTTGTAGAAAGTTTGACCCTGCTTAGCTGGCTAAATAAATAAACACCATTTAAGCTTCTATTTCCTATGAAATCAACGTCATCAACAATCCTTAGAAAGATTGCATTAATGTTACCGACAAGAACGTTTGCCGGAGATTAACTGGGGTTTGCGAATTCGAAATTGAAAATTGTGCGTATACGCTTTGCCATTGCTTACGGTTGTTATCGGGAATAGAATGTTATCACCTGATTGACGGCAAAGAATTTATTTGACCATAGACCTCTAGCCCTGGAATGCAAACTTCCGGCGATTTCGAAGCCGCTGAGGTTGCGCTGAGCACCCGTGCATTTGTTTGTTTCGTTACTTGCGTATAAACTTGATATGGAATTGTCATTAAAATTTTTCGAAACTCCGCCGTATTTCAACCAAATCGAATAAAAGCCATGCCATTAGAAAGTCCTTTGTCGGTTCTTGATGATTACATCAGAAGCTAAAGATAAATAATTTATTTCAAATATATTTAAAATGTTCTTGAATTCTTATAACCACGAGTGTTACCAAAATGCGAAAAGAACATAAAAGGAGGTTAACCAGAGAGGCTACATGGATGGCTGGTGAGAAATTATGGAAATAATTTCAATGACAGATTCAAAATATTTCTACCCTATAACGTCAAGGCGCGGGTTTTAGAATATTGATCTCTCACACGTGGTGTGCATAATTTAGTCGGGCTTTCATCGAAACTTACACATCTTTATATATTATAATTAATTGGACCTTCGGTGCCGTTTAGCACAATTACATTGATTTTCTTCAAAAAGTTAAAAATACAGTGGCATTTTCGAAAAATCTGATCAACTTCATGTACTCCGAGTATCTAACCGAAATTTGCCGACAAAGGTTTTTTGATACAAGCGTATCTTTCAAATGTATAGCGGATAGCTGGCCATACGGTGTCAGTGCAGGACTTTCCATAAAAGTACAGAAATACACTCTTTTCTTCAGAAAGTACAAATTAGTGATCCAGATACAGCGTATGTTACCATAAATAGGAATCCTAGCAACACATCGACACATGATTGCCATGATAAGAAATAAAATGGATTCTGGAAAATAACGATATCCATAAAAAGAGACAACGCTATTTTGAACAAGTGTTTCATAGTAGTTGTCACGGTCAACATTCAAGAACGAAAAGACGGAACAACTAGATTTAAAAGGATGAGAAGCCGGGCATCAGGGTCAAAGCAAACAACCAAGGGTGAAATTTTCGCTGCAACACACAAAGACGAACCAACAACGTTATCTGTTGAACGGGAGATGTAACACTCAGAAATGCCCGACAGCGTCCTTTACTGTTGTTTAACAATAAAATGTGAAATTGCACGTGTCGCAAATATTTTCTGTTTTTGTCGAGCGCGAAAGTATGGATATGCCGGGTGGAAAATTGCAATAGTAATTATAATAATACGACAATTTGGCTGTGTGCCAAAAAAGCGGACAATCAGATGGTGCGGAGGGATGGCGGGAAAATCAAGATTGTGGGACAGTCGCCCAAGAGAGCCAGGGACAATTTGCAAATGCACTGTACGCTGTCGGCAACACGGGGTAGGCCTACTGGAATGGATTCGTTTACAAAGTAAACTTTTCACTTTTAAAATATTATTTCAAAGGTATACCTATGTACTACAGTACGCCCAACTCTCAGAAATCGAATTAACAAAAAGGGACATCTGTGCACACGTGGAACCATTTGAAAACAGTAACACTGTACACACGACTAGTGCGTGCGCACTCACGCACACTTAGTGAATAATTATAAAAACGCAGAGGTTGTCCAGTTGTGAAATATTTCAAATAAACACAGACAAATCTGGAACACAGTCATAAACATACATGTACTGTGTGTATATATCATCTTTTTCAGTGAGGCGTGGAATAAGTTGCGTGTAGTTTATCTCGTTCAATCCGCCATCTTTTTGATCATTAGGTCACGTGATGTCATGGCGGATTGAACGGGATAAACTTCTTGCAACACTAGCATACTAGTAAATTGCTGATTACATATACAATTGTCCAAATCTCGTGTGAAAAAGGCAAAACGCAGCTCATGGGATATATGACATAACAGTTGCTGCAGGCCTAAACAGTAACTGAACAGATATCGGGTCCTCAGCAGCAAAGTGGTAAGAGCCAGATAGGAAACACACACTTAGTTAGCTAAGCAAGTATGAGTAATTTTCGAAAGTTACGTAAACACGTAGAGCAACTATTTTTAGGGCCTCAACTTTTCATTTAGGCCAATCCGCAAGATACTGTGACATAATTTTAACGCGCAAAATGCCTCGACTTGTTGAAAACCTCCTGGCATGTAGTATGACAGGTTGTCGAAAATAATCTACGACTGGAGCTGAAAAGATATCAGAGGCCAAACTACTCCCGGCAGCCACTCAGAGCCATAAGATGGGGTTTATAAATGGCCTGATGTGTAATTAGCGGGTTTGTTGACTAACTTCGCCGAGAAATTTCTGTTTGTACTAAAACCGAGCCTCGACAGTCTCGCTCAATGACTTATAATAACAACATGAAGACGAAGCAGTGGAGTAAGGGTTGATTTGCTAACTGCGTGTCTCGGTCAAAACTCATTCGAGCAGGCAGACGGAATTTTCAGTGCGTATTTTCACGACTAGTCCCGGGTCGCAAGCTTTAATATTAGGAGACATTAGTCACAGGGAGGAGTTGGCATTGCAGAGCTAGAGTTCTGTGATTTGATGAAAGTTAAATTATATTAAATGGATTGTTGATTTTAGTCAAAATAATTGCAGAGAAACGCAGGTTTGAACTATAGATTGGCTTAACTGTGAGTCATAATATTCGCCAACTGGTGTGATAATTAATTTTAGGATAAAGATCAAGACAGCATACCTTGGCGGGAATGTACAAACATGTTATTGGCCCTAGGTGTCGCTCGTAACTGCGTCTGTGTTTCCGTTTTTTTACGAGCGCAACCGCTGTTTCCGGGAATTTTGCAGAATTCCTCGTTGACATTTTGAGGTGCTGTAGGGCCAGTTTTCTGGGTGCTCGTGATTTACAATATTTTCCGACAGTTTGTTGCCTGACTAAGCAAATATAACGTTAAATATGAGCTTCTTGATTGTTTCTAAGCAACAGTCGATAGAAAGGACCATCGCGTATTTTCGGACCATTGCTTCATGTAGCTGTATCGCGTAAATCTCTAATAGTGGCTTTATTAATTTTTGCGAATATGTTTCTATGGTGATGTAGTCGATCGACGGCAATTTTTTAAATAAATCGTCTGCTGGTGGCCCCTGGTGACAGTCTATTTGCATGTAACTAGTCTAATATTTCTTTGGTGAAATTTCGTGATTGGCGAAACTTTCTATCCAGTAAAGGATGGCAGACGCATGTTTTCAAATCATTCCAACCTATGCTGCACCATCAGTGACAGT
Source organism: Phoronis australis (assembly GCA_002633005.1). NCBI lineage: Eukaryota > Metazoa > Phoronida > Phoronidae > Phoronis > Phoronis australis. Next base: position 177,442 of record NMRA01000519.1, read on the forward strand.
TTTAACATTTTTGAAAGCGATTACACTCTATTTGTACAACCTGTGCCCATCGTCAGTTGCTAACTGTTGTTCTGCAGTGATAGGGACCACTTTATTACGTAAATTGTTAAGTGATTTCAATTTGTCTTATCTTCAGGAAGCTTATTGTTAACCCGATTTCCACCCAGAACCCATTTTGTCACTTGTTGAGACACTCCTATGCGCGATAAAATGTCATCTCTTAAAAACGGTGGACGCATTTGAGCTTCAGACTTTCATTTCCAAGTCTTTCCCGTTTTGACAGATGATCATTCGTTGAAGAAAAGTTGACGTTCAAGCAAAAACGATGTAAAAAATCAAGGTCAATTGAAAGCTTCATTGTAGTAATGGCACAAACTTTGGAAAATTGTATAAACTGCTTATTGTAGAGCAAATGTTTCACAGTTAGATATTCGTTGATGACAATATAAGGAATTAAATATGCCTTTCAGTTCAGCAAAAGTCGCCACGTTGTCAGCTTACAACTACATGTATTACAGAAAGGCAATGACGAGCAGTTTACAAGGGACTGCTGCCCAAGAAAGGACTCTCAAAATACCAGTCCTCGGAAAATTTTCACCATTACTTTTTGTCATTATTGGCCAAGTACTATGCAACGCTGGTGTGAGAGGGTCCAAGTCACCATGCAGACAATGTACATGTAGTTTGGTGAAAATAAAACTCAATAATCATATAAAAGTTAGGGACAGTCAGTTGAAATTATGTCCTTATCGATTTCGAAATTTTACCCAACACTGCAGCAAACCAAAGTCCCAATCTCGCTACTCTACTTGAAAAATGACCATTGGCATGGCATGTTTCCAATGAACTTACAATAATGTATTCCAATCACACCATGTAGCATCTTTGATTCCGAGACCCCAGCGCCACCTGGAGCATGTTTTTAACAACACAAATCAGTAGTCAGATTTCTACATATTTATTATCTCCATCAAAAATTACACAGGTCAAAAGATAATTACTTCTTGCGGCTTGACTTGGCCACGACTGGTTTCTGACTCTTCAGGAGTGCACTGGCTCTCTTCAACGCCGCCTGTTGAGTAAAAAGCACATGTTGTTTACACATAACAAAACTGGGCATAGATTGATTTACTTCCCCTGGCACTGCACTTCCGACCCAAATATAAGTTACTGGCCAAAAACATTCAATTTATAATTCGGTAAAAGCAAGTATTAACCTGGCAACAAAAAATGGAAAATAAATTAATGTTTTTCTGACCAACCTACCCATAACAGACCACGGGAAATACAAGTTAGAATTTGCCGCAATAATAGTACCTGTTGCGAAAGAAGAAAGCCCGCAGACTTTCGAATTTCTGCCTATCTGTCATTAATTGAGTCACATGCTCATGTTTTTTTTTTAAGTAAAAATTAGTGAAAAAGAAAGGTATGTTGAGAGCAAAACAATGATCAAGTTTAATGTGATACGTGCAAATGTTCAAAATGAGATCTAAAAAAAGACTGTTACATTTCCGATAAATATCAACTTGTTTTCGTTGATGCAAGTAATTATTTCACAAAATAAAGTCGAATTTTCGATACTCATCGTGTGATCGTGGAAGACTTAGAGAAATTGTAACATCTATTTGGATAACAATACAGTGACATAANAACTGGGCATAGATTGAAACCAAGTTTACTTCCCCTGGCACTGCACTTCCGACCCAAAGATAAGTTACTGGCCAAAAACATTCAATTTGTAATTCGGTGAAAGCAAATATTAACAAACACCTGGCAACAAGAAATGGAAAATAAATTAATGTTTTCTGACCAACCTACCCATAACAGACCACAGGAAATACAAGTTAGAATTTGCCGCAATAATAGTACCTGTTGCGAAAGTAGAAAGCCTGCAGACTTTCGAATTTCTGCCTATCTGTCATTAATTAAGTCACATGCTCATGTTTTTTAAGTAAAAGAAAGGTACGCTGAGAGCAAAACAATGATATCTACAACATGATCAAGTTTAATGTCATACGTGCAAATGTTCAAAATGAGATCTAAAAAAAGGCTGTTACATTTCCGATAAATATCAATTTGTTTTCGTTGATGCAAGTAATTATTTCATAAAATAAAGTCGCATTTTCGATACTCATCGTGTGATCGTGGAAGACTTAGAGAAATTGTAACATCTATTTGGATAACAATACAGTGACATAACACCAGCACATAGCACACAACGTATTTTCATTAAAATCACCCTATTCATAGTCCCTCGCCCATCCGTAGACCCTCGCCCATCCGTAGTCCCTCACTTTGCGCAAAAGTGAACAATTTCGAAACACTTTCTCACAGCCTTTCCGTAAATTGTGCAAAAAGCATAGCATACGGATACGATCTGGCAAACAAGCCAAAATTTCTACCAATTCAGGGACAGTCAATGTCACGGCAGGGTGAAGTACACTTTGTTGTCACGGCATGGTGAAGTACACTTCATGTAGCTTCAGATCAAACCAAATCAACCAAATGATATTTCGACAACAGTCTCTGTACATTACTGAATAGACATTTGACAACAGTCTCTGTACATTACTGAATGGACATTTGACAGCAGTCTCTGTACATTACTGACTGGACATTTGAAAACAGTCTCTGTACAGTACTGAATAGACATTTGACAACAGTCTCTGTACATTACTGAATGGACATTTGACAACAGTATCTGTACATTACTGACTGGACATTTGACAACAGTCTCTGTACATTACTGACTGGACATTTGACAACAGTCTCTGTACATTACTGACTGGACATTTGACAACAGTCTGTACATTACTGACTGGACATTTGGCAACAGTCTCTGTACATTNCATTACTGACTGGACATTTGACAAGTCTCTGTACATTACTGACTGGACATTTGACAAGAGTCTCTGCACATTACTGAATGGACATTTGACAAGAGTCTCTAACATTACTGACTGGACATTTGACAACAGTCTTTGTACATTACCGAATGGTAATTTTCAAGGTTAAAGTTCACGTTTCGAGGACCTTTGAGCTGCTAAACTCAAACAATACCGGCGAGTGGGGCAGTCATTCACTAGAACCAAAACTCAGGGCAGTTACTTCAGATATAATCTAGTTAGTGATGAGGAAAGAAGTAATGCTAAACATCGGAATGTCACTTTGACCTTTGACCTAATGACCCCAAACTCAAAGGTGTCTCCGAAATGATACTTTCAACTGTGTACCAAGTTTGAGGATCAGAGAAAAAGATAATTTCTAGTTAAGAATAAGGCGAGATTTTTATGACAGTTGTAATGTCTTTGACTTTAACTGTCTGAACAACAAATATGCCTCTGGGTCCAAATATAAAGGGATATACACATACAAGTGAATTTACAAACCAGTGAAGCACCACCACACCCTAAGTAGGGAAGGTCAACAGGTCTTCGACACAGCCACCTTCATTTGAATTGACACCGGCGGAGAAAAGGCAGAAACTAACTTTGCTGGGGGTATTCCAACATCTTCTCTAATAATTCGTCAGGTGATTGTCAGTACACCAATCAACAGAGGTGTACAAACCAACATGCCCCTCCCCCGGACCATAAGTGACAGCAATAACATTATCATAGTTACCATTTTCAAGTCTTTCCTGTAGCGGGCCTTTCCCAGTGTCTTTCTGATGGTGTTAAGAGTGCGTCGCGAGCCTCTCTTCAAGTCAACACGACTCATGGACTTAGCCGGCTTCCTCCAGCCTAGTGTACAAGAAAAGAAAACTCAAAAAACAACGGTCAAGAAACGGTCACTCCATGCAGGTCATGTTTCCTGACTATGAACAGATTTGATCAAGCTAACAGTCCCACTATGCAGTTCATGTCTCCTGACTATGAACACATTTGATCAAGCTAACAGTCCCACTATGCAGCTCATATTTCCTGACTATGAACACATTTGATCAAGCTAACATTGCACCATTTCTGAGAGCGGAATAGCACTTCACCAAGCTGACACTGGCAAATTCTGGCTGGAATGGGCGATCAAAACCAAAGCCATTTTGCCAACTTTGTGAATGCTTCATCAAAAAATCAGCCAGAGTGATTTAGAAGTAAAATGCACCAAATAATTGTTTTCCTTAATTGCCAGTTGGGCTTTCCAAGATTACACGACAGTACACTCTTTAATCGGGGAGGTGAAAAGGCATATGGCTTTCATACATTTTTGGCTGTCAGTCACCTATTCACAGGTCATGTCAAAAACTGTGGATTGTGGAGGTGTATGGCCATGCACATGTTCCAAGATTTAAACTACTTAAAAATACCAGAATTTAAAGGTATCTTCAAGAAAGGCGAGTCAGATGGGTTCAGAGGTATCTTCAAGAAAGGCGAGTCAGATTGGTTCAAATATAACTCAACAATCTCGCTTTATCCACTTGCTCAGCACTTGTTTGTTGATGAGTGAAGTCAGGAAGGTGGCGAACTAACGTTGAGCATCGCACCCACAGACATTTGTCAAATTCCTTGGAATTGCAACCACCCCCCAAACAAGAGCAACGCGGAGCGGTGAAATGTGCCCACCAATGCACCGCAAATGGTGTGCTTTTAGGGTTCCTTATTTGTGTCATATCATGGGCACTAGGTGGCACAAAACACAATTCGTCCGAAAATGGGAGCATGTCGCTGCTTCTTTAATAGAAAGCTATACACCAAATTCCAAATTTCACAGAAATCCGCCAAGGAACTTCAGAGAAACAAAGGAAAACAGAATAAAATGAAATTGCCACTAGAGGCACAGTGTTCATTGGATCCGCCTGAAAGTTGTCATTGTCTGTTGTTCGCTTCAAATAAATACACTAACTAAATTTAATAAAGATCCTCCAGTGGGTTTAGCAGTGTTCTCCACATTATAAATTCCAAACTCGATGCAAATGTTGAATGTCAGTTATTGACATTGTTTTGTGTCTACCCATAAGCATGGTCGTGCTGGAGGTATTTATAAATGGTTTAAAACTGCACACTGCACTGGTGTGACCTACTTCTTAGACACTTCAAAGTTCAGCTTTCCTACCAATGCATCTCATAATTTCTCCAAAGCATTTGACAGACCAAGAGCAGCAAACAAAAGATCAAAAGTTCCTTTAATAATACCAATGCCGATTTTAATATCAATTAGACATATTAAGTACTACTAACATGAGTTCTGATGTGACCTAGTTTTTAGTGACACCTGTTGTCAAGTTTAATAAGCTCATAAAGTTCTAACTTGCCACTAGATGTCAGTCAAAATCAAAATTGTCTTTATTAAGCAAATTAAATTGCTTTTTTATAGGTTGACTTGCAAAATTTTAAAGTTAGAATGACAAAGTAGATTAGTCATTCAATTAAGCAAGCTAGGTGACTCCATGAAATGTTTGTTATTTAAAGTTTTTTTGCAGATTTTGTTAATTATAATTTAAACTTTTGTAGTGTCTTACGAAGTTATACATATAGTGTTGACTGCCTCTAAAGTTCTGTATTGGGCTTGATGTTGGTTAATCAGGCACTGCTTTAGGGTTGAGGGCTGAAATACCAAGCCAGGACAAAAGTTCAAACCTGACGCAGCACTTTCTAAACTCGACGCGCATTTTCCAAACTCGACGCAGCAAAATCCAAACTCGTTACAGCGTCGAGTTAAAACAGGCCGTGGAGAACACTGGTTTAGGAGATAAAGCTATGGGCGGAAAACAAAACAAAACTACCACTAGGAGGCGCCACAGTTGTCATAGTCGTCATCATCAACCGTCCTCTTCACACTGAGAACATATATGGCAATTTTCAAAACCATCCTCAGAATGATTTGCTTGATAGAGGTAGAGGCCAAAAAACAGACTCAAAAACAGCAAAAATGGCCACTAGGTGGTGGAAAATTACCTTGATTAAAAAAACTTTTATGAAAATCTGTTGAGGACCTTTGAAGACACAGAGGCAAACGTAAAACTTGAATTGCCACCAGGGGTCATACCAGTACTCAGATTCACCTCGAAATCATCGTCGTTCGTAGTCAACATCATATAAACACATGTCTAAAGTTTTGTAAAGATCCTACAAACGGTTTAGGAGATACAGCTATGGGCGCAAAAAAGAAACTGCCACTAGGGGGCACCACAGCAGTCGAAATCATCGGAAAGTCATCGTTAACCGTCCACGTTGCGGACCTTTGAAGATACAGAGGAAAACGTACAAAAATAAAATTGCCACTAGGTGGCACGCCAGTAGTCAGATCTGTCCGAAAGTCGTTGTCGTCCATTGCCAACATCATATACATCCACTTACTAAATTTAGTAAAGATGCTGCAAAACGGTTTAGGAGATAAAGCCACAGGCGCAAAAACAACAAAACTGCCACTAGGAGGCGACACAGTAGTTGACGTCGTGGAAAAATCATCGCCAACCATCCTCTTCATAGTAAGAACACACATGCCAATTTTCACAACCATGCTTAGAGCGGTTTGGTTTATAGAGGGGTGGACGCCAAAAAACAGACTTCAAAACAGTAACAATGACCACTATATGGAACAAATCATGTCGAATCCATCTGAAAACGAGAGGATGTTGTTATTTCACTTAGATGCCTATATACTAAATTTCATGAAAATACCTTGAGGACCTTTGAAGATACAGAGGTAAACGTAAAAAACTAAAATTGCCACTACCGGGCATACTGGTAGTTGGATCCGTCCGAAAGTTCGCTCATGTCGTCCGATACATGAAAGGAACACATGTGCAAACTTTCATGAGCATACGTCAATCGGTTTTGGAGATAGAGCAGCGGACGCCAGCCGGCGTCGCCCAAACGGCATAATGCGTCTTCATATAAATATGTGGTCGTATAAAAAAGCGGCAATGTTTTGCCAGCATTAGATGAATACAGTGATGCAGTCAAGAAAAATGTGTTAACAAAACAGCAGCACAAAACAAGTGAACTCATAAGATGCGAAATACAAAAGTGCATTGTGGGATAATACAGCGAGATTTGAGTGTTTCTGTGTAACAAGATGAGCACACTAAACACTGTAAAGGTGTATTTTGTGAAAGTAGATATAATTCTTATTCAATTTGCCAAGAATTGGCTCAAGCGATTGTGCTTTTTTGGAAAACCTTAGAAATAAAACCAAGACAATTTATAGTATAAGAAACTGTTTTTTGTTTGATGCAAACTTCTCAATTGTCCATAAGAATCATGGAATTTCTGTACTTTAATGGAACCAGGAAAAGCACAAAAACAATGCTTCGGACTTCATCGAGTACGGCTAACCAAAAGATTGCAGGTTCGAAAATGATACATGTACAAATTGTTTGTGACTCGAGTTGGAAACGAAAATGGAATCCAATCACAGATTGAATGAGTACTCGAATGAACTCTTTTTACCCACGAGGCTCAGGTTTCTTAACATATCCAGATCTTCACTGGAACAAACTGGACTTTCTATGACCGAACCGAGCGTATATCAGGGCCCTCGATCACCCGAGGGAAAAGGTGCCTATGTCTTCGGAGAGGGGGTGGTTTTGAGGTAAGCAGAAAATTCTACTCAGAAATCACCATCATAGCATCCCCACATGCACACCTAGTGCAAGTCCTCAACTATCCATAACTAACTTTTTGTGTCCTTTCACATTGCCACCCGTGTGAACTACAAGTGATTCTAACCTGGAGAAGAATTTTTTAATCACCTCAGGGGATTTTTTCAGCCTCACGAGGGGAATTTCTCATGATTTTACATATGTTTTTCAAAGGGGAACGGGGTGGATGTTCCGCCTGCAAATCAAGGGACCTCTCACTATATATGGCGTTGATTTTTGACAATATCCAAATGTTCTTTCGTAGTGAAGTACAGAAGATACAAAAGAGCAGTAATAAACAATACACAAAGTTGTTGAAAGTCTTGACTAGGTTGGGTGTATAACTCACCCATCTTATCCATGGCTTTAGAACTGTAAGACTGTATGTAAAATCATGATAGGAACTTTCCTTTGTATGTAGGCGAATGCATCTAAGGTCCACTTACAGTCAGATATAAATTGTAAACGTGCATATATAAAACTGAGTTTTTGAGTACTCGTGTTAGTTTTATGAGCTTTATGCAGCATGTTGCTCACTTCAGCTGTTTGCATCAATTTATGTCATGAGAGTACAAATACAAATCATGTAACACTCAATCCATACATGATAACTATTCCTCATTCTGATGTCAATAAGTTGAATGTAATACATAATTGCAATTGGAACAAATTTGCGAAATTGCCGGGGTCAAGCGAGTTCCAAACTACCATAGTTATTGAAGGTTGCACAAAAACTTTCATGTGTTTTGGGCAAACCTCGTATGTTTGGCAATAAGTTCGCACAATATCTTTAGCAACCAGGGTCTGCAGTGCTCTTGTTCAAAATCATTGAGTTATGGTCATTAAACCAAAGCAAGACACTATACTCTTGAACAGAAAAAATCAAATAAAGGTTGCTGCAGTAAACAATGCATCGGGGAGCAGGCACTTTCAATTCTTAACCGCCGCCATATTTTCTTTTATTTCTACAACCTGCGACCTATAACTTTTCATTAGGTTGGAAATCTAAAAAGTGATCAACTATAATACTTTTAACCCTTATCCTGCACTAGGTGAGGTCAGCCGACAAGCCAATTATCCTATTAAAATGCGTCGGGTGTACTCAATCGCCTATAATAAGCTACCGCTAGACTGCCGAAGGAGAGTGTACTCACCCCAGGACACTGGTGTTTTTCATTCAGAAATTGTGAAAGTCTCGTATGCTGTTTATATATGTGAGCATGCGCATTCAACAGTTCATAGTTTCCTGTACATTTTTCGGATGTACAACATATGGCTGTAGTGAGTTGTGGCCGAGATATTTGAAAGTTTATGCAAGTTTTGCTGGTGCCAAACGTGGTGAGATGATTGTTGACCAGTTTCTTGAGGAAGTGTTCATGGACTCAGGTTGTAAAAACGAGCTGGAATTGGCACTCGAAAGTGACGGTGACAGTGACTGGGAAACTAATACAACAGTCACAAGTAATGCAGATTCTATCGATTCGGATCTCAGTGCAATTTTGGAGGAGTTACCGGTCTCTAAAGCTGAACTTGGACGGGCCTACGACGATGCTTGGCTCACGCCCTTCGCGCATAATACAAAGTCTCTGAAACATGATGGAACTCATTCAGAACTAGATATTTTTGTGACTTTTTCACAGAATAGCTTTGTGTCCCCACCCGTGGTTCAAGTTTTGCACACCAAGGTGAACTTCAAAACAAAATTACCAAGCGACTGCACCAGTCATAAATTTGTTATTGTGCAAAGTTGAGGTATGTTATATACTGTACATTCTTGTTTGTAGATGTGATGTTACAGACAATAAATCTGCTTTATTAAACATGCAAGTCCCATGAATTCCCTTTTAAAAATCCTTATTACGGTTTTTGAGTGTCAGCTATAATGTTCTCATGTGCGAAAACAGATAAAAGCACAGGATGTCCAGCTTGAAAGTTTATAGAATTATTTACACCATGGCTATGTATAAGGTGAAAATCTCTATTAAATTCTGAACAACTTTTGTGCAGACTTCTTTCATGTGAGGTTGACACCACCCCTTCAAATATCCAATTTAAAAATGTTAGGTCATTAATCTGAGTGACCTTGGTAACAGCCCAGTGCACAGCAGTAGTGGTGACCTACTTAGCTCAGTGCACAGGGAAAGTTGTCTGAATAGAGACTTCACAGGATAAGGGTTAAATTATGCTTGAATTATAAATGGTAATGGGCAAGTTTTTATTCTCTTGGATATTTTCGGTCAACAACGTTATGTTAGCCGACAATGGTCCAGCAGACACATCAGCTCCATCTCAGGCAAGGGATAAAAAGTCACACATGCTTTCTGATGAATAGCGATTTATGAACAAGAATGTTGGTGTCAGAGTGCTTCATGTGTATTGTAAATGGCAGATACTAGGAGTGCTGATTATTTCAAAATTCCTACAAGAGGCAGCAGCACTTTTGAATAAGTTGCCTCTAGTACACACACATTATGATCTGTGTGGTACTTAGACGGGGAAATCAACCTTCTATATATCTATCCCTACCATATATCTTTGTTCCAAATTTCATTCAGTTGAGCTAGCTTATTTTGAGATAATCAATCTGTCTTGCCAAAAACTAGAAGGACCAACAGGAGCTGCTACACTAACCAAATCTGTCCGATAACGGACTGGTGCCGGCACATCTCCATCATCCACCTATGCGCCCAATGTCATCATGATCAGTAAAGCGGTTTCAAAATAATCGACGGGCAAGGAAGGACTTGCACAGCCAGAAAAGCAACACACAATTACAGTTGGGTGAATTCAACTTGCTGCGGGAGTCGGTGCTAAATCAACATTGTTAAACCTGGCGCATGGCGGTGCAGTAAAGATACCTTTAGTCTTTCGTGTTACCAGCGTAACACCTTTGCCGTCGGCACATGGCTCAACTCCAACGGTCTTCTGTTGCACGAGACCACTGAAGCGGAAGGAATTGATGCCTTTCAGGTTGTTGGGCTCCTGGAATCATGAAATAGACTATTCAGTTTTACTGCAGTAGAGTTATCTCCCTTTGCGCTAGTGCTCAACACCACACTGCATCGGTTTTCAGCACCTAAGGGGAGACAAGTTAGGTAAAACTAACAAGCAGCTAAAGTATGGAAAGGTGTATAGCAGCAACTCAGTAGAGCGCGCTCGACATAACCAGCTGCGTGTCACATTTATGACCTGAAATTTGGAAATGTGAGTTGAGGTTTTGGGCGGCTGGCATCAAGTTGCATCAATGTTGCACGTTGAATAAGCGACCTGGAAACTCCAATGTATGCGAGCTAAGATTTTACACTTCTGGGCAGACACCTGTCACAAGTAAAGTGAGTCAATATGGCCATTATTCGTTTGTTGCCAAATCAAGTTCATAAGAACATTAACCCTTTCAACACCGCAAGCCGCTTAAGTGGTATCTAAAACTTACCTCCATTCAACACCGTGGACCCCTTTATCGGTCTCGCGACATGCCGAACTTCAAGTAACAGCAAATTTGATTGGTTGATTAGGGGAATTCTGTTGTGTACGTCACAAATTTAAATATAGACTTACCTTCATTTCTAACAGCTTTTCTGATTCGTTGCTGAGATGTAACGCGACTTATTGGAGGGGTATTCCAAGAATTTAGATCGATGCATCGCGAAAACAAAATGTCGGCAGCGACTCAAGAGTTTTCAAATGACGAAATTGGCAATAATTTGCATGCTATTTACTTTATCAATATACAGGATAACCCAGAAGCAATTCTTATGTATCTGGCCAGAGTTTGTTGACTGTTACGACAAAGAAGTTGAATTTCATGGCTTTGAACCGGAGGAAAACTTTACAGGTCGCAAATTTCACAATTGGGTCAAACAAACAACGTTGAACTCCGACAAGTTCGCAAATTTTCTGAACACGTGGAGTCTTCTAGACTGTACGATGGTTCTGATAAGCAAGTTGAGTACTTTCAAAATTTCTATAACGATGAAATATTCGGTGAAATTGTCAGGGTAATTAAGGTGAACGTCCAAACAAAGCGCGAGTCACAACCAGAAGTGGACAAATTTGAATCGTTGAACTTAACGATCGCCGAGTTTAAGTCACTTTATGGCCTTCAAGTGTTAATAGAAGATGTGAAATATGATTGAAAATGTATCTTAAGAAATGGTACTGAAGAATATTGACGACACTGTTACTCATAAATCATTGTTATTCTTTAAACGATACATTGAATTGGCAAATTGACAAAGAAATACTGGCATTTCAGGTGTTACTTCCCCAGTGTTTCCCCTGGGTTTTGAAAGTAGCGTGGTGGTGAATGGCCAAACGGGGTGCAAAGCCTGTTGCCACACGTGAATATGGGAAGTGGGATCCCCCTATTCGAAAGGAGCACGCTGGTGAATGCCCAACGCGGATGCCACATGCGAGCATGGGATGAGGGGAGAACCTCCCATCGGGGGGGGGGGGGGGGNGGGGCATTATGTAGTTGAAGTATCTGGGTAAAGGACACTTCTCAAGACAAACTGGCAAAGTGTCCGGCATAGTGTGATCTCTGTCGCACTTGAGTACAAAAAACAGTGTTAAAATCCAATTATCCACGAAATGAAAAACATAGAACAAAAAATATATGAACTTTGTAAATGTAATAAACTAATTCGTGTAACGAAACTTCGTTGACATTGTCTTGCTGAACATAAACCAGTGATTGTGGATTGGCGTTGGCCGGCGTAGCAGACGATGTGTAATGCAGACGAATCTGAGACTGGTTAACATTCAATTTCGTCATTTTGGCGAAAGGCTATGGTTGATTAAACAGTTGGATGTCATGCCCTGCAGTACAATTCACAATTGTCTTTTGTAAACTCGGACACAATGAAATGAATGGTGTATAAATCTTACTGTTTTTTACTTCATTAGCGAGCCCCGACGCTTTCCCGCTTTAGAAAATTCGTATCTAGATCGTTGCCTGGTCCCCGGTGTATTAAGTTTATATGCATTGTTGGATAACCAGACAGAAGATGTATGAAAGGAAATTGCGAATGGAATTATTGTGTTTAACGGGGGGGGGCTCAATTCAAGATCCCGTTGTAAAATTATTGTTTTTCCCTTTTGATCCACAAACGGCGAAAGGTGCCGTGTGACTTGTACTTATTCATTATTACTAGCGATCATTTTTACTGGCTATCATTTTTACTTGCGATTCATTTTACTAGCGATAATTTTACTAACGATCAATATTACTAGCGATCATTATTATTAGCGATCATTATTACTAGCGATCATTATTACTAGCGATTTTTGCGTGGCGGTGAAGTTTCTCCGTCACAATTAGGTGTATGGCGGTCAATTTGAGTATGATTTACGAGTGGCGGGGACAAAAAGGAGCGTGGCGGGTCGCCCAGAAGTTTACATGCAGGGGAAACCCTGCTTACCTGCATCACCTGAGAGAGTGAGACTTTTTAATTTTGGTGAAATTGTAGATAAAGTTCATTCCAGTGTTCTCCACGGCCTGTTTTAACTCGACGCTGTAACGAGTTTGGATTTTGCCGCGTCGAGTTTGGAAAATGCGCGTCGAGTTTAGAAAGTGCTGCGTCAGGTTTGAACTTTTGTCCTGGCTTGGTATTTCAGCCCTCAACACTAAAGCAGTGCCAGATTAACCAAACTCAAGCCCATTGCAGAACTTTAGAGGCAGTCAACACTATATGTATAACTTCGTAAGACACTACAAGAGTTTAAATTTTAATTAACAAAATCTGCAAAAATCTTTAAATAAGTCACCTAGCTTGCTTAATTAACTGACTAATCTACTTTGTCATTCTAACTTTAAAATTTTGCAAGTCAATCTGTAAAAAAGCAATTTAATTTGCTTAATAAAGACAATTTTGATTTTGACTGACATCTAGTGGCAAGTTAGAACTTTATGAGCTTATTAAACTTGACAACAGGTGTCACTAAAAACTAGGTCACATCAGAACTCATGTTAGTAGTACTTAATATGTCTAATTGATATTAAAATTGGCATTGGTATTATTAAAGGAACTTTTGATCTTTTGTTTGCTGCTCTGGTCTGTCAAATGCTTTGAAGGAATTATGAGATGCATTGGTAGGAAAGCTAAACTTTGAAGTGTCTAAAAAGTAGGTCACACCAGTGCAGTGTACAGTTTTAAATCATATATAAATACCTCCAGCATAATCATGCTTACGGTTAGACTCGAGACAATGTCAGTAACTGACATTCAACATTTGCGTCGAGTTTGGAATTTATAATGTGGAGAACACTGCATTCTGTTCTCTACATTTTGGTGTGTCACACTTTGAAATTCAATGGTAAAATCTGCCAAGCCGTTCGCAAGCTCCATGGTAGCCGTGTGTGACGTTTGCGGTTTCAGGGGAGTACTCCGAGACTTGGGACAGCGGGTGACATCAGTGAGTAAAGTTCAAAATATATGTCTCAGGCTGAGAAATTGCAGCCAAAATCACGTGATCTCATTGAAATCAAGCGGTAATATCTCGTGCAATCTCGCAGAGTCTTGTTTAGCTAGCATGGTCCTTACGTTAGTGAATTCTGTCCTGGCTTCCGTTACCGATTGACATGCGCATTCTACATAATTAGAAATGTAATCTGCCGTGCGAAAGCGAAGCACCGCTAAACCTAAGGATTATTTTAAAATCCGAGAGATGTTTCAGATACTGACGTTGACTCAGATGCAGATATGACAGATAATCCAGGGCCAGATGGTGGTGATATTGCCGGGTTCGGTCAACGAATCGCAAATATTCGTGTCAGGAACGGTGAATTGAATTTTTGCCGACAACGTCAAATATCGGCAATACAAATGAATACAATTCGCTCTAAATTGAGAATAGATGGTTTTCATCTGGAAAAATGAGTTTGTGACAATCCTGAAAATTATGTGAATTCCATAGTTGCAAGCGTTTGATAATTCAGTTGATATCTTTTTAGAAATATTGGTCGTCATCAACAGGCCTAACACTCACGTCCAAGTAAATGGAAAACGTACGTGAATTGTTTTGTTTACCCTACCTAATTTGCATTCATAAGGGAGGACTCGCATATTGTGCAGTTTTTACAAGAGTTCTGGGCCCGGTCTCCAATCTCCGTACTCAGACTCATACTCATGATTTCATACTCAAAATCATGCTTACTGGAGTCGTACTCAAAAAAGCGTATCTAATGTCGCATTTCTGTCCGACACTCATACTCAAGTTGCTATGGAACTCTTTATGATGTGAAATGCAAAATCACACAAAGCCGCGCTGATTCATCGCTCCCTATTGGAATAGACCACCCCAAGAACTAAGCCTTCATTATCGTCTGCTGTCGCTACAACTAGAAGAGTATGTCTATAACATGGAATTCTGAGTGTTCTGTAACTGTTATTCAATTTTTTAGTTTCAATAAATATTCTTATGCCATTTCTTTGATACATTTGGCAATTATTAAGCTTTACTTCTTGAGTTCCTCACCCAGTCCCGGAAATGTCTTAAGAAATATGTAACAGCTTATCACATCACATCTCTGTTGCTAATTTAGTCTTGACATAAACCCATGGATGTGTAGGCCTACGCTGATGTCAAACTTTGATACTGTATCTTTGTATTTTACTGGGATGTATCAAGTGAGTTGACATTTGGCACGTGAGTTAAAAAACAATACTTGTGAAGGCATTCAGAGTTCACCAGTGGCAGTGAACGGGATGAGACGTCTACTTAGAAATCGGCAAACAAAATCTGGAATTCCATATGGGGATTGAGGAATGACTAAGTTATGATGAGAAATGTACCTGACAGGGAAGCGAACTGTTTTTAACTTCCCTCCCCTCCTCGTCTTTTGGAAACCCTACAAACCGTAGGCACACATACCGAAATAAGGGCAGCACAAACTTCTCACACGACTTTTCCCACAACTGCTTTCGACACTTGTTATGACTCGCCGACAAGGGATTACAATGCGCCTGTTGCCAGGAATTGCAGAAGTAGAATGGCGGCCATAACATACAGTGATATGGCGGGTTAATAAGGTGAACAATAAGATTTAAGATGAAAACTATTATCTCTGAACTGAAATTGAAGTGCTGAGATACGGTAAGAGGACTTATTGTTTTTAGACTTGCTGTGTTTCTTGGTTCCCTTTCGATAGTTTGTTCTTTGGCTCATGTATTTATTTTCGAGTACGATTTCAAGCACACTGCCATAACAAACTTGAAATTTGAGCATAGACTCCGAATTTTTATTCAAAATCGTACTCGAAATATAAATGAGATACACTTCAGTTCGAGTACACTCGAAAACTGAGTACGTGCTCGAAATTTCGAGTACAGATTTTTCGAGTATGACATTGAATACACCAAAGCTGAGTCTGTACTCGAGTTGAGTATGATGTGTGAGTTTGAGCATGATTCGAGTCTGAGTACTGAGATTGGAGACCGGGCCCTGGTAGTGCAGAAGTTCAGTATGTTGTACCAGCTCCAGAACATCCAATTCAGACTATAAGAATGCTGTGCAAGACATTACACTTACAGACCGAGGGAAAACGTAGACTCTGCTATCAAGACATAAAAATGTAACTGACTTTGCAAAGACACTTCACTTGGACTGTTTACTTTATGGGAAACGTTTACTTCTGTGTTAAGACTTTTTGTACTCAATTGACATTGACATCACAATTATTGAGTAGCCTAAAACCTCCATACTGTATCAAACACGTCTGTAGACGTCCATTTCAAAGTCATTGACTAAGCAACTGGGTTATGACATATGTGATATGTTTGTAAACCAGGCTATCTTTTACAAATAAAAATTTGAATAAACGCAGTTATTTGTTTGCACTACTGTGTATTACTTTTAAAATGCGTGGGTAAAAATAAGGTGCACACTAGCTTATGGAGAACGTTGACCGTGGCGCGGTTCCGGCACGTTGCCGTTTTTACGCGTGCGACCTGTTTAGATTTTCCGATGTGGAGCACACTGCCATATATAGTTAGACCCCCTTATATGGGTGCCAGACGTTGCTAGTCGTTTTTACGACCTCAAAGCAGAGAAAACGAGTTGCACATGTGCTGTCACTTGTATTTTGAGCAGGAATTTTTGCCAGCGTCGGGGACTAGAGGGGGATAATTTTCGGCTCCCAACAATGATTAATCAAGCCTGTTTGGGTGTCATATGACTAGAACTGGGCAATTTTAAACTGACACAAGTTTACAAGACAAGGTTGGTAGTGAACAACATTGGCCAATAGGTGGTGTACCTGGCACTTCCACCCACCAGGTGAGCAGACAGCTACACTGTAAACACAACATATGACAACTTCATACCTTGTTGAAGGTGGCGCTGGCTCCAAGTCGATTCTTTGACAAGAATGAGGAGTTGTTCCTGACAATTAACCACTGCAGATCAGCCGACATGATGGAAACTGGAATTGGAGAAAAATCAAGCATTTACTCAAGAGTTTCAAAACTAACGTCATGAACTTCCAACTATTTACACACACGGTTACAATATCTGTCACAAATTTTTATAGCCTCGAATTCGCATCGTTTCTCAAGTAATTTCCTGGTTTTTACAAGTTCTCTCCACTGGTTTACTGTATCAGTAATGTTGACCTGCCATGCTGTGGTTACAACACATGACTGCAAGTTGGATAAACTTGACAAGTATCCGAAGACGCAGGCTGAATTCTGACATGACCCCGAGAATAGATTAGACATTTGCAAAAGGAGGTTAATGATGCAAGATGTTTTCCGACCTCCACGACAAAAGAGTTATATGCGGCCCACTGTATCCGACGTTTTAGCTAAAGGAAAAGTGCACGAAGAGCTACTAAAAATACATTTTTTGTGGTTTTTAATTCAGAAAATCAAAAGTAGCATTAAACAAAACATTTTAGAAACTCAAGGCATTATATCGCGAACTTGTTGCCGGATATCCTCGTTTTGCTATAAAACTTATCTCCTTTCTTCCTCTTAATTTATTCACTTGCTGTACTCAACACTAAGATAAAAGCCAAGTCACCTTACGCGACCTGACAAAAATGACAAGTTAAAATTGAAAGTCCTGGATAGCCAAATGAAATCTAAGGTTGCCGATCCAGTGTAAAACTTGTAGACTTTTACGACTGTATTCTGCCCCATCCTCAGTACCTTGCATGTATCTCTGATTTCTCCATAACCCACAAAATGACAGATCTGCATCACAGTCGGCAAGCTTTCTACTTTCTGGCATCATATACTTTAAATAAGTTAATTTCTCAGGGCCTTCACTCACCCGAGAAAGGTGTCTGCACCTTCTGAGGGAGGATTTTGGGCTGAGGCTAAATTCTACCACAATAGCATAAAGTGCAACCCCCACCTAGTTGCAAGCCGTCGTAGTCTGTGCCCCAAGTACCAAAAACTAAAATTATGTGCTCCTTCGAAATTGTCACCTGCGGGAGTTACGTGTGTTTCGAGAATCAAGTGGAATTTTCCTATCACTTGAGAGGAATTTTTGGGCCTCATGGGGGGGGGGAATCTTGCACGATTTTTCAATATTTTTCAGAGAGCAAGGGGGCCGATATTCTGCCTCAAGATCAAGGGATTGGGCGACCTCTTACTGCAGTTTCGTTACATTTGACTATAAAAGTTTTGCATCACCTCAAAAGAATTCTCGACATACTTAAAGTGGAGTGCATGCACACATAACAGAAACGAAACACTTTTGACAGAAAGTAGAGTCAACAGTGTGAAACGAAGCTTATGTCATTATTGCTCTCTGTCACCCACGCTGCATATTTTAAGACATCACCGGGTTTGTTTACAAGTGCACTGAACAAAAGGAAAACGAATAGCTTTTCCCCTTTATCTTCCCATAACAGTGCTCGATTTGTTAACATGTAGCTCACCAATGCGAGTTTAAATTGTGTTTAGCAACCTCGGAAAATCCCAAATCTCCAAGTTTCCGCAGTGAGTATCAGACGATAATTCACCCAAAATTTGTAGAGACTTCCAAATGTTAAATGAACAACAGTTTTCACAGATGAAATACCTTTTGATTCACAATTGTTCCATTTATATCGTAACATCAGTGCATTTGACACACTCAGCAGTCAGCACACATCAAACATGAGATTAATTACGATAGCAAGTAAACAGACGCGAGTCGGAATTGTTTAAAGTTGCACTCAGGAGATTGACGTCATATCTCCTGGCCACAAACTGTAAAAATGGCCAGTGGCCGATTTGGGTATCTGAAGTAAGGATTTCTTCGAAAAAGTTTGACTATGGTAGCATTAGGCAACACCTGGCCCCTCGGTTGGACGATTATTGGCTACAATACTCCCCATCGCTTTCTGTATTACTTTCGTGCTCTGTATTTTTAACGGGCAGTAGGCGAAATCCGCTCACCAATTAAGAGTTTTCACCTCGTCAAAAATACACTATACACTTAAAAAGTGCTAACTTTGTTATATGTTCCTTTCTACTTCGACAAATATCTTCGATTAAGCATAAGACAATTAAGGTGAGGATGGCAAAGAATTCCAAATACAATATTTGGTCATAGTAAACTTTTTCACCACGCACACTATAACCATAAAGTATTTTAATTGAGTCCCATGAGTTAGGCAAAGGCGAGCGCAAGACTGAGCAAAGCGCGTGATGCTGATGCAACACTTGCAAAAGAGCATGGGAAGATATCAAGCGAAATTTGTGTCCTTTAGATATTTTACTCATCAACACGTGTGAATTCACGTAACTTCCTCGAAATGGCATCCGGTAAAAGAAACTCAAGTAAATCGCGACAGATTTTCTTGGATATCTTCCAGTTAAAGTGACTAAATTCATACGAGGTAATTATAACACCGTGAGCTATGTGCATATTTCACTCGATTTTATTTGCTGTATTTTGAAATGGGTAACTTTTTATGGGTATCTACTATTGCCCCTGTATGCCTGCGGCATTCAGGGCTATGTAAGCCTATGGTAGCATTTGCTCGAGTTACAAAGATATCAACAGCCTCCTAAGTTGCTCCTACCATAGACTAGTACATGGACTGCCAACTCCGTATACTTTCAACGGACGAAATCTGTGATCTTACGCACAAGCCCTTACGTCATTATTCACTGGCGACACCTGGCTAAATTTTCTGGAGCAATTTCCGGCAAGTACGTCGTCTGCTAATCACGGTCGGCTGATGTGTGGGCGGTTGTTCCACCACACGCGCGAAATGCAAAGGGATAAGCTTTCATAGCGTACGGAGACCCCAAAATCCAATGTGG
>NMRA01000519.1:202401-293418 GCA_002633005.1 Phoronis australis
CAAAGAGACAAGCTGCACCAGTTATGAGACACAATAGGAAACAATGAATGGCAATCATAACGAATGGCAATATGGAAAACAGGAAATAGAACAAGACCTCATAATACTAGTCCTTCAATTAAAGAAACAGTTCTGAGAGAACAAAGGCTGATAAGCAGCAGCATTCTTGTGTTATTAAAAGAATATCAATATGCAATTTTCACACAAAGATTGCGTCAATACCAATGTCTAGTTATTAGAGTAAAACAATTAGGAGCTTCCATGACTGGGAAAAGGCGCTGATTAATGATTTGGCAATCAGCAGAAAGCTCAAGATTCCTCCATTAAAGCAGGGAAGAACGGATATTTTTGACCCCCTTTTGGATCGCCGCCAACACAACATGGCGCTAGGAGCTCTGCTCTATAAAGATCAGTCGCATGTTTATATCAGAACAAATACACTGCAACTAATGTAAACTAATATGGACCATTTAAGTGTGCACAAGTAAAAATGGAAAGTAACCTAAGGCAGACTCAGCAATGACTGGGCCTCCAAGTTTCGACAAAAGAGGTCCCTGAAGTTTCAATTACTACATGACCTCAACCACAACAACTTTAATAATGCTTCACAACACCTTCATACATCTAAACATAGATATTCATAGAACATAAATAACATAACATATTAAGCAGCAACTACATGCCATATTTCATATTCCACATGTAAATCGGAGAAAGTCATTTGTTAATGTTAAAATGTACCAGGCACACCTGTTAAACAGAACTTTAACTCATTTGATAAGTCCTTTAAGGGTCTTTCATCTTCATGCAGAAATATCTCAATACTATTACACAAAATATTGGATGCATAATTTAATCAACGCTGACCACTGTCCTTCGGCTTTCAGAATATTGGTATATAGCTGTCGATCTTAGCCCTATGCCTCTGGGAAACACACTCACTAATCCATATAATGTTTCGACATTCTTGTTCTTTTAGCTTTACATAAGCATAGAAGACGCCATATTGGAACTGCTGCATGAAAGCATTGACCATCAATTTCACCTGGAAAACAATTATATAGAAATAATAAAGAACTGGGAGAGAACAGACGTCTGCTAAGGCATCACTGTTGTCATTCAGTACCAAATTCCAGCAATGTTGGAATTTTCAAGTCTCACTAACAGCCCCCAAGGTGGAATAATGAACGGTGTCTCAGATTCCAGTAATCCAGTAACAGGAACTCAAAACACTGATTGAAGAACTGTTCATTATCCAAGGCTCGTGACTATTGGTTAGATGATCACATTCACATAAAACACAATCTTGCAAAAATAAGATGTTCCACAAAGTATACTAAACCCTGTGTTGGTCCTGTCATCTGCAAATGCACAATTCATACCTCCCGCATGTCCCGTGAGAAGTAAAAATATTATTCAACTATGACGATTCGCCACCATGTTGCTAAGTGGATCCTCTAGTTCAGTGTTAACGTCTTTCCCCACAGCTGCAGCTGCTTGCAGATTTAGCAAACTTCCTACCAAGTATTCAAACTTGTTTCGAACTTTGGATGGTTGACAACGGTAAAGGAGCATCCTTTTGTTTCAAATATTTAAGAGACCAAAATCGTAATTTATATCTGCTGATAGGCTAATGTTGGGTTTAGTATCTTTCTGAAGCATCATCAGTAAGTATACTAGGACAACCACCTTATACAGCCAAACACATCATCAAACTAAGGAACTGTAAAACAGTATGAACCACACAGTGAGTCGGTCAATTTAAGCAGCAGTGTTGATGCAACAGTTTAAAAAGTATTGTACCTCTTGGTCAGCAATAACTCTTTAGGAAGGTCTCATTAGAGAAGGAAGGTCTCATTAGAGAAGGAAGGTCTCATTAGAGTTCATTTACATATTAAGTAAGAAAAATGAGGAATTGATGCACAGCCAAAAGTAGACGTAGGCCTCACCTTACATGCGACTCATGAATAAGGAAAAGAAAGTTAGGTAACTGTTGAGTTGAGGAGACAACAAACATCTCTTGTTACTTAAAAGTACTGGAATGCTATTGGTTATGGTCCAAGTTGTGAAAGTTAGAATATTGAACTAGAATACTGTTTTCTACATGCTGTATGAAACGATGGATGAATTTAATTTCATGTTGTATTTGCCACTTTATGAAAACCTACAGAAAATTTATTTCCATGCAATAGTCAAAACATTATATGGATTTTGAGGTGAAAGATGTTTCTGAGAAAATAAAGACACAAAATGGATGTGAGACAACCAAGTCTTCTGGTTGTTTCATGCAATGTGTTATCTTTGGAGGCAGTATTGTTTGAAGATGTATACACATTGTGTAGAATTATAGCTCTTATATTTAAAGTGGTTCATACCTCCATGAATGGGCCTAGTGCACTCGCACAAGTCATTGTCACGAAGACTTTTGATCAATCTTTCGATAAAGGCAACATCAGACAGAAGTTGCAAAAAATGTCTAAATGTATTTAAGCTATTTGGATGAAGAAGGACATTCACAGCTAAAATTTGACTTCACTAGGTGATCCATTTATTGAGAGAAAAGGGAATTTTACATAATGCATGTGCCAGTGGCAATGTCATCATTTACAAGCTTGCTATTTTGATGTAACTAGATGACAGTTTTATCATTTTTGGAGTTTTTAAATTCCTCAAAACTGACCATTCAATGGCTAGTGAACCTGGGAGCATCACCAAAAGTCATTTGCCAATTTCCACCTTATGACAAAAAATCCTTCGGAGTTTGTCAGAAACTTTACGTTAGTGAAACCAGTGATTGACTAACTGACTGACGGTTGCAACGAGAAGCAAAAACAAGTATCACATGACAGAGATAATAAATTAGTTATAAATTCTAATGACAGGATCTAATACCCAACATTTCCAGAAAGTCATTAAGAATTAATGTTTATAAGCTGGCAGCATTAATTAACCAACATGTTCACCAGCAGAGAATACACATGATACACATTGAAGCAATGTTTTTATTATATTACTAATTAGTATATATTACACAAAGGCTTGTGTACTTTAACTACACAATGCACACTGTTGAGTCAGTGTAATAATAAGAAAAGTAACGCAGATTGTTGAGATACGCCCATGACTGCAACGCAAATGGGCGTGTTACTACGGGCATTTATTACTATCAAAAAATGACTGTTGGATGGTGTAAAATACGTCGAATGCATCCGAAAATGGGAAGGAGTCGTCTCTTGAATAGAAAGCCGTTTGCTAAATTTCATGAAAATCAGTCACAGATTACAAATAAAGCAAACGTGAAAAAAACAAATTGAACATTAGGAGGCTAAGTGGTAGTCCAACCATCTGTTGTTCAATAGTCAAAGCAGTTGCGCCCACCTGGAAATCCAGGTTACTAGTAGTGTTCTTGTCAGTAAAAATACATCTGCCAATTTTCATAATGATCCTCTGAGTGGTTTGGCGAATGCTAAGGTAAACGACCCAAAAATAATAAAAATGCCCACTAAGTGGCACACAATACGTGAAATCCATCCCAAAATGAAAAGCTGCTATCACCATCATACCCGAAACTTGTCTGCCAAATTTCATTAAAAACTGCTAAAGAATTTTAAGATACAGAGGCAAACATAAAAACTAAAATTGCAAATTGGGGGTACAGTGAGAGTCAGAACTGTCCAAAAGATGTAGGCAGTTGTAGTCACATTTATAGTTATAACACTTGCAAAATTTCACAAAGATCCTTCAAGGGAGTAAAACTACAAAATTACCACCAGGGAGCACCAGTTTGACAGACCTGTCCAAAAATCACCATCAGACACAGTCTCCTCATCAAGAAAACATCTGCATAAACTAATGATCCTTTAGTAGGCGGTTAGGTGGATAAAGAAATGGGTACCAAAAGGCGAACTTCCGGGTAGGTGGTGCAAAAATTCATTGAATCCATACAAAAATGGAAGAGCATCGACTTCATAGAAAACTGTTTGCAAATTTCATGAAAATCCATAGATGAACTCTGAAGATACAGATGAGGCAAACATAAAAAATAAAATTGTCACTAGGGGGCACAGTGGTAGTCGGATTGGTCATAAACTGTTGTTAGCTCCACAGAAACATATCTGCTAAACTTCACAAAGGTCCTGCAAAAGGTTAAGATACAGCCATAGATGCAAGAAAAAATGCCACTAGGGTACGTCAAAGTAGTCAAACCCATTTGAAAGTCAACCTAAGCAACGGCCTTGTAATCAATAACACATGTGCCAAATCTTCACAATGATCCTTCAACCATTAAGGCAGACAGAGAGGAGGCCACCAAAAGCGTATTCGAAACTTTTAAAACTCCCCACTAGGCTGCACAAAATACGTCGAACATGTCAGAAAATGAGAAGGCATTGTCGTCTCATCAATATAAACGTATTTGCAGAATTTCATGAAAATCTCCCAATGAATGAACAGGAAAGCACAAAAAATTACTACACTAGTCATCACACTGGTCTGAAACTCATTAACATCATCTGTTGTCAGCTCCATAGGAACACATAGGCCAAAGTTCTTGTTAAGGAGGTGCAGCTGTGGGCGCAACAAAAAACAAAATCTCACTTGGAGGTGCCAGAGTAGTCAAACAATGTCAGCTGAAGTTTCCTCATCAGAGACAGACTTGCCAAATTTCAGAATGATCTTTCAAGCGATTGGGCAGAGAGAACTAAGGCAGATGACAAAAATGAACTCGAAAACTTTAAAAACGGCCACTAGCAGGCACAGAATTGTCGAAGCTGTCCAAAAATGGAAATGTGTCATCATCTCCTCAATACAACAACTTGCCAAATTTCATTAAAACCTATCAAAGAATTCAATACAGAAGTAACCATAAAACAAAATTGCCACTTAGATTCAGTAAAAAAATTTGTAATCACCTGTCACCAGCTTCATAAAAAATCTTCTAAATATCAAGGGTTTTAGGAGATACAGCAGTGGATGTCAGATACAGAGACGACAGCAATATGCACCCGCATACATGTATAAATATGTGGGCGCATAAAAATGCCAAAACACAAAACAGGGCTGCGTTCCATAGACCCGAAACATGAAAACGTTAAGCCTTGGCTGATAGAACGAAAACGGTGAATTGCATCCCACAATTCAACATCCCAATGTCACCAACCAATCACCTTCAGTGGCAGTTATTTTGCTATGATACCACTTGCAGGGCTACCAACCCATTAAGGATATAATCTGTAATCATCATGTTTACTTAAAAATTCATATTTTGCAAGCAATAAACTCTGTGATTTCCAACATTTTCAATAACTTTAAATTTCAATCGCAAAACCATTCGATACACCAAAACAACACATTTCAACTGAATTCAACTAAAAATGCAACGTTACA
Source organism: Phoronis australis (assembly GCA_002633005.1). Taxonomy (NCBI): domain Eukaryota; kingdom Metazoa; phylum Phoronida; family Phoronidae; genus Phoronis; species Phoronis australis. The sequence goes on from NMRA01000519.1 coordinate 207,787, forward strand.
TATTAAAAACTCAGCTTGTCACTGTCAATGTTTTTCGGTTTTTGCTGTAAGCACGGTTGATTTCTTCCCACACAACCACGGCCTCACAGACACAGATATCTCATAATTCCCAATTAATGTCAGTGTTGCGGAGTTCTCAATGTTAAAGTGTGTGCGATGGAACGTGGTTACTTACTTTTCCATTTTCTAAATGTAATCTAATTCCTCGGTATACTTGTCTCCAAAATTTTGCTCTCATTATCTTAATATGATTTCCAAAGCATACAATATCCCGCAACAAATTAAGCGCATTTTTCACAGGTCAGTCCTCCACGAAGAAACTGCAAATGACCAATCACAAAAGGGAAACATTGCAACCAATCGCATTATGCACTCAGTACTTCGGATACGTCTTAATGAGAGGATGCTGTGATCTCGATTACTTCCGTCACTTTCCGGTAATTTGTGCCTCGATCTTTGCCAATCTGGCACTTTGAAACACTGATAATTTTACAGATGGTTTTTACTTACAATTTTTTGATGAGAAAGAAATGCTCAAAATCCACAACATTTGAAAATTCGTACATAGTGATAATTAGTTTCTAAAGTGCATATAGATAAACCCGAACACTTGGTAGTCCTTTTACTAGCATGGTACATGAACACACTCACAACACTTGGTAGTCCTGTACTAGTATGGTACATGAACACACTCACAACACTTGGTAGTCCTGTACTAGTATGGTACGTGAACACACTCACAACACTTGGTAGTCCTGTACTAGTATGGTACATTAACATACTCACAACACTCACTTTACACTTGGTTGATTTTGCACATTTTTTATGATCTTGCTTTACGCCTACAGAACACACCCCAAATTAAATAACAAACGTGTAAATGATAAAGTTAACTTAGAATGATACACTACCTCATGTTCAAAGAACTTGTCTTCTAGTGTTTTGTCACCTGGGTTGGTTCCAGCACCCTCGAATAATAACTTGTACTCCTGAAAATGATAGGCACGAGAGATAAAGACACGTGGTGTTGACAACAAAAATCATATGCTGCACATTACAAGTGTGTGTCATTATTTCCCTTTAACTAGTTGAGTAATTCCTCCTTGCAAGCAAGTGAAATTCTATTTAATCAAAATTAAAAAAAAAAAAAAAAATCACAACAATAATAAAGAAGAAAATGTTAGTCTACTATTAGTTTGTACAATGTAACCTCGACACAACATTATTTGAAACACGACAATCAGACTACCAAAAACAGAAGAAAAATAACAATTTTAGCTGTTATACTTGTGCAAAATAAGTAAAGTTATCGTAAACCAATAGCTAACCTTGAGAAATAAATCTTCACGTGCGAAACAAGAGCAAAACAACAGATTCATTAGACAATCATGCACTCACTTAACATTCGTACACATGTACTTTACACTATGAAAGATCTCCAGATGGTAGTGTTCTGGTGTTAGAAAATTGGTTTAGTTGGGAACAGGCAGTTTGGTTCAGAGAACCAGCCATCTTTCAAGCATATGTTGAACAGTTTTTAACAAAGTAGAATCAAACCACAAAGTCTTTATCAAGACAATACAAGGGAGTGGTCTGTTAAAGACTTAGAAAGTTATAGTTCACAAGAACAGACCAACAAGGCAAGTGGATTATATGTATGAAGTCTTATTTATTTCCTACTTCATGTAAACTTCATGAAGCACTTAAACGAGTAAACACTTAAAATGATGGTCCAAAAACCCGTAATATGTTTAGTCATATTGTGCTCATTTCATAAAAAGTGATTTAAGTGAGAAATTTGATTTTACGCCCCACACAACTATTTCTGAAAAATAATTAATTAAACCTGTCATGAGCAAAAGGGCAAAGCCTCAGAAAATAACTGCTACTTACTGAAATAATTACTCTAAGTTATTTCTAGAACTTAATGCACTCTCGATTGCTTGGCTAAATCTTATTTTCCAAAATTGCAAAGTGGAAGCGCAAGACCAAATCTCCATCTTAAGTCACTTTTATGTAACAGACCCTTAACAGCATGCATTACTGAGTTTACAAGCTGTATTAGTGTGGATTAATGTTGCTATGCATCCACAGAGGGCAGTAAGCTTCCAACGGTAGTTCTTGTTAAGTTTCCAAGACAAATTAGGGAAAATAACCGGATTATTCTGATGTCCAGAGATGTCTTTAATTTTCCCGCCAGGTAGCATGGAAAGCAATGCCTTGCACACTGGATTAAGACAGGGATCACCCTCACTTCAAATAATGGCATTGCGCCTCTGCTTGATCCAGACAGACTCGCTTAGGAAGGTCTTTTTGTCAGAATTTTATCAGTCAGCAGTCACATACCACACCACCAAGAAGAATCATCCATCATGATCAAAGACAAGGAACCTAAACTACACGGTTAACAGACTCATAAACACGGTCACGGACACGTGAACACGACTCAAGGACCTGCAAACACCGTCCACTGACTCACAAACACGGGAACGGACTCACAAAACACGATCCATTCACCCAAATACACGGGACACGGATTCACATTCACGAAGAAACACCGTTAATGGACCGCCAAACACGGTTTACGGACAAAATGTAGATGTCAGCTGACCCAGGAAGCTTATGAGTCCGTGACTCGTGTTTGGCAGTCCGTTAACCGCGTTTCCTCGTGAATATGAGTCCGTGTCCCATGTGTTTGGGTGAATGGATCGTGTTTTGTGAGTCCGTTCCTGTGTTTGTGAGTCAGTGGACAGTGTTTGCAGGTCACTGAGTCGTGTTCGTGCATCCGTGACCGTGTTTATGAGTCCGTTAACCGTGTAGTTTAGGTACCTTGACAGAGATGCCTTATGCCACGAAAAGACAACAGGGTGGTCTCTGTCTCAGTCCAATAACCAACCCTTTATTTTTCACGCCACCTGGCAAGAAAACCAGCATCTGAGAGAACAATATCAACAACAGGATATCGAAACAATCTGAGGTAATTTCGCATATTAGTAATTTCTTGTGGAAGATTATTAACATGAACCATACTTTTGATTACACTCTACCTTCCTAATGAAGTTGTTAACTGATCCTCCAAGGAGATTTGTGACTTTCGTGTAACAAAATACACAAATCAAGCTGGTGTACTTTAAGATCTAGTTGCATTGCACTTTCATGGCAATAAGGGCGTTAGACCACAGGCCACGTGATAGAGAAATAATCAATGCCTACAACATTAAGTAATCAGCACTTCTCATCATTTTGGACAGAATGAAACACTAAAATTTATAAATAGAACGACTAAATACAACAGAAAGGTAGGTGCATGCAGCAGACCCAATGTCAGGTATCCAATCCAATAAAAAAGCAGATCAAGAGTTTTTCACAACCGACGAAAGTTCCGAAAAAATGTTTAGTCACCCAAAAATTATATTAAAATAATTGACATCACATGTCTAAAATGAATGCGAACAGCTGCTATAGTCAAAACAAAAAGCTAATAAAACTAAATCATTTAGAGTGAGTGCTGACAATGGAATAGGCAATAGGAATAAGGACAAAACAAGTCCTACATAAATTATAGACAAACTGAATCCATAAAGTTTAAATATTGAGGGCAGAACCTTTTCAGTTGTTGAACTTAACTAATATCGCCACAGACCTGAACATACCATGCTACTTTCCTCAGCAGAAACACGTTCCCCTAACCTCAAATTAGCATCATCATACAACTTGGTGGTTAAAAAGACAGACGCTGCATAACCAGTGGGCAGAGATGACGGCAAAATGCAGCCGCGCAGATGTGAGTAAAGAATGGAACTATGTCACTTGAAAGCAAAGGTGCTACAGTCATGTGATTTGGCAGCCATTGTAATCTCACTGAGTAGTCACTTGAATCGATGGGAACAATACAAAATGAAGAGACTCGACAGTCACGTGTTCCATCAACAGGCTAACGTTTTATTTTACTAACAACATGTAAGCCTACAGGCAATAAATTTATGTCAAAATATTCCTAACATCAGAACACCATATCTCAGAAATGCCTGACCAGATTCATAAACAACATTCAGATACTATGCTTTATGTACTTTTAGCAATTTTTGCTTTTAACAAGTTCTGGTTTTGAGGGGCTACAAAAAATTGTGCTCTTATAATTTCCATGAAAAAACTGTAAAGTTGTGCAAAACGAAAACGAAATATTTTAGGAAACTGTAACGTTATTTCTGAGATCTCATCTTGAACATGCATATAATTATGCTTTCATTTAGTTTTTACAGAGTTAAAATCTACAGTTTTGGTATAATGTGCTAAATACACAGGCTTGTCAATAAGGTCCTACAAGTGAAATATTGTCTCCCCTGTCCAACTTACTGAATAGTACTCAGCCACTGCTTTCACTTGCTCATAGTCATCTGCTCTTCCGAGGGCAGCCAGTCCATCTGGGTAGAGTTTTCCACAACGAGGGTACAACTTGACGCGGTCATCCTTCGAAAGCTCCGTCCCAAAGGAGTTGATGGTAATGACAAACGCACGACGGTCAGCCTCGAACTATGAATGGAAAACAGTGGTTCAATGTGTTGATGAAACTATTATGCATCTCCACAGTTCATATTTAAGTTTGGTCTGCATGCCACCTGTTGGCCAGAACACGTGACCTAATAAACATAATTCGGAAGATTTCTGCCCCTACCGAGACTCGAACCTGGAACCAGGGACCTTCTGCTAAGCATGCAGACACTCTAGTCCACTGAGCCATCGGGCCCCAGTCAGGGCAGAAACCTTTAAAGAATTACCTGTTCATTAGGTTACAAAATATAGCCAACCATTGGCATTCAGACCAAACTTAAAAATGTTTGCAATCTATATTTCCATACCGATTCAAGATTTACATGACTGTTCACATTAAAGTTACTGTAATTTTCAAAACAAACTACACACACTTCGACTGAACTTTGCCAGATTCTGCCAAACCTGGATAAAAATCTCGCGACAAAAGAGCAAACTTTTCTCAAGTTCAATGTGATAATATTGCACCTAAATGCTACTTGTTTTTTGTTTATGTAATGAAATTGCACAGTTGTCGCAATTTTGACAACTTGGATAGAGCAAAACCTGTCAAGATTTTGTCCAGATTTGAAGCAGATTCTAGCAGAAAACAAATGGGCATTTAGACACAACAGGATAGTGTTTGCCCAAACTTTGTAGAATTTCAAAGTTGTTCTATTTATTTTAAGAACTGCTGGAGCAATAGCTATGTTGGGTGACATTTTGGATAGCGAGTGCAATTTTCAAGTGGTTTGATTGTTTTCTTATTATGGCACATTTACTGTTATTACTCCTTTGTGCCTACTCAGCTAACTGCTTTCTCGTATGTGATTTAAGAACATGATTGAGAATAAAATGACCAATGTTTTTTAAAACACAATATTATACTAAGTTTCGTCATCAGCACCCAACTAGAAATCTGTTTTAACTCCTTCATGCTCTATAATAAGTTGGTTTTATTACCCCATTTTACCCCAAAACACTAGAGCCAAAGTGAGTTTATATCAGTTACTCTCCAGTCAGATACCGTACGGAAAAAAATGCATAAGTTGAATTTTCGCCAATAATTTCACCTAAGTTCTACACTCTGCCATTCAGATAAGTTGGATTCCCCCTCACTCAAAACGCATAAAATTTCTCGATCTGGTTGGATCCAACTTATGCGCATGTTACTGTACATAGAACAGTAAAATATCACCAATTCAGGACACACTATGGTGGACAAGTGAACATTTAATCATTTTTTCATGACAAGATATGCAGCACTTGATGCTTTTCCATGTTCAAGTTGTGTACCAGACAGTATTTTGAAAAAGTTGTGGGCATTAACACTAATGTTAGAAGCCATTGAAAATGAAAAGTGGGCTATTTTGTAAGCACATTATTTTATGTGTTGCAGAAAAAATGGAGCATGCGTATATAAAGTTGATGGATAAAACAAATTTCTGCAAGATACAAACTACTTATGAATCTTAAAGTTCTACAGATGACGCAGGTCATTCACTTTTCCAACATACAACACAAACAGACAGGTAAACCTAATTATCAAAAGCATTAAAAGATCAATACGAACCATAAAATGTCACACTTGACAGATTAGTAATTTATAATACAGCGCTGTTTTGAAAGTGAGCCGTCAATTCCAAGGTACCTCAACTACATGGCTAATGGACAGCAAAACACAGTGTCGGACCAAAAACACAACTCACCTACCTGCAAACAGCATTCAATGACTCAAATACGTTGGATCAGACTCACAAAAAAGATTCATTCACCCAAAAAACACAGCCACGGACTCGTATTCATTCAGATACACGAAACAAGGACTGTCCAACATAGTTTACAAGTAAAATGTACATGTCAGCTTCAACTGCTATGTAATGGGTGTCAGATTAAATAAAGGTTTGATCATATCTTTGTTTGTAAAGTGATAACATTTATTTACTTTAAACTCATAATTTGTTCTACAATTTATTGGCGTCCACCAATTCTCAATAATGACATTGAGAGTACTCAGAGTAGCGACTTCCGTTATCTTGCTTTCTTCTTAAAATGGAATGGATTGTTTGAACTCCCTAAAAACTCGCTGCATCGCCAATTTCACATATTGGATCTGTTCCAAGAAGGCGTTTTTCAACACCTCAAAATAGAATATAATTCCTGCGTAAAAGACTCAGGTAGTAGTGTCAGATCGACGCTCACCATTCTGATGTTGATAACTTGTTTACTATTAAGTTAAAGTGCAGGAAAAACATTTGAAATGGGTTATAGCATGACTTGAAATATGTGTCTCCTGTGAAAGTTTAGCTCAAATTGTATTTTTGTACTAAAACCACATTTTTAGGCGAAGGTGTTGCCAAATACGAGAAGGTTGATCAATTCCCTTTCTGCGTAGTAATAATCACTATTTCACACTACTTACCTGGAAGCTAATCAGTCTGTGACCGTGTACTTGGCATGCTTTATCAAAGTGAACAGTGTTTGGCAGTCTGTATGATTTGTTTCTAAGTGGACGTGAGTCTGCGGCTGTGTTTTTTGGGTGAATGAGTCTGAGCCCATGTACTTGAGTCAGTGAATGGCACTTGCAGGTACGTGAGTCATGTACCTTCTTCTGACACAGTGTTTTTGCAGTCTAGTAGTCACAGAGTTTAGGTACCTCGAATTCTGCTCAAAACATTTTTCTTGTCAAAGAAAATCAATTTATTTTAGTGAAGTGTTCAACATAGTGGAGGATTGGAAGTTTAATTTGTACATTAAATTTCTCAAGAAAATATAAAATATTTTTTTCATTGCCACCATGTTAAGGTATCTACAGTCGCCAATATACATAACATTTGGAAACAGTTTGACCACCTACAGCAAAATGAATAACTGGGAAATGAAAATTGTCAATGAACGGGCAGGCACTTAAAACAATTACTTTTGTTCATGCTTGGATAGCCTAGATCAGTAAAATATTTAGCAATTATGAAATGGAAATGAACACAACCATGAGACTGGGAACCATAGCTTAGACTTGTGGTACAGTTTCTTTGTAGTTGAGTGATAAATCTAATCTGAACTTGTACTTAGTGTATATTTCATATGAAATACATTATTTTAGTTCGAAATCTGTAAATATTTTCTGGCTAATGAGTAAAAAAACTTATACTTAAAGTTTTCGAAAATGGAGTTGAGTTTCAGGAGATACAACACAGTAACTTCTTGAAGATCCTGGAAGATTAACTTTCTAAAATGTTCTATCAACAACCAGTAAGTTAAAATGTTCAAGATTTAGTTTTACTATAATATTTCAGGAAATGAATAAAATAATCACAGATTTTCAGTTATTTTCAATAAACAACCTGTTCGTTACATTTGGAGATGTGTAAACATAAATATGTGAATCAAGCCAACTTTAAAAATATTTGTAGCATGCATATTATTGAGCATGTCTTTAACCACTAAAAGTGTTTATGGGAAGGATCTATTATCAGATTTGATCAAAACTATTAACTTGAAGAAGTCTATCCATCCAACAATAATACCATATGCTGCATATCTGATATCAAAACTATTAACTTCAAGAAGTCTATCCATCCCACAATAATACCATACGCTGTATATCTGATATCAAAACTATTAACTTCAACAAGTCTATCCATCCAACGCTGTATATCTGATATGTCCATTGAAATCCTACTTACAGCTAATGCTTCACACATCACATCAGCTGTGCCTCCACCCATTTCCTTGCAAAACCTGTAGAAGTCTTCAAGATATGCCTACAAAATAGAAGAAACTTTTTCAATAACCCAAGGCATTTAGAATAATCTTCAAGAAAAGGATGCAAAGCAGAAACTTACTCAAATAACCCGTGGCCACAGCTCTACAAAACAGTCCATTCTAATCAAAGTCCCTTACGCAATGCAGGCAACAGGAAACTATTTTCTTAATACTTGATCCTCATGACAAAATCTCACCAATTTAGGACAAAATATGGTGGACAAGTGAAATTTATTTTTTCATCTCTTCATAAACATATATCAAAAACAGAGAGCAGGAGACTTGATGACTTGCCAGGTACATCAGATGTGCGCAGACCACAGTCGAGCTCAAAAATCAGTAGCACCAAATAGATACCATTTCACTTTGAATTTTATAGCATAACTACTAACAGACAGTGTTTCATGAAATTGTGGACATTAATAGAAAAATGAAAAAGATCAAATGTGCAATATAGAACTGTAAAAAGATAGTTGAAGCTGAATCTTGCTCTGTTAGCTGGCTAAAAATGAAACTCGAATTAGGCATTTTACTTTCATAGGATCCACCCCTTCACATTCCTCACTGCGATAGCATTCTACATCTACTGAAAAGTCAAAGGAAATGCGAACATACGCCATTTTCAAATGTGCAATGTTAGGGCTGGTCAATCCATATCGTGAGTCGTTCGCTGACGGCTTTGTTGTTCTTGTTGGTAACAGAAATAGAATCATGTCATGGTAGGGATTATTAAGAAATCGATTTTGAGAGAGCGAAAGGTCCAATTTAATTTTTGGATTTCACAAGACAAAACAGAGCTTTAATTCTTGATGAAACACTTGGCAACTGGTAAAGCAAGCTGAACAAATGAGTGTTATCTGCAATGTTTTCCTTATATGTGTACGTGATCAGTTGGAAATTAAATGGGCGTTATCTGCAATGTCTTCTTTACACATATATGCGTTCAGTGGGAAATTCTTGACATTATTTTGTAGATCACAATTTTGATACCCCGAAAAAATTTTCTAATTTTTAATTCAAGCCGGGAAACGTCAGATTGAGGACCTTGATTTTAAGTAATTTGGGATTACTGAGCTCTTATTCAGGGCAGCCAACCCATCGGGCACATATTATTAAACTGTTACTTCCATCATTGTAAGTGAAGACCCATTAAAATGACATAATCGACAAGAAATCTAAAATCAGATATTGCGTGCATTTAAACCCAGTACCTTTGTGGTCAGAGCCAAATACTAAGTTAATGAGCTAAATCACACAGAATAGATGACTGAGTATTTTAAGGGTATTTAACTGGCAAAAGTCACCGACTTTGATTTTGGCGAGTGTCAGGAAAACATCTGCAAGAATTGGCGACTTGAAATAAAATCGCAAAAGCACAACAAATTTAATTGTTTTATAGTTCTAGTCAAACTTAGTAACTTCTATCCCGTTCAATTATAATCCCATAATGTTTACAGGCCATCAATAACGTTAACGTCTCCCCATAAAAAGTCAGGTCATCAAATTGCTGCAATGCAGCCAGCATAGCTTATTTCTTCCTGCTGTCCTGCTGTCCTCAACAAATCTCGATATATTGTTGAGTTGACATCAATTCTCTGCTGATGTTGTGGGTGCCCGGGTTCCCAGCGCTGAAGCCGGCAAACAAAACATAAGTCGTAAAAGTGTATCGAATACGAGTTAATCCATAACAGTCTGGTTATACATTCGTGATATGGGTCGTATACTTATTGGATGAAATAAACCTGTGCTTACGCGACTAACTGTTTACTACATCCATTCCCACACAAAATTACTATACAAATACAAAATGTGACAGACAAGTGAGTGTTTCAGCAGACAACTGGGGTCTGTTTCATGAAAAATCCCTCTTCTATTCTTTTGAAGACCCTCGATCAGCGAGAGCAATGCATGTTTCAACATCAACTTTATTATTGTTATCTAATACACACAAAGTCAGACATTTAGCAATGATACGTCATAATCTGGAGTCCGTTTCACGGATGTGACTTAAAACTTGAGATAGAAATTTGGTATTATGCTTTTTCTCGGCAATTACTGAATAAAGGTTTGGCCAAGTAATTATGAGTGCATCATAGTTTAAAAATAATTTATAAAAATTGTCACAGCAACTAACAGTTAAGTGCAAATTTTCACACTTGGCATTTTTGCCCAAGTGAGATTTAATTTAGTTTAAAGAAACAGTTGTGTGGAGCGCAAGACCAGGTTTCTGTAACAGACCCCAGAACAATAGGACACTATTGAAAGACCAAAATCACCAACTTCAAAATTAATGAAAGATGGCGTCTGTGATGTAGATTGAGTTTTTTCTCAGTTTAGTTCTTGAAGAATTTTATTTTTTAAGTAAAAAAATGTTGTTTTTTAAAACATTTAACATTGGGTGTGACAGACTCCTGGAGTCCCCTACACATGCTATTTCAGTGTCTGCTTGAGTTGATTGTCACAGAATAATGCTACCGGGCTAGTCAAAAGTGTTTACCTGCATAACTCATAATTGTCTTTTTGGTCTCAAGAAGGTTATCTCTGTAGTATGCGACTGACATCGATGTTTTTAGAAATCCATAATATTCAAATCACAAATGACTTTTTCACAAAATGAAGTGGTTATGGTCATATGATAGCATGAGGTGACACTTTAGAAGAATGGATCCCATTAAATTTTCAGCCATGGAAGATTCAGAAAATACAGATACAAAATGGACAACTGGCATTAAAAGTTAATTAACAAATCGTGGGCTACAAAAAGAAACAGACAACTAGTTAATTTCAGACATTAATAGAATTAGCAATCAGAAACTAAATTAACCCAGCTGACAACTTACCTTATAGAGTGTATTTCGAATAATCTCAATGTTCATTTCATCAAGGTCTTGTTCCGAGATGCAGTCGATGAAATAAGGAGCTAAAAATACAATAAAGTTACACAGTAGACACCGTGATTGAGTTTTGTTGAAGCTCCGACGAAAATCATGAGGAAATTCAGGTGAACATTGAGAGGAAATTCAGGGGAAAAGTGTGAAGAAATTCGGGGAAGTGAAGGAATTCAAGGGAAAACTACAAAAGAAATTCTGGGGAAATTGTGAGAAAAATCGGAGGAAAATTGTAAAGAAATTCACCGGAAAATTCAGGGCAAAATTGTGAACAAATGTAGCCTAAGGGTAAAATTGTGTAGAAATTCAGGGGACATTGTTAAGAAATTCAGGGGAACATTGTGCAGATGATATTCAGGGTAAAGTTGCGAAGAAATTCAGGGGAAAGTGACGAAATTCAGGGGAACACTGTCAGGAAGCTCAGGAGAAAATTGCGAAGAATTTCAGGGAGCAATAAGCATCGGAATAATAATCAACGATTTGAAGCGAAACGACACTACAGCAAATACTCTCCTTACAGTTGACTGGACTGTATAACAACTCAAGATCACTTTAGAGCAACATGGCAATAAAAATGAAAACAAGTTGATAAGAAACGTTAAAGATGCATTCTGCCGAGGAAGTGAGCTGGTCCATACACAAGTAGGGCTACCATTAATATGACCATATTATGAGTTTGCAGTGCCTCAGATCATGTGTTTACATTTCACCTTCACGCTTGATTTCAAGCAGTGATAAGCGCTGAATGGAATGAGCCAGAGCATTCAGTAATTTCAACTCTGACATTCTTATAATTTAATTAACATGATTAACATGTCAGGCATCAGCATCTTAAGTGACCTACCCTGTTGAAGTGAGTTCAGTGCCTGAACGAAATGCGGCCACACAGAATCATTTTGATCAAAAAATTAAACAAAATTTAGCCCACAAAATTGTCAATCTCATTTCAAAAGCGCAATGCATGAATTCACTTCAAGTCTACATACTCGACTACACCACAGCCTACCTAGAGGTGTGTCCACCAGTACAGCGTTGTAGAGCTCAGCGGGGGTTGAGGCAATGTGGCTGGCCTCCATTTGTTCAAACCGCCCCAGAGGGTGACACTTGGGGATCAACTCAGCTATTGACCTCTGGTGCAATGTACCCGTAATGAGCAGCACAATGTTGTCAATCATGTAGCTGTACCTGAGCATAAATCAAACAAATTCTGATGAAAAAGATAAGTATCCAGGTAATAATATAGAAAATGTCTTCACATCCTTTTTGGTCTCACTCCATGAAAATTGATTATTTTGCTAAAATGTTTGAAAGCGATTTTACTGATTCATGGCCATAACATCTCAACAACTTAGGACACAATATGACCAGCAACTGAAATTTTATTTTCTTTTTTTCATAAGAGATATCTAGCATCAACTAAATGCTTTGCCATGTCCAAGTTATGCACGATAGTTACCATCAGAAAATATTTTAAAAAATAGAGGGTACTCAGTACAACAGTAAAAGACCTTGAAAAATGAAAGAAAAGGTAATTTTGGCAATTATTTTTATCGGAATTGGTCAAATTTTACCGAATAAAATATAGACCAGATCAGCCAGAATGTGCATTCATGTAAAAGTCAAAGTTCAGCTTTCAAAGGCAGTGAGGAAGTGTCAACCAGCACAAATCAAGAACCCTGTAGAGCAAGGGCATCATTTATCGATTCAAACAACTGACAAACAGCTCAGTTTGGTAACAGGAGTAAAACACACTAAATCAGAGGTCAATGACTTCGTGGAATACCAATCAAACACCATCAAATAAGTCGTTTAGTGGCTAGATTCCATTTCTTTCTGGTACAAATTAAAGATATTAAATACATACTCGTCCAATTTCATGTTAAAAATCAGATGGTGGGAATGCAAAAATGATTTTTGAAAAGTTGTGGGTAGACGACAATATACAGAAAATACTCGGGCCGATCCCATTTGCATTAGTTCTGGAGTAAAAATATGTGGTGAACTTTCCTAAGTTGGTCTTTTACGGATTGTTGTAACTGCTACTCGCATCCAATTGTCAAGGTCAAGCCTACTCGACATTTAACTGCAAAAAAACATTTTGTGCTCACAGTTATGAAACTCTTACATCAAATAACATGCATTATTTTGAATCACACACCTCACACATAAAGGGTGATCTCAACAGGGAAATATATTAATTTTGATTTGACCTTCATGCATTAGTATAATCTTAGAAGGCAAGTGAAAAATCTCTCAGTGATTATAAATATTTTTGTTTAATACTTACGTGATATAGTCCAAGAAGGTAGAGAGAGGTTCCAGGGCATTGTGCCTCATATGCTGGAATTCTATCACTAACTTTTCCTTCAGTTTGTCATCAATGACGGACACTTGGAGGGGGCTAGGCTCGTTAGCCAAGAACGCACCATAATCTGTACTCTGCAGGTGAAGCTTCAAGTCTGCAATAGCATCAGATGGGGCTCAAACTGTATTTTTATCCACTTATAGGAACACAGAATGTGTTAGGCTTATACGACAACAATTCTCCAACAGTCAGTGGAAAATAAATTATTTTGTTGTTCGAAGTTGGGGCTTATCCCAAATTCTACAAATGGGCAATATTGGATGTCCCAAATTCAAGAATCACTGGACAGAAAGCAAAATTTCCCATTCTGTAGATTGAAAACCCATTGTCAAAATTTCAGAAATATAATGAACCCCAAAATTGCCCATGTTCCAAATTGCAGAGTCAAGTTCTAGAGACTGTCACAAATTGGAGAATTTTTACTACAATTCACACAAGTGTTTTCATACATATAAGCTTGAGGGAACAGTAAATTTATCAAAAACTAACTCTAGCAATCTCACATTAAAAGGGACCACATTTTGGGCATTACTTCAGACTGGAGTGTTGTGAATTATGGCAATCTTGAAGGGACATTATCACTTTTAGAGCACAGTCGAAAAATTGGGATTTTTGGGATCACGGTAGTACTCAGGGCCGGGGGGCCTCATTCACCCGAGGGGAGAGGTGTCTGTGCCTTCTGAGAATTTTTACTAAATAAAAATAGAATTACAAAATAAGCACAAATATACTAATGCACTAAGTGGTTTGTCTGTTATACTAATATAATCATTTACTTTTATCTCTAGCATTAGCAATCAACTGTCACATCTGGGAACAGGAGAATCTGTTGCCAAAATGGAATGTTTATGCCGACACAAATTGCTGATACATAGATAATAAATTCACCTACTTGTTTGTAGCTCCTAGACTATCTGACAATGCCACTGGAACAATCGACCTATAGTGTAGAAAAGGCTAAACAGCCAAACATTGAGAAAATAGAGTAATGTAAAATATTGCCACATATGTTAGTGAAACATTCAGATGTTGTTGCCAGACAATGCTTCAAATGCATGGCGGTCTCACCTCGACAGAATGGTTCTCAACTTCTGTTGTTGGAGCCTAAGGGTAGTCGCGAGACACTTGTGAGGCACGTGCAGTGAGAAATATTGGCTTATGGAGTTGAAATAGTGAATTTAATCAAGTGCTCAAGCCAGGCTGGTCCATCACTTCAAATGGCACCACTGCACAAGTGCACTAGTATGTTGCGAGTTGGTTTTTGTTAAAGTTCCTAATGTAACACTTACAGAATTTTGTGAGATCTTGCATACCTCGCTAAACTAGGAAGTGTCTTACATGGAACACGTCCCTGCATGAGTTTAAGAATAAGAAGTCAAAAGGAATGATAGCCGAGGGCGTATTTTCCAATCATTTCGAAAGAACAGAAGTAGTACTCCGCTAATTATATATAGTATGACATTTACCTTCACCTAGGCACTTTATTGGTTCCTAGCCTAAACACGATTTTGGTATCATCCGATTCCTTAAGTGGTTCTCAATCCAAAAATATACGAAAATGTCTCCTACCTCATTCCCTTACTAGTTCATCCTGAAATTTGTGTTTGCACTATTTCGCGGTTGATACCACCATGTTCGCTCAACGGAAGATTACAGCAACAACTGTTTCTATGGAATGAAAGGGCATTATCAATTCCAAAAAAATGTTGGTCTGCGAGTTCTCCCTTAAATTTTTCTGAGATAACAAAGAACAATGCGTATGCTGAATGCGTTTCAGAAACTCAATAGCTGGCTCATGGGAGCTTCATACGCCGGAAGCTTTTCGGCGAATTATGCCTCACCGACTAAAACATCAATTACTGAATTATTCTGGAGTTCCGAATAGTAGTAGAGACAGTAATAATAGTATAGACTGGAAAATTTCACGATTTTTAATAATAGTACATGTTCCTGACAGTCGAGCCTTTGTTTCTCTCAATCTCATGTCTCGCACAACGTTCATAGTCAATACCCTCGTAATGTTAGTCAGAATTCGACGTCAAAAAGTCAGTACATCCAAAATTTTACACGGCCAGAAATTGAGATTTCTTGCAGAATTGCCCAACATTCGAGTCCACAACCACAACTACGTCCACCATCTTGAATATCTAATTAGGTATAATAAACAAACAGACTCACAAGCGCTTTTCCATTTATTTGGACGGGAGAGCAAGTAGAAATGAATTTCAATAGATATCGACTGGATTGTCGAACGTTAGCAACAATGTCTGACTCATTTTCAAGATTGCCACAGGTCCATTCTTCCTGTTCATAAAAACAATCTACTCTCAAGTTTAGAACGAATTGTAAAAATGCTGATGTCCGATGTTGTCCGCAACTTAATTGTTGGTACTTTGTTGATTCTAGGAACTGGTTCCTAGGTTGATTGAAAGGTTTGGCACCATTCATTAACTGCACGGGTATTTGCGCTTCATTGACTTGCCGCGTTATCACCACGGTCCGTATCTGTAGCTGGATTATTTGTCGTACCAGCATCTGAATGAATTAGTCAATGGGCCAGATCTCATAGCGTTCATCCTTGTGAGTACTTTTTCTATGCGGCTAGATAATATACCTATAAATCAAATTCACAAAAGTTCCCACATCTACACTTGCACATTTTTTAAAAAAAGGTATTTTGTTGCACAAAATATGATGCACATCTCTGCCACTTGGTGGCGCTTTTCTATTGAATTGACCAATCAGAGAGCCAGATTGTATTGTTGTGCTTAGTTACTTCAATATGGCTGCTCCCATGGAGTGTGTTGCCTGTATAATTCAAGGTTTATCAAACAGCACAAAATTGTGATGTCAGAGCCTAAAAAAGCTTAGGAAAGCTTCCTGACTAAAGCTGATGGACTGTGGAAGTCTGTAGAACAGTAGATCAAAAAGAAGAAGAGGTGTCACAAATGTTTGTGCAGAAAACAGCTGCATGTCCTGGTCACAGGCGTCCTCAGCTTCTGATCGTCCCCAATACACTACATACAATACTACAAGGTACGACACTCCCGACTAGAAATTCCACGGGTGCTTCATTTCAGCCGTCCATAGCAAATATAAAATTCAATAAATTTACACAAAACAGAGGTTCAACAAACCATGAAGAATTGTTCTTTCTCCCAATACCATTCACGGTGTCCTGTTCCGGCGACTTCGTAAGAAATTCGCAGTCAAAGAACAAAAATGTTCACAAAAAGCCTCCACACACTTTCATCGTGGGCCGCTCGAGGTCGAGGACGGTACGCCGGAAATTGCCGGTTTGTCGCGTAAAGTCACGCCAGTAGAAAAATTATTGAGTACTTCCGCAACTCACCGGCAATTTCCGGCGTACCGTCCTTGACCTCGAGCGGCCCACGATGAAAGTGTGTGGGGGCTTTTTGAGAACATTTTTGTTCTTTGACTGCGAATTTCTTACGAAGTCAATGGAACAGGACACCGTGAATGGTATTGGGAGAAAGAACAATTCTTCATGGTTTGTTGAAACTATGTTTTGTGTAAATTTATTGAGTTTTATATTTCCTATGGACGGCTGAAGTGAAGCACCCGTGGAATTTCTAGTCGGGAGTGTCATACCTTGTAGTATTGTATGTAGTGTATTGGGGACGATCAGAAGCTGAGGACGCCTGTGGTCCTGGTATACTATAGCCTATACAGTATACTGCTGAGTGAGTGCTGTAGACTAGAAGACCAAGTGTCAGACCAAAAAACTGAAAGGAAATAGAACGGCATAACAACGTTTCAAGACACCAACAGTAAAGTACTAAAGCTGAAGTTGCTGAAAGTGATACAGATGTTATCCAAGATTTCCCAAGAAAAACAATATTATACTTCCAAAATCTGAAACACCCAATTAACCTGAACAAGATAGGAACATTCTGAAACATGAGTGCATCATTTGTTAGCAGGAAAAGTATATTACGGACTATATTTCAAGAAAGAGAAAGAAGTATAGCTTTCAAAAACAGATACGTGTTTTTGAAAGGTACATCTTGGTGTTTTCCAAGTGTTGTTTTTTAACTCGTTCAGCCCCTTGGCTGCCTAGGCCTTAGACAATACCGCTGACCCAGTAGAGACGGTGATCATACCATAGGTATTCCATATGCCCGATGGTTTTCGGCAAATTATGTTCCTATAAGTTTAGAAGTACCACTTAGAGAGATGCCTCTGAGGTCGTTAATGTTTTCATTTGTTCCCAGTTTAAACAAATACTCCTACAATCCTGTTTTTCGAACACTCCATTGTTCAGTTGCCACATCGACACTGCTTGCGCTAAGGGGTAATTCTATGGGTGTAATTTTAAAGCACTTAAGTCAAAAATTTTTGAGAAGGTTAAATGGAGTAGATGGTTGCAAACAACATGCCGAAGAGGCCATCATCCCCTGCCGTAGTCCTGGGATAGAGGGAACCTCTTATCAATTTTTTGTAAATATTAATTACTTAGGTAGCTGCAATGATAATTAAATTATGGTGCCTAAGTGGCCATCGTCGCCGTCGAAATTTGAGGACGATGGAAGCCACTGTCCATTTCATCAAACGTTGATTACCTTAAGTGTAAATCGGTGGTTTGAGCATCTGATTTAAAAAATTAAATTTCAATCACTGCACTGGTACATCAGCTGATTTATTTTCAGTTGCATCAACTAATCTAATTATTAGACGAGCAACATTTTTAGGCTACAGATCAGACAGCATGTAAATTTGTTAGGCTGGTGGTGGATCAGTTCCTGATAAGTCCGTCTGAAAAAGTTGCATGACAACTCACTCATAGTTGAATGTTAAATTAGTGTTAACAGTTCGGGTTTTTTTCAGTTGGACTTATATCGCAAGCAACAGCTCAGTCCAGAGCCCTGAATATGCAAATGAAGATAAAGACCTTGTGTCTTAGAAGCCAAGTACCACAGATCATCATGCTATAAAAAATAGAAAGACAGCAATTGTGAAGAGTGACCAATCCACAGTTTTCAGAGATGTTTTTCTACAGTTTTGCTTGGAGTTCATTGAATCAAAGCTTCTAACACATGAAGATGTCATTTGTCTTTCAAAACTAAAGCAAGACTTTGAAGCTGTTCTTCAGAAAGCTGGTGTGCCTGAAATTATTTGGACAGGTAATCTTAAGAAATATTGTTGAAGCTACTCACTGTTGTAGTTTGTGCCCGACTAAGAGATACGAAAGTGAATTGAGGCTAGTGTTCAATAATTCACTTGCTGAGTCTAATTAACACAGCCCATTATAACACATTTTGAATAAAACATTTGCCCAAATCCTGCCCACCTAAAAACAAGGACTTAGTGTTTGACCCTTCATTGCCAGCAGGCCAATCACCAGTGTGTAGTGCTGTACCCTCTCTAATCGACCATAGTTTCCTCCTTGGCGGTGGAGTTTTGCAGTTAAAATGTATGGCAATGACCGCATCTCCATTGACAATACTAAACGATGAACGCTGCAAGTGCAAAAAGAACATGTGTGCTGGGAAACTGAGTTTGTGCTGCAATGCTGGGTCAAACTGTACAGAAATGTGCAGCTGTGACAACTACTAACATCAGCAACACCGACTGCATAACATTGGATAGTTCTTTGACAAGTCAACCCTAAATAGACCTCCAACCCCGTTATTTCATTTTTTGTATTAAAAAGTTAATTTTATTTGTTGATTAAGTCATAGAAAGATCATACTTTGATCATTGTCATGTACTTGACTCATACTGCTTGATAAACCCTGTCAGAATAATCTATTATTTTCATACAGTCTGTGTGCACATTCACAGAGATCATTCAAGTATATTGTTTTTGTACTATAACGTATTTCTGGTGTANTTATGCAAACAAGCTGTATTTTACACCATTAGTCAATGTTTTAGTCGTTGAGGCACAACTTTTGCCCAGTCTCTAGTGTTTTGTGTTATTTTTGTTGCCAGACAATGCCAGAATAACTCCTAGTATCATTCAGACGTAGTTTGCATTTTTGCCACTAGGTGTCTCTTTACATTTTTAAATTTCACTGTTTACAATTAATCTACAATAGTAAAACATGTAATGTGAATGTAATATTGTTCAATAAAATGGCACTGATGGGACCATATTACTTGTTTTACAAAAGTCACCAAAACTGTTGTTTTTACAAATATAAGTTTATTAAGCTCTTTGGTGATTATAAGGTAACTTAACTCAAATTTCTCAAAAATGTGCAATTTTATATGTGGAAACTTTTTAGATTTTGATAACACTCTAATAAATGAGTTAAAAACACCAAAATAAAATTGCCCCCCTAAAGTACTCACAAAAACCATTTTCTAGAGGCCCTACAAATTCTGGCCCACGGATTAAATGTCTGTATCTGGAACATCCCTCGGTTTGTAAAATAATCCTCGAATTCTTTAGGCCTTTGCGCGACAGACGACATGATTAAGTATGTAGAATGCGGATGTCAATAATGACGAAAACCGCAGCTGACACTGGCTGTGCAAAATCCCGGAATTACTCCCCTGAAAATGCAAATTTCGGGGACAGACACAGTGAAGAGTTGGTACAGCTTGCCAGTTTTTCACAGGGTGCAATCATAAATATTGGATCACCCAAAGAAACTACTCGAAAGCGTTTTTATTCATATGTATGTTGAGCTGCTGGTAACACCGGTCTGTGTCACGGGCGCGCGGAATTTTGAAAAATCACTTTTTGAGCATTAAATTCATCATTTCTGAAATTACTGATGGCCTATTTCTTTGAGCGACTGCCGACCAGCTGTTAATATTAAGAGAAGTGGTCATCATTTCAAGCTTTTTAAATTTTGCCAACACTTTCTTAATTCTGACCGATCCCGTCGAACCCGTCCAAAATAACATTCTGGCCGTCCAACAGAAGGCCGTTGCGTAAACCGTTACTTGGGAGTCCGATTATTTTACGCTGTGAAACGTACAGTTGTATATTTTAGAGAATAAAATCTTTTAATGTGTATGACATGTGACTTCCGTGTGTAACACGGAGTCGTATATTGCTCTTCTAAATTTCGGAATCTGAACCCAGTGCCTCGTGGTCTAGAGGTTTAGAGCAAAATAAGAGCGAATTCACCACGTCTTACGACCAAAGTACGATACCCAGTGTCAGTAGCTAAGTTTTGGAGTAACAAATTTGTAAAGAATGAAACAAAAATTGAGAACTTGCTGAATCAAATAATCGTGGAGAGTGGAAAAAGGTTAGAAAATTAATAAAAGTAGAGAGCCGAATAAGCGTCGTATAGACCGGAAAACGAGCCTGAAAAAAATAATCGTATAGATACGGCTATTCGAAACTCGAGAATAGTCACGTTGTTATAAATACCTTTTCCGCACGCCAGGGGATATGACGTCACCTGCTGCGCACAGTGTTAAAAATGGCAAGTTCACATTTTTGGGAACTGAACGAAGGACTGCTCGAAGAAAAAGTTTGATAACTGGAGTATTTGTTCGAGGTGGAAGGAATTAAATACATCGATGGCCTCCTAAGGTGTCCCTCTATGCGCAAATGGTATTCATAACAACACGACTTTGATGTTTTAGTCGATGTTAGGCATAATTCGCCAAAAAGCCAGCGGTGAATAAAGCTCCTATAGGAGCTACATGCACCGTCTCTACTGGAAAGCCAGAGACGGTGGTCACTGTCTATAGTTGGTCATGATCAAGTAATGGCACTGGTCAGATATAGTAGACTCTGATTTTGAGAACCAGTTTAATTGTACCCGTTATTCAGTGATTGCCTAGGAGCGCTATATCCGACAAGTGCCTAAAGTGACTTTTCAAAAACTTGATTTATGCCAATTATGGAGGGGGATGCTATTATATTGGCCTGTACGTAATTGTTGATGCACAGGCAGGGGATCATCTTAGCCAGCCAGCTAGCTGTATGAAGACAAAATCTGAGAATCAACCGATACGATGCCCATTACAGCTGTTTAAGTGAAAAACAATGCAATTAACGTCATTTTCTTGCGTAACTCTCCGCCTTTTCTAACAATGAAAAGTATGTCGTCCTTTTGAAAACAATACGCTCGTATCATGCGCACGCGCCATTTCCTAAATTTTCGCGACAACTTCGGAGAAGCAATATTTGTTCTGAAATTCGGTATCGAAATTCTAAAAACTTGTAATGAAGTGAAACCAGCTCCAATAATTTGTAGTGAGGTGTACGCAAGCTCGTGAAAGAACAGCAGCTGATTGAAGAATCGGCGAAAAAATTAACTGGCCAATAGGTGACGCAATATTTCATGGCGTTGAAAGCCGTCGCTAAAAAAAGATCGCTCCACAACTTTAGCAGCAGAATAACGGTAGAACGCCATTTTTTGCAACACTGTTAAATAATTTTGTTTACTCAAGGAAGACTGTAGTTTTTAACGACACTAATTCTGTGTCAGATTTTATCTCACCACTTTTTTACCCACATCGGTGCAAAGCTGTGTATTTATATACAGCTTTGTACCAAGGTTAGGCTGGCTAGGGATCATCTCTAAAAAAATGGTGGAGAATTAAATTTTCTTCAGATTGGAGGGTAGCTCGATTCACAAATGGTCGTGCTGAAGATGGACTGTAGTCTAACTACTTCGTTCTTAATTTTAGAACACATGAAATCAAAATATCAAGTCATGTTCCAGTCACGCCAAAAGGAGGCAGCACCGAACGGGGGCTGCTACAGGAACTGGAAAGTCTTTTCCAGTTACACCAATTAGGCCTACCTTCCAGAGTCTCACACTGTACCAGATTCAAGTAGTCACTTTGTTTTAATATTCCAGATTTGAACCCTCGAACCAAGCCTTCCAGATATCCACTGTCAATATTAAATGTAAGCTCGGCGAACGACATTTTTCGTGTTCAGTTTCAGATTGAGAAAGCCGATACTTTTCGTTGTAAAATGGCAATGTCACATGACTTATAACTGGCCAACAGAGGTCCTCATAGAGAGATTTTCAAAAATGAAAATTGATTGGATCATTTACGGAGAATTTCACCAATCACTCTGCTCAATACACATGACCCGATATGCTAATGAGATGCTATGGTATAAGTAACGCTCCATGACCTCCGTACGGCCTTTTCGTTCTTACACACGTGTGGTTTTGGTTGTAGCTGGATTGCCGGGTCATTTTGATAAAAACATGTCAAAACCAGCGTATAAAGTTGGTAAGCTTCTGATGTAATTTTAATGCAAACGTATGTAAAATTACTATCCATCTAACCTTGTTTCATTTCGATGTATTTTTTAACCAGTTGCCTGTACGATACTTGCTGATTGTCCTCAGCTCTGCAGCCGATCACCGTGGCGCTGTAAATTTAATTACAGACGGGTTATGACTTTTTTATGTGTCTAACATGGCGTTGCTGTCACTTGTGGGACACCCATTCGCAGACCCGCCTCATTGTATCAGCTGTTTAGTGCCGTGATGCGTAGGCCCGTGGCATCAGTCACTGCTCAAGCTGTTTTCAACTGTGGTTTAAACCCTCAAGGGTCAGGTCAAAGTACATTTCGTCTTGCGGGACACCTGTCGATCAGTGTCGATAGGAAATCATGAGCCTTTCAACTCGAACCTGAAAGGACATTCATTCTTTAATTTATGCCTGAACATGGACATTACTAAATAACTAATTAAGGGAAGTTGTAAACTTTAACAATACCACAATCTTCCATTTCCTGTTCTTTTGTACCTGGGACAGCATGACAAAGAACACCAAGTGCAGTTTTTCTTCATATTGTTTGCAAGTGACCAAGTTTTCTGTGATGTAACCTGATATTTAAGAACCTACAGGGTACAACCATCCCATAATACGTTTGATAAACGACAGCATTTGTGGTACATGAAATTCCCTCAATTTACTTTTCAGGGGCCTCTGTTTAATAAATAACCCACATCTGTTTTTTGCTATGTTCACTAGAGCTTTTCTCCCCCAGAATTGATACTTGTGCTTTTATTTTTACGAAAAGTTATGTTGGTGTGTTATGCCTCCAGTTCAACAGAAGCCAGCAAGGTAGCAGACTATCACTTGGTACAAGTTGGTAGCCAGTGTTCAGTGATGACATTCACTCAGTTGTCTCTTCCAACTCGTTTTCTTGTACAGTGGAGTGCAAGGTACTAGGAATCTGCAGTGTTTTGAAAGAGGGACGTCTTATAACCACATGTCCCTGGGTTAACTCAGTTGTCTCTTCCAACTCGTTTTCTTGTACAGTGGAGTGCAAGGTACTAGGAATCTGCAGTGTTTTGAAAGAGGGACGTCTTATAACCACATCTCCCTGGGTTATTATGTAGGTGTCGGCAGATATTTGCTATGCCTAGGGGTGCACACTGCATAAAGATTTGTTATGTGTTGGAGTTTTTGTTGCTTTTATAGATATCAGCTTCTTAATATGTAGGTTACTGACACTAAAACTTTGATGTCATTCACGAAGTGAAGTGGTCACCACAAAGTAACTTTCTAATCAACCATCTTCTGAACAATATCCATTTTAACCCAAGTTCATGAACTGTCCTATTACATGGTCAAGGGCTATTAACATTAAGATATGGTTCACTGGTATTCATTGAGTATGTCTTTAAAGAAGCTATAAACCTGACTTCAGTCTATAATCTCGCTTTTGATTTAGGTCACTTTATGTTATCAGACTGGTTCCAACTTGTTCCTTATTCAGGGCATCAAACTGGTTCCAACTTGTTCCTTATTCAGGGCAGGTAGTTCACTAAGGGTAGAGCTCATGTTTAATAAATGGACTTGTCGTAGGGGGTTGTGTTATGCTTTAAGCAGGGTCTCCAGCACTGACAAACTGTGGGTAAGTCCTATACCCAGAACTACGTCTGAGTAAGGATCATGTTGAGCCCAGTTTTATATGGTGGTAAATGATATGAATAAAAATAAGGTTCTTTGACAAAAGCACAGATTTATAATGGCTTAAGTAACCATTATACTTTAGAAAGTCAATATATTTTGTGCAGTAAATTAGTTTAAATGTAGAAACCAATATGAGGTATGGGAATGACAGTTTCAACTGTTACCACTTACTGTTGGGCTTCAAGACTTCACCCTTGTTGATAAGATATCACCACCACCTGATAAACTGTCTTCGCACGTGGTCTGGGGGCCACGGACATCCCTGTTCCAAGATTCATGTTGAAAATTTCCACTGCTGGAAATTTAGGAAATTTCCATGATTTGAAGTATGTACTGTTAAAGTAAGATGCTCAATTTAGCTGAACCCAGTTGTTGTATGTTGTGTTTTCATGAGCAGCAAATTATTCTCAAAAAGCAACATTACTTAGTATGATAAACGTTTCAGTTTGAGACATTGGTCCGAGCTTGTCTCACATTTTAGAAAAATCATTTTTGGCTATCCCAAATTTATGAAATGCAATAAACAACAAACTTTCGCCTCAATATTAAACACTATAGGGAGACATATTGCATCCGCAGCTATTCTCTGTGATCTTATAATGTGTCGAGTCTGTGTTACAAGACACAATGTCTGATGTTTGACAAATCTGTTAAATGCCAAAACCACCCATGTCCCAATCTGCAAAATTGAGAAAACCACTTGAATGTGGATCTCCCAAAGTTGAATTTTTACCGTAGTAACCTCAGAGGATATTTCAAGTGCCCCTGTTGGTTGCACTTGGTTCATACAAAGTACCATTGTTTTCTTACTTCCTTTGTTAACAATTATATTTTAGATGTACACAATAAGGAGAATGCATTCATGTTTAATATGGTAGAAGAAAAAGAACTTCAGTGGTTATTTTTTGTACTCCTTAGCTGACATTTCCCTTGCTGAGTTCGGTAGGAAAGAGATCCGGCTAGCAGAGAATGAGATGCCTGGTCTGATGGAGATGCGTCGGCGTTACGGCCCATCCCAGCCATTGAAGGGTGCTCGTATTGCTGGCTGCCTCCACATGACTGTACAGACAGCTGTCCTCATGGAGACCTTGCAGGCTCTCGGTGCATCTGTAAGTAGTCCAGCTGGAGTGAATGACAGCACATGGGCATGGAACTCCTCCCGTTTGTGTATAATAGCTTCATAGGTAACGTAGAGGTGAACTATTTGGGAATGCTTTGCCGCATGTTTGGTATGGTGGGACTAGTTCAAGTAGTTCATTCTTTCTGAAAGTGGAACTGTCTTCTGGTTTTGAGAAACAATAAACATGGCGTTTGCTTAAACAGAGCTGCAACTTTATCTAGCAGTAAAATCCCAGGTCATATTTATGTTTGCTACTCATTTTCAAAGTTGTATATGTAGGATTTTATTTTACTTAAAACAGGATATCTGTTCTGGAGATCTAAAATGAGGATCTATATACCTAGTGCTTTCAGTTGTCCTCGTTTCTTGACGTAGGGCCCTTTAAAATCCCTTGGGAAGTCTTCTGACTTGCTGTGAAGAATTTTGTACACAAATGGCCATGAGCGGCACTGCCGTGCGTTTTGTAAATGAAGTTAATACAAGAGATGCCGTCAGAATTTATATGGCATACCAATGATTGAGTTATCCATTAAGTCGTATGTTTGGCTGATGTTAAGCCCCAGTCACCAAAAGCAAGTTTATGATGCTACTACAAGTTGTTAATCTCCACTCGAAGTAGCTATTTATCTGTGTTTGGTCCAAAAAA
This sequence comes from Phoronis australis, assembly GCA_002633005.1. Taxonomy (NCBI): domain Eukaryota; kingdom Metazoa; phylum Phoronida; family Phoronidae; genus Phoronis; species Phoronis australis. The sequence goes on from NMRA01000519.1 coordinate 233,985, forward strand.
ACCTAAACTTTTGGTTATGAATACTTACCAATAAAAATTGATCTACGCTCTTTCTTTAATCATGCAAAGAACTGAGCATTCGTCATTTCTCGATACCATAGGCCTGTTCCAAGAAACTGACTGAGGTTGATTTTTTGACTTGAGTGAAAACATATGTCAAAAGACTCAACCTTAAGATGTTTTTGGAAATGGACTAGGGAAAAAAGTTTATCCTAAAATTGACTGAAATTTAAGATTTGTCTCAGCTAAATCAGTTTTCTAGATTTCACGAGTATTACCTGACTTCTTGCTGTCATTGAAATTCATTGCTAAAATAATGCAAACAATGATTCAAGTTTAGACACCTAACCACTGGTTACTTGTAAAATCTAACCTCAGTTCAAGATTCACTCCTTCAATCTAGACTAGGTTAGAGATGACCACTGATAGTAAGGTCAAAGGTCAGTAAAACAGCATCACAACAAGATAAGGTCAGCGATAAAGAGAACGAAACTGTAACTACAATCTGACTTCAATGTGCCAGGTTAAAGGTCACAGACAGGAGCTAGAGCTCCGTAACATGATGACCAAAAGATTCACATTAAGATGTTACAAACTATTGTGCATTATGAACTGTGCCGTGCAGGGGGTATACAGGTCTTGACTTGGATGGTTGTATCAACAGGTGCAGTGGTCCAGCTGTAACATCTTCTCAACTCAGGATCATGCAGCGGCTGCCATGGCCAAGGCAGGCATTGCTGTGTATGCTTGGAAGGGGGAGACAGATGAAGAGTATGTCTGGTGTATTGATCAGGTGACTATATGCTACTCTGGCCAATGTAGGTGATACATTCTAGGCTTTTTGAGTTATTGGAGTGTTATTCACAAACTGTTTTGAATCGTCACTGCATCTAGTTTGAATGTTGCCGTGACGTTTGGTTTACATGCGTCGAATTAGAAAATCTATGTAATGAGTTGAAGTATTGGGAGATTAGTTATTTTTAAGCAAATCGAGACATTCTTTTGTTTCTGGTTCAATGCATTTATACCAAGACTTTAGACACAAACTCCTCATAGTGCGGAAATGTTCATGAATTTAAGAATTCCATTCGAGTTTTAATTTTCTGTTGTGGTGAACACTGCAAGATTTGCTTCTTTCTAATCGGTCTGTGATTTCAAGTTTATGCGGAGCCATTTGCAGGCACTGCATGTACGTGTTTTTCTTGGTTGTTCTTAATATTTATTCTTAAACAGATGAGTATAAGTGCCACTTTCCTAGGATATTGTTAATGACAGTTAATTTGTTTTAGACGATCTACTGGCCTGACGGTCAGCCACTCAACATGATCCTGGATGATGGTGGTGACCTTACCAACCTCGTCCACGAGAAGTACCCAAAATTGTTGGAGGGTAGGTTGTAAACTCTTGTCTTTGCGCCACATTTTTGTGTATGGGGTTTTGCATTGAAGTTTTGACTATTGTCAACACACGGTGTTGTACATGGTGACTTCGTAGCTAGAAAAGCAATGAACTGACTTTTAGCCAGCTAGACGATCAATATTTACTGTTCATCATAGAGATGCCAACAAGTTTTGCAAATTATTTTGGGATCAAAACCAGAGATTCCTTTAATGAGAAGCCTTGGTTGCATAGGCCCTTGAATCTGTTCCTTGAATCCCCCAGTGGCACCAACACTTTCTTAATATATGGTTATGAATCATTTAGTGGTGCCTGTGCCTGAGCATATATATGGCAAATTGCATTTTGGAACCAAAAGTCAAATCTTAATGTACATTTTGGTGCACATGTACTTTTGTCTGCACTTAAGTGAGAAATTTCTGTGATATTCACTTCCATTTTAAACAGTTGAATGAAAGTTTGTCAAGTAATGAGTTTGATTTAAAAGTTACTTTGATTAAGAATTTGTTAATCTAAAACATGGAAGTGCTAAGCTTTGCCCATCACTTATGGTGTTTTTTCAGAACATGCACATGAATAATTTGCTTGTTTATGTCCACTGAGCATATATTTGGTAGACTTACCAAGAGAAATGTCTAGTATTGTTGTCAGTTATCACTGCTGTTTTTGCTGCCATAACTTGGTTGTCGTTGGCAGGGGAACACTGGTCCTTGATTAGTAATTTCTTTGTGGTATTGGAACATTTCATCTGTGTTCCTTCTGCCTCAGGTATCAAGGGTATCTCGGAGGAGACCACCACTGGTGTGCATAACTTGTACAAGATGTTACAAAACAAGAGCCTCAAAGTGCCCTGCATCAACGTCAACGACTCTGTGACCAAGGTAACCCAGTGTGTGTGTGCAATTTAGGGGCGAGTTTGGCATTTACCATATTTCTCAGATGTTACCCACAGTGTTCTGTATCAAAAATAGCCTTGGCATTTCATAAAATCGTCAAGAATAATTGCCGACACAATGATTTCCTGGATTCACATTTTGTTTAATATCAAAGTTAATGATGATGTAAACACCAGGGATGACTCTAGACAGTTAACTAGTAAGCAGGTGCTGCTAGAAGACTATTGGACCCTAGACAGTTTAACTAGTAAGCAAGTGCTGCTAGAAGACTATTGGACCCTAGACAGTTTAACTAGTAAGAGGTGCTGCTAGAAGACTATTGGACCCATGACCCTATTTATCACTTTTGTTAACTGTTTGGTGTCATACTTTGAGGCATGGGTTCACTTCTCTAAAATCTTTTCTTATTTGACATCTTTTCACTACCAGGGTGTGGAAACAATTCCATGGCTGTGTCTCTAAATACCGCCTAATATCCTCTGGCTGTGCCTGTCCAGCAGAAACCAAACCTGTGGTACAAATCACCAGATCTGCCTTTCAAAACTCACTAGTGCCGAAATTGGTCAATACACAGTGTTGACATATACTTAATCAAAATATGGTTCACTTGTGCAGCCATCAAAATTCAAAAAAGAAATTGAGTAGTGTAACTATTTTCGCTGATGGAATTTACTAGAAACTAACGAAATGTGAAATAATAGGGTAATGGATGAATAATATATACATTGCATTGGATGTCTTATTTCCAGAGCAAGTTTGATAATCTCTATGGATGCCGTGAGTCACTCATTGATGGTATCAAGAGAGCCACAGATGTTATGTTGGCTGGGAAAGTGGCCTGTGTAGCTGGCTATGGTGACGTTGGCAAGGGATGTGCCCAGTCGCTACGAGCTTTTGGGGCAAGGGTCATAGTCTCCGAGGTTGATCCAATCAACGCTCTGCAGGCAGCTATGGAGGGTGAGTGGAGGATTTCTAATGTACAGTACAAGACCAAAGTAATAGGATAAAATCCCGTTTCCTTGCATGACGGCTAATTCTGTTTACAGCAAAAATGTCTGGTAATAACTTATTTTGTCATAGTCTAGTAATTGCAGAATTGACTCGTCCACCTTAGTAAATAAATGTTCCTGTTACTTCCCCTTCATTCTCAGTCATGAGGGAGGCCTACTCTCATGAATTTGTCTTCTGCTCAGCTGCTGTGATGGGTTATTCTGGGTCTGAATACTTGAGTTCTCATTTCTTGGTGTAGTACACTAACATAATGGTTTGCACAATGTTTTGACTGCTTGGATGTTTTTCGGTTCCATTGGATTTGATTTCTACGTAAAATTTCATTGAGCCCCACACTGACTTGTCCATGGGTTAAGATTTTCAGTGTATTTGAAAATATTTTAAATGAAAGCGATTGTTAACCCATGTTTTGTCACAGAAACTAATTTTTTAATTCAACCACTTTGAAATTGTTCGTAAGTCAATTGAGGCACAAAATCTTTTCCGTGGAAATAACTTTCAGTTTGTTTTTCATCAAGAAGATGCTGTGCATAATTAAATCCGCTGTGCTGTGACTACCCATCTTGTGCGGGTTAATCATGAACTCTCACGTTCCAAGACAATAAATGACCTCCAGTTTCACTAGCAAACGATTTGACACCGGTATTCAAATGGAAAGCTAGTTGTTATGGTGAAAAATGAGTTTATAACCACTTTCAATATTATAACTACTTATTTCATGTAGGCCAGCTCGGTTTGATAAAGTGCTCAGATGCAAGGAACTGACCCATATGGACCTCATTAGTTGGCTATTGTCTTGTCCCTGAAGGTTTGAAACAGAACAACTTGTTTGAAAACACTTGTAATGCAGTTTGTTCATTTCCTCTTGTACTGAGTTTCGCTGTTCTTCATCTTTTACGGTATGTATGTGATACCAACTTTCAATCCTAAGTTGACCCTGTCTTACCTAGGATACGAAGTGAATACTGTTGACTATGCGTCGTCCCGTGCTCGCATCTTTGTCACAGCGACGGGTTGCAGTGGAATCATCGGGGAGAAACAGTTCATGCAGATGAAGGAAGATACCGTCGTCTGCAACATCGGTCATTTTGATTGCGAGATCGACGTAGCTTGGCTCAATGACAAAGCCACCAAGGAAGTAATCAAGCCACAGGTAGGTTAGCAGCAACAGCAAAGATCTGTATCTTAAAAGGAATGCATCACAAATGATGTGCTTTTAGGTTGTTTGTTTGTGTCATTAAAATGGCCATCGTCTCTTGCTAACTTCATATAATTACATGTGCTAAATTTAATAAAGATCTTGCGGAGGGATTAGGAGATACAGGTAGGGGTGCAAAAAAAAAACAAAACCGCCACTAGGAGGCGCAACAGTAGTTGAAGTCATCGGAAAATCATCGGCAAGCGTCCCCTTCAAAAGCAACAAAAATGGCCTTTAGGTGGTGTAAAAAAACTTGAATCAATCCGAAGATGAATGGCTAGCGTCACCTCGCTAATGAATGTCTATGTGCCAAATTTTATGGAAATCTGTTGAGTACCTTTGAAGATACAGCGATAAACGTAAAAAACTAAAATTGCCACTAGGGGGCACACCGGTACGCCGATCTGTCCGAAAGTCGCCGTCGTTATATAAATATATTTGCTAACTTTAATAAAGATCCTTTAGAGCGTTTAGGAGATACAGCCATGGGCGCAAAAACAAACAAAACAGCCACTAGGAGGTGCCACAGTAGTCGAAGTCATCGGAAAATCATCAACTGCACTCTTTATGGTAGGACCATACATGCCAATTGTTAGAGGGGCGGACTCAAAAATATTAAAAATGGCCACTAGATGGCGCAAAAAACATCGAAGCAATTCGAAAACCAGAGGATAGCGTCAACTCATTAATAGATAACTAAATATGTGGGCGCATAAAAACGACTTTCCCTTCCAGTTCTTTGAAACAAAATAATGCTCTGTTACCCTCAACAACCTTCAAAAGTTTGGAGGAAAATTTAAAAACTCCTTTCAAAGTCTGCAAAACAAACATGCGTGACCTACGCTTTTCGCGAATTACATGGCAACTGTGGGAATAGACCAGCCATCAAGGACCATAATGACCAATCTGTGACATAGGGAGTATGAGTTTTTTATTTCTGCGTTTAACTTGGAAGACTGACACCAGTGATGCATTAGCTGGTGACAAAACGAGGATTGGTGGAAATCATCAAAACAGGGTTTAGTATCCTATTAGTACTGAATACAGTATTAGACAATAGTAATCGGACAAAATACCATTTCCCCATTGTGGCAGCTAATTCTGTGACAGCAGAAATTACTGGTAATGACTATTATCTTGGCAAAGGAGAGAGATTGAGGTTTCTAAAAAATTATACTTGTTACTTATTATTGTCACATAAGCACATTTTTAAGTCAAATTTTTATGTGCAAGAAAGGTATGTTCAGAGTGAAATAGCCCCCAGCCGCTTTTACTAAAACTTTTTTAAATAAAAACTTTATGTTACGTCTCAAAAGCACTGTTACTTTTTGTGTACCGAGTGATGTACTAAAAAGACCGCTGTTTTTTCAAGNTAGGGGGCACAGTGTTCATCGGATCAGTCTAAAAGTCGTCATCTTCTCTTGCTAACTTCATATAATTACATGTGCTAAATTTAATAAAGATCTTGCGGAGGGATTAGGAGATACAGGTAGGGGTGCAAAAAAAAAAAACAAAACCGCCACTAGGAGGCGCAACAGTAGTTGAAGTCATCAGAAAATCATCGGCAAGCGTCCCCTTCAAAAACAATAAAAATGGCCACTAGGTGGTGTAAAAAAACTTGAATCAATCCGAAGATGAATGGCTAGCGTCACCTCACTAATGAATGTCTATGTGCCAAATTTTACGGAAATCTGTTGAGTACCTTTGAAGATACAGCGATAAACGTAAAAAACTAAAATTGCCACTAGGGGGCACACCGGTACGCCGATCTGTCCGAAAGTCGCCGTCGTCTGTTGTCAAGGTTATATAAATATATTTGCTAACTTTAATAAAGATCCTTTAGTCGAAGAGCGTTTAGGAGATACAGCCATGGGCGCAAAAACAAACAAAACAGCCACTAGGAGGTGCCACAGTAGTCGAAGTCATTGGAAAATCATTATCAACTGCACTCTTTATAGTAGGACCATACATGCCAATTTTCATCCTTAGAGTGGTTTGATTGTTAGAGGGGCGGACGCCAAAAAACGACTCAAAAATATTAAAAATGGCCACTAGATGTCGCAAAATCCATCGAAGCAATTCGAAAACCTGAGGATAGGGTCAACTCATTAATAGATAACTAAATATGTGGGCGCATAAAAATGGCTTTCCCATCCAGTTCTTTGAAACAAAATAATGCTCTGTTACCCTCAACAACCTTCAAAAGTTTGGAGGAAAATTTAAAAACTCCTTTCAAAGTCTGCAAAACAAACATGCGTGACCTACGCTTTTCGCGAATTACATGGCAACTGTGGGAATAGACCAGCCATCAAGGACCATAATGACCAATCTGTGACATAGGGAGTATGAGTTTTTTATTTCTGCGTTTAACTTGGAAGACTGACACCAGTGATGCATTAGCTTGTGACAAAACGAGGATTGGTGGAAATCATCAAAACGGGGTTTAGTATCCTATTAGTACTGAATACAGTATTAGACAATAGTAATCGGACAAAATACCATTTCCCCATTGTGGCAGCTAATTATGTGACAGCAGAAATTACTGGTAATGACTATTATCTTGGCAAAGGAGAGAGATTGAGGTTTCTAAAAAATTATACTTGTTACTTATTATTGTCACATAAGCACATTTTTAAGTCAAATTTTTATGTGCAAGAAAGGTATGTTCAGAGTGAAATAGCCCCCAGCCGCTTTTACTAAAACTTTTTTAAATAAAAACTTTATGTTACGTCTCAAAAGCACTGTTACTTTTTGTGTACCGAGTGATGTACTAAAAAGACCGCTGTTTTTTCAAGAGTGCCTTGTGTTTTGCGAGTTAATTCCACATAAAATCGGAACTAAGTGAATAATGAAAAAATCCTAACAGCATTTTTGAGACCTAACGTAGAGTTTTTGTTTAAAATAAGTTTTAGTATAATTGGCTGGGAGGTTATTTTCAAGGAGTGTTCTTTTCACGCACAGGAAAATTAGACTTTAGAATCCACACTTCATTCTCAGTCAGGGTGTGGAATTGTGGGTCATTTAGTCTGAATACTAATCTCTGTGATGTTCGACACAATTCTTCAGCCAGCTTTTTTCAGACCGTAAAGAGGAATCAAGATTTGAATTGCTGATAAAACTGTCCACAAAGAAAGCTGTGAATGTAATGTTGGTCAGCATAGGATGGTTGGTTCATTCGAAGTGCATGCTGAATGAAAGTTTGAAAATAACAAAAGCATCTTCTGAAATTTGTTCTTGCTTGTTTCTGAGGAGACGAGGAATGCTTTACCCCTCTATTCATTTTCTTTCATTATGCTCAACAGGTTGACCGCTACACACTTCCCAATGGTCGCCACGTGATCCTGCTGGCTGAGGGTCGCCTAGTCAACCTGGGATGTGCAATGGGTCACCCCAGCTTCGTCATGAGTAACTCTTTTGCCAATCAAGTGCTAGCTCAGATAGAGCTCTGGACAAATCCTCGACGCAAGATTTCCGTCAGCGTTCTCTCCAAGAAGGTAAGGTCCCCTCAGTGTCTGATGGGGAAATGTCACTACTAAGGGTTCTAGCGCGTGATCACATTTATAGTGCTGTTGGCTGTTGTGGAGGAGTGGTCAGCACTCTCCAAGGGGTGCCATTGTCAGAGCTAAATCCAGACCTTCATTCCAGGTGCAGTGAGGGAGAAATGTATCAGACAAATTGTAGGTTATTTACCACTTTGCAAACGAAACCCTGAAGTAAAAGCTTACAGCACAGTCACACAATGCCACAAGAGATATCGTTCTGTATTCAAGTTAACCTGTATGTCAAATGTTTGGCTTCGATCTAATTTAAAACAGCTTTAAAATAATTCTGTCAAAGATAGTTATAAGCTTTAAATTTGTGTAAGCAGGTTATTTATGTAAAGTGGTCTGTTTGTTTACGTAACCTGAACACATGTCCGGGGTACATGTGGTAATAGAGTTTGGCTCAGTTGCGACTCCATTGTAATCTGCCATACATCCTTACACTGTGTTCAGGTTATGAAGCCGTGATTTGAAAACGACACGATCCTGGGTCTAAAATGTGTATTTAAAATAACTCCCGGCATTTTCCTTTCTACTCTAATACGAACTGAGGCAATAGTCCGATATAATGTGCCCACATTTTGAGAACCAGTTGATGCCCGTTATTCAGTGGAGAAATGGTTCTCAAAATGCTGGCTCGTTATATCAAACTATTACCCGAACTGAAGATACGTGTCTGTTTTTGTGTGCTCTAGTATATATGATTTGTGCCAATGAATGTTCAGTCCAAAATGAATTGTTCAGTCCAAGTTTCCACTTGACGACCCCTAGATGTGAGGTACAGACTTGAGAAAAAACTTGAGATTTCTGGATCACGCTTGAACTTACAGGGTTATTGCCTGGGTCATCAAATGAAAACTGGAATTAGACTCATTCACATACTAAACCATAAAGTTCTCAGCAAAGAATGACAGACACTTAGCTTAAGTTCGCACATAAGCAGAATCATGGTAAATGTCTAAAATAATTTTGAGTTTGATTTTGAGTACAAAGAATAGACCATGGGGCCCAGATGTCTGCACGTTCAGGGAGTGGTCAACACACACATTACTGACCGTACAAATGTTGACTTTTCAGCTGGACGAGGAAGTAGCAGCTGCTCATTTGGGACACTTGGACGTTGTCCTAACACAACTGTCCGATGATCAAGCCAAGTACCTGGGTATTCCTAAGGGTGGCCCATTCAAGCCAGAGATATACAGATACTAACTATCCGTAAATTTCTTGACAATCTCCTGGCTATTGCATTTGTCCGGTGCGTTGACTATTCTCATTCTTTATATAGAATCTGCTGGTTTCAAGAGGACAAGTCCGGTCCACTTTGGATGAACTGGTTTTTTGTTTAACATTATTGTGGTGGTACGAAGATGCCATGTGTAATGTGCAGGTTATCTACATGGTGGTACTGTCACTCCTAATTACGAAAATAGCAAATTTGATTACTGAGTAATCTGCATGAGTGGAGGCATATCTTTTTACAGAAAATGTAAACAGGTAGTTTTATTTCTGTAACTTAAGGGAAATTGTTGATGAACGATTGTGAACAATTGTTAATTATTATAATAAATTCTGCATTTATACTTGTTAATTAATAACAAATATTTCTCTCATTTTACTAATAAGTTTTGTGTTGTGTACTGACACCGATAAACCACTAGGCGGCTGAGACCTGGTGTTGGTTAATTAATATGGTGGAAGTATAGAAGATGATCATAACTAGCAATGTGTGCATTACAAATGGCAAAGATATAAGGGGTAGTCATTTCAAATGTCCACTGGGAGGACGCTGGCCCAAAGCGACGTTGGGCCAACAAAGCATAATTTGTTCTGGTTGGTGTTTTGAAAATTGATGTGGTTAATATACAGTATTTTTAGCTCTATTTGTAAAAAGGGAACTTGAACATGAAGTGATTATTCATAGAAAGTGATTGTCGCAGACAATTATGATATTTACTTTGACCGTTGTCATGCAGTCCTCAAAACGAACACACCCGCCAAATATCACTATATGTTGAGCAATTTCACAATTATACTAAAACAGGAGCGAGGTACACGTTGGAACTGTGACAAAATTTCGTGTATATTCGCTAAGGAACTTGATAGATGTCCGGTAGAACCAAAGAAAGTTCATATTGTTTCAAAGGAGTAGTTGCGCAGGTAGAGGTCACTGGTGGATGACAGGAAACAAAAATCAAAATGCTACAATAGCCACAATGTAACGTTTTACTGGTACCCAATGACCAAAAGGGGGCAGATACGTCTAGAAAAGTGAGCAGCAGTGAATAGTCTGGTTGAAGCAATCTGAATTTTATTCATTCCTTGGTGTTGTGTTATTTAGAACTAAAACAAAGGGTTGCACACCCAAAACACGAATCAAAGTTTGTGGTTTATAGGTGGCGCTACATGAGCTTTCAGGCTTATTTGAAGTCTCGATGTAAAATGGATAAAAAGAAGACCGACACTAAGCTAGTTGAATGCAGTTGATGCCTGATGGAACCATTTAGTATTTTGAAGACGCACAGACAGAGCACTCCCGAACGTTTATCGTTACACATGTTCACAGAGCCGATGATAAATATTTCAAAAGACAATATTTGATAAGAATAAACCTCTTCAAGAAAAACTTAGCATAAACTATACAAGGAATAAAGAGAAATGCTATCTATGTTAATTTACCTCATCATCAACTCCATGTTTCATTTGAAGTTAACGATTTTGATTTTCAATAGGTCACTCTACACTGTTACTGTACAAGAGAAAAGTAATCAAACAAAATACCATTTCCCTGTCATAACAGCTAATCCTGTTACCAGTAAGAAATGACGTCAGATAATAACTATTAGGACGACAAAATTCTAATTACAGAATGGGTAACTAACTTGTCTTAATTCCCCTTAGTTCTCGATCATGATAGACGACTACTGTGACGATGAATTCAACTTCCTCCTAGCCATCGTGACGGCAAATTCCGGGTCACATTTTTTAGCTTGTACTGCATACAGTTCTGGGGTCTGTTACATGAAAAGTGACAAGGATTTAAGTAAAAAATTCAGTGTTGCGCTCATCCCCACTATTTCTGAAAATCAAATTTCAATTCAGTTATTCACTTTATTCACGCAGTTGCCATTTAAAAAGTGAGCCTCTCTTTAGGTTTAAAAAACCAATGCATTCTGCACTTAATCACAGTGCAAAGCATGATTTATTCGCATGCCTCATTGTATTCAATGCAGAAAATACTAAAATGGCAACAGCGTGAACAACGTCTATTTGTGCAAAGTCCTTAGAATAAACACATTAAACAGCCACATACTGAAAAAATTCTATACATTATAGACTGATGTGCTCATAATTACTAATGAGAGCTAAACCTTCACTCAGAAATTGTCAAGTGGGAGCATACCTACATGAAACAGGTCCCTGGATATCAGTTAACAATCATAAGTAACAATCAGTAGTCTTCATACACATCATAAAACAATCAGTTACATTGAATTTCATTAAGTAAATGTATCATAGATTCAATTTGATGAATAATGGAAGTCCATTCTCCATAGATTTTAAGCTTTTCTCAACTAAGCTGGGAAGACGGACTAGTTCAATGTTGGAGGCTGCATCAGAGTTTCTGGCGGGTGATTCTCGGTAATCTCAGGTTGTCCGACACCCATTTCTGCATTAATAACGAAGAGAATGCGTTGTGCTTCTGGGCTAATACAATGGACATCGTAAGATGTAGTAGCTGGCAATGGTGCTAGAACATTCTGTATGTCTTTGAGAACAGATAAAGTCTGAAATATAAACAGACGGTTAACAAAATGGGACCAATGAATGTTACTGCCTGAACACTGATTCAAATTCCTTGGCTACTAGGACGAAAGTGTTAAAAAGTACAGAATTTGCTTTCTATTTATGACCTGAACATAAAAATGACAAGAAAACGTTCCCTTAAACTTGGAATTATGTAGCATTGTGAATTACGTAGAAAATTATTACCTGGTTACCGTATGTACCTGATCAACCTTAATCCTGTTCAACTCCCTGAGACCACACAATGGGTGCAACCATTGTCCGAGCACATTCATTAATCCAATCACCTAATTTTGCAGATTTCAAGTAATAAATTACCCCTGTGGTTACTTAAATTGGAAAAAATCCAAGACCTGCAATTTTTTGAAAATGTGATGTGGCTGTATTTCTACTTCAGAATCTATTAGTGGGTCCAAACTGTGTCATAATAATAGCAGATATGTCATAACTAAACATTCCAATACTAGCAAAAAATATCAACCAAAAAGAGCAGCAATGTTTCTGTATGGCAATAAGGGTTTGGTATCTTTGACACTGCAAACTTAATTGACACATACTGTCAATTTGACTTGTAGTTCCACCTTGTTTGAGTGCTCATCAACTGAGAAGATGTCATGCAATTTGGACCTCAAGAGGTCAGCCATTGTAGAAGGAGCAAAGGAGATAGGGGAGTCCAACACCTCTATGAGTTTGTGTTGAAAAGCAGCTGCCATGCGATCAACTCCATCCAAGTCCAGCACAGTCTCCTGAACAGAACAGACGTAATATTATGTACAGAGGGTGGAAACCACCCTTAATACATACCATGAAACTGCAACCACGTTCTGACACAACACACACAGAAACTGGGCAGTGTCATTGTCTGTGGTAATGATGGCTAAGTGTGGTGGAGTACAGGTTGCAACATGGTAAGTTTTTGCGGTGTGTGGTAAGGGTGCATGCCCATGGTAAGAGTTAATTTCCACCCCCGGGTGTAACTCAAGCCACCCTCTTTTAGAACATTGGTTAAAGTGTCTGTGATGATTCTTTACAACATTTTGACACAAAGAAGTGGCATACTGTGCGCTCAGTTTTAAAAAGTTTCAAAAACAATAGATTTCCATTGTCAAGCAAGTAGCGGTAACATCGCACTGTACTTTTAATTGAATGTGCCGTTCTATCACACAATGAGCCTATCGCCAATAGCAAACATACTATACACAGCTCTGGCCTGTGGGAGCACAGATTTAAGCATCTTTTGTGCCTTTTGCAAAGTAAGCAACCCACTTCAAAGTGTACAATACCTGTATTTACCTGTGTCTCTGCGTCAGCAGTTTCACTGTTGTTGTCACCTTCAGCGCCCCCTGCCTTGCGTTCAATACTGTTCTCAATGGCGTACGTGACAAGGTCATACAACATCTGTGCTAAACTAAGGACATACTCCAGTCGTCCAGCTACACTATGTAGCATGCGCCATGTCTCAGTTATGTGTGCATCACTCTGAAATCAGCAGCATTATCAAGTCTGGTATGATCCCATTTTAAAGTAGCAACTAGCTGGTTTTCGTGCGAAGAACGCGCCGCTACTAATAGATTTCAAGCAATAAACTAGCCATCATGGCAGCAGAAAAATAACACAGAAAAACGCGCCGGTATTAATAGATTTCAAGCAATAAACTGTAGCCATCATGGCAGCAGAAAAAAACATGAAGCCAAAATTAGGCTGTAGAAAATTTACAATTTGTGACTTAAAAATCTTCCTTTTAACCAAAAAGAAATTACCGTATGCAGAACACTATTACTAACACATTCAGTCGGTAAAACAAATAGTGCAGCTACCTTTAATCCTACGCCAAAAGCAATCAGACAAAATATTGTTTCCCCATCATGTTGCGTGATGGCGCCGGTAGTCACCAAACATTCTTGCTACTCTTATGGTTAATTCCGCATGCGCTTGCACTCAGCTGTCATGACGGGGACTTCAGGGTCATTTTGACTGATTACTTTAGCCTGTACTGTATATACAATCACACTCGTCATCTTATTCACATCATTTGTATCAACACACTACCATCAGTTACAAATTATTACATGGTGGATGACGACAGTCACACACACGGTCTCCCACAATATTCGTATGACCTTTTCGTTTAATGTTCTTTGTGTGACTTTGTAAATGATATCGGTCACAGGCCACAGTAACTCTAAAAACCTAAAATTACAGTTGCATCGAAATTGATGTCTTGATTAACTTATCAAACATGACATTGACCAAAATGCGGTTTGACTCTTGTTAATGTAACACGGGGTAATTTTTAATAATTATGTTAGTTTGCACATTGAATACATCGTATGTGTATTAAATAGGTTTCTGGTCATTAAATAGTATAATTAAACAATCAATTAAAAGCTATGATGTACTTACCAGCTTAATCAATGACCGGATACACAACCAGCGATGCACGTTCATCCAATCACCGTGCTTGGCCAACATCAGAAGCATGCTATCGACGGAGCGCAGAGCAGCCCGAATATTTGGTCCACTGTATGGATTAGACAGGTCGGCCATGTTTTGAAAATGAAAAGCTGCCTGTAACGAGTTCACAATACAGGGTGAGTCGAAATGATGCAGCCTAGTTTACACACGAAACTTCAGTCTGCACAGCCATGTATTCGTTTTCATCTTCACACTGCCTGCAGAGTTAAGTAGGCGGACCACACATGATGTCATGACCACATTTTCTTGTGTTACAGCCCACTTTTGCACCTGCGTATTGAACCTGACTGTGTTGTATGAGATCACTAAACTAATGAAGTGGAAACATAATCAGCAACTGGCAAGTCGGTCTTTCAGGTGCCATTTAGAATAATTCTGATTTCAGTTAACAGTTCAGTGATTTTGAAAGTCGAAGACCCAACTGTGTTAATTTTTCTTACAGAAAAAACACCTCTAAATTTCATATTTTATACAGGCATAAGTTGTCTGCCACTATTTACGAGTAGTCTAGATAGCACCACACTCAATCAACTCTCACCAACTCTAACAACAGACCAGCCTAGGGCACATGAGAGACTGGAGACTTTTGTTGTGACATACCGCTTTCTGGTCCTCTGGGGTAAAAAAGCACACATTCCTTTAGAAATGCGTACAAAAGGTGTAACTGAAGAATTTTACAAATGATAAAGTAGTTTCTAAAGATAACCAGTCAGGCAGAATTTAGCAGAACTGTGACAAAACAGCAACAGCTTATATATAACGAATCACGAATGAAATTAAATGAGATTAAAATTTGACGTTTTGTCAAAATTATCAAAAGGATATTACTGGTATTGTGATATGAAGTTATCCGTCAAGTACCTACCAGACATACACTCAGGTAACACTCCACTCAACAGTCAGGCAAATGTAGAAAGATTTTGTCAAACTTTCACCAGAATTAATTTTAAAGAAAAGCAAATTCTTTGTCATGACAAAAATGTACATTTCACTGCATATTTGTGAGTCAAAACTTTGTCAAATTTTAGCAGAGACCAATTTATTTCAAAAGCTACTTATCAAAGAGTTCTCGGAAAACAAGACTAGTCTTCTCCGCGTAGAGGTCACCCTCATTTTAAATGATCACTAAATAATACAGCTAGTATAACTTTATAACTGAGAGTAAATTGTATGGGAATTTTAACATCTTTTAACACGTAGACATGGTAACTACATTGCAACATGCTCGGCGCTTCCAAGTTTGCTCCACCGTTTCAATTTCAATCTCTAAGAGTCCGTCCTGTCAAATTTCTTGCAGTTATGTTTTCAAATTTGTTTGAAGACGTGGTCACTAAACTACAGGATATGAAGGCAAGTACCTGATCTTTTTCCAGGAAAACATTGAGATACAATGCTGCAGGATTTTCTGTGTAATATGTTGTAAAACTGAAACAAGAACAATAAATCACCACCAGTGTGACTGAGCAAGCTTTGTGCATCAGCAGTCAGTAAAATGAACAAATGGAAAACTCAATACAATAACGACAGCTCCAACAGAAAGTCAGGCAACAAACATTTTACTAACAAGAGCAACGCGGAGTGTTGAAATGCGCAGTAAACGGTATGCCTCTAGGGATGTTTATTTGGAATGTAGAAATGGCCATTAGATGACGCAAAATACGTCAAATCCATCCGAAAAATGCTATGTGTCACCAAAGCTATTTACCATATGTCAAAAATCTGTCGAGGAAATTCTAAGAAACAGGACTCGAAAAATGGTAAAAATGGCCACTAGATGGTGCAAAATACCATGACTCAAACCTAAAACCAGAGGATAACCTCAGCTCACTGATAGATACCTATCTGCCAAATTTTATGAAAATCCGTTGAGGAACTTTAAAGATACAGACTGAGGTAAAATTATAAAACTATAATTGCCACTAGGGAGCACACCAGTAGTCTGATGATACACTCGCCAAATAGGAGATACACCCACGGGCGTAAAAGAACTGCCACTAGGAGGCGTCACAGTTGTCGAGGTTGTCAGAAAATCATTGTCAGCCCTCCTCTTCACATTAGAACATTAGAAACATACATGCCAATTTCCACACTCATCCTTAGAATTGTTTGGTTGACAGAGGGGCATTTTTGCACAAAAAAAAACTCGAAAACAGCAAAAATGGCCACTAGGTGGCACAAAATGCCTCAAATTCAACTGAAAACTGGATGACAGTGTCAACTCACTAATATATGCAAATTTACCAAATTTCATGAAAATCTGTCGACCACCTGTTTGAAGATGCAGTGCTAAACGTAAAAAACTAAAATTGCCACTAGGGGCAAACCAGTAGTCCGAAAGTCGTTGTCCTCTGTTAACAACTTCATTATAAATGCACCAGCAAAATTCAATCCTGTAAAGCAGTTAGGAGATACAGCCATGGGTGTAAAAACAAACAAAACTGCCACTAGGAGGCGCCACAGTAGTCAAAGTCGTGCGGAAATTATCGTCAGCCGCCCTCTTCACAGTAAGAACATGTGCCAATTTTCAAAATCATACCTAGAGCAGTTTGGTTGATAAAGGGCGGACGCCAAAAAAACAGACTCGAAAACAGTTAAAATGGCCACTAGGTGGCGCAAAGTAACCTCGAATCCATCCAAAAATGGGAGGATGGCATCATCTCACTAATAGACGCCTAACCAGCAAATTTTATGAAAATCGTTAAGGACCTACAAAAAAACAGAGGTAAGCGTAAAAAACTAAAATTGCCACTAGGGGGCACACCGGTAGTCAGAGAGGTCCAAAATTAGTCGCCGTCCTTCCTCAGCTTCATAGAAACACATCTGCCAAATCTCATCAAGATCCTGTGAAGAGTTTAGGAGATGACAGCAATATGCGACCACATATAAATTTGCGGGCACATGAAAATAGGTTACTTTACACAACAAAAGTACCAAAATACCATAAATCAAAGCCTCATAGGAATTTTACTGCCAGTAAATATTAATTGNAATATATGCAAATTTACCAAATTTCATGAAAATCTGTCGACCACCTGTTTGAAGATGCAGTGCTAAACGTAAAAAACTAAAATTGCCACTAGGGGCAAACCAGTAGTCCGAAAGTCGTTGTCCTCTGTTAACAACTTCATTATAAATGCACCAGCAAAATTCAATCCTGTAAAGCGGTTAGGAGATACAGCCATGGGTGTAAAAACAAACAAAACTGCCACTAGGAGGCGCCACAGTAGTCAAAGTCGTGCGTAAATTATCGTCAGCCGCCCTCTTCACAGTAAGAACATGTGCCAATTTTCAAAATCATCCCTAGAGCAGTTTGGTTGATAAAGGGCGGACGCCAAAAAAACAGACTCGAAAACAGTTAAAATGGCCACTAGGTGGCGCAAAGTACCTCGAATCCATCCAAAAATGGGAGGATGGCATCATCTCACTAATAGACGCCTAACCAGCAAATTTTATGAAAATCCGTTAAGGACCTACAAAAAAACAGAGGTAAGCGTAAAAAACTAAAATTGCCACTAGGGGGCACACCGGCAGTCAGAGAGGTCCAAAATTAGTCGCCGTCCTTCCTCAGCTTCATAGAAACACATCTGCAAAATCTCATCAAGATCCTGTGAAGAGTTTAGGAGATGACAGCAATATGCGACCACATATAAATTTGTGGGCACATGAAAATAGGTTACTTTACACAACAAAAGTACCAAAATACCATAAATCAAAGCCTCATAGGAATTTTACTGCCAGTAAATATTAATTGGATACTTCAACTTAAGCACTGAGCTCTTTGACCAAACTGATCCTACGTACCTGTTTGACTGGGATGAACGAAAGTTAAAACGATACTGTATGTTAACAGGTGTATACTGCCAATCGACCAGGACAAACATCTGCAATACAAACGGTTATTTACTACCCAGTGGGTAACACTCACTAAAAAGTGCCCTGCATTTTCAGAACCAGTTTTCTCCATTAAATAACAAGCATCAAACTGGTTCTCAAAATACGGGACCTCTGTGATTGTTACCCAAGCCTGAACAGTAAATAACTACTGAGTAATAACCCACACAACTATGTCCCCAGGGAGATAACGATTTGACGGGAAAATAAGATGGTACGTTGCGATGTTCTATAGAGAACGTTCATGTGCTGCATGGTTTGATCCACTACACTGCATAGGATTGATCGACACTAAGCACAATAAAGTTGGATATTTTCATCTTCGTTTTGTGAGTTTTGTAGGGTTTTTGTTCAAAATGGAGGTTATCTGTCCTCAGTAGTTATTTTGTGTCTAGAACACTAGTGGAGGAATGATTACCGTTGGGGTTGGCACCGCAATAATTCCTTCAAATGGCACTCAGTGTCACGATATGTTAAATAACACCATAGTTATGAAATAAATTGTACACTGTCATTACCACAGTTTTGGGTTCTGAGCACCAGTATACAAACCGAGGGTGAACGTTGATAACTGATCTATTGTACGATTTCATCCACTTTAGGTGGAATTAGGCTTCACAAACCTTGAGCAATAATGAATTACCAATTCTTTCCAAGTCCAGAAACCACTTTGAACTGAGTAAAGGACTGGCTGGGACCAATTTCACCCTGTAAATGATCTAAATTATAGACTTTTTAATGGAAGGATGGTCTATAGCAGCTAAATATACTGTCGCTAATCTTCTTTTGCTAGGCATTATTTACTAGGCTACTCGTTAGGCCACTCATCAGATATCCTCTAATCCTACCTTTAATAGGACTGGCTCTTTGCTGAGTACTGTACGAACGAGGTTTGTTTTAAATATGAAAGACTTTGTAGATATGTCTGGAGTGCTCCATCTCTGCTGGGCCCTACCCAGGTAGACACCTAACAGTGGACAATGGCTGCTCTCTAACAGCTGAAGTATATGACTGGTCACTGCAATAAAAAGGTCATGTTAGATCCCAATACATGACAAAACGTCCAAAATCAAGCAGACACCTTTCACTTAAATTTAACTTTTGGCTAACTTCAACACAAAATATATAAATTGAGTGGCTGTTGTCAATAACAGGTGCTTGAACTTCTAAAACAGATTTTATGCTGTAGTTAGAGAGGTCATAAAACTCTCTGTTGTAACTGACACCAGCAGCTATATATCTCCTCTTAACTTGTTCCTCATATTTGGTTTAAAGAAAATTCCTGAACCAAGAGTTTGTTATGCCTTAGGCTTGATAATTATATGTTAACTGATTTATCACCAAGTGTCAAAGCCAAGCATGATTGCTAGTACTACACAAGTGTCACCTTTGGCACAGTTCAGAAATCATTCGTCAAAGTAAGGAACAAGTTGAGACCACTTTATAGAGAAAAGTGACTTTTATAATCAAAGGCTACTTCTTTGACGGTTAGGTTTATAGCCGCTTTAAACATTTAGTACAAAAAGGATCATTGTCAAGCTAAAACACTAACCAATGTCAGCGTACAACTCAACTGCTTCAGTAGCTCCCCCAAGTGGTCCACTCACGTAGCAGTATTCGGTGACATCTATCTTTCGTAAATAAGGGGACATTTTTCCATANCTCTTATAATCAAAGTGACTCTTATAATCAAAGTGACTCTTATAATCAAAGTGACTTTTATAATCAAAGGCTACTTCTTTGACGGTTAGGTTTATTGCCGCTTTAAACATTTAGTACAAAAAGGATCATTGTCAAGCTAAAACACTAACCAATGTCAGCGTACAACTCAACTGCTTCAGTAGCTCCCCCAAGTGGTCCACTCACGTAGCAGTATTCGGTGACATCTATCTTTCGTAAATAAGGGGACATTTTTCCATACCAGGGTGTAGTGTTTGTCAGTGCAGTGCAAAATGCAACCTAAAATACAACAAAATTAAACAAGAAAATTTCAAGTTACCACCAGAATCTGAGCTCCCCATTAGGCTAGCTGGGTAACCTTACTAGCAGCGAATAGCAATAGAAATCGCTTGTAGAAATAACTTTGCGCACAAAAGCCGTGATTGCAAAACAATTGTACTGTACATGCGTGCCTTCAGACCCATGTACCTACATTAGGTACATGCCTCTAAGCCCTACAAGACAATTAAAAGTAATCAGACAAAATACCGTTTTCAGGCATGATGGCTCCCTCCTGAAAGAGTACAAAAATGGCAGTATTCTTATCAGGTTTATGTTTTTGTACTTGTTAAACTGAAAGTTAGTGTGCTTCAAAGTTAGATACCAGTGTTGGTTCATAAAGTGATGTGATGTAAAAAATAATGTTTTTTAATTCCCAACTCTTTGTGTATTATTTTGTTTTTGCTTGGTAGGATTATTAGCGACATTTATTAAAGCTATTGGTTGTCTCGTCATGTTTTAGGGTATGGAAATGTTGTTAAAGCCGTTGACTTCTGTAATTTGACACAATCATTTTTATACATCAAAAACAAGCCCCTCCCCCTAAAGCATATGATTCGTTTGCTCTTGAAAATGACGATAACTGTGAATGGTCCCCAACTCAAGTAATGTCATGTTGCTGTAATAGAACAATCTAATGTAAGTTATTAATGTGAACAAATTTGACAAATGTGTGCAATAAAGTCTGGTTGTTTACCTTGAAACCACTCTTCATCACATGACTATTTGGGTTGGCAAGGGTCCTCACTATAGGTGATAGGCTGAAGAACCTCTTTCCATCTACCAACCTGAGTGAGCTGACATGACCTTCAGTAAGAGTATGAAAACATGAGTCATGACTTGTGCATATTTTGACTTTTCCAACATAAACAACTTGTGCAACACATTGCGCAAATGTCAACTGCAACACCCACAGCCTACATTGTCTAATAAATAAATGGGTAAAGTAATAATAAAACAGAATTATTTGTCCGTATCAATTGACTAGAGACAATATTTGTTGAATACACAACAACAATGTTCACGATAATTTTCAATCATGATATTTGCTCGAGCTCTCTGTATTTTTGACAGTCGTTCCCAATGCAACAAGAAAGCAGACGACCAAAAAGCGTCAGCTGTGCCTCGAGATTGTTCTTGCCTCATCCTCAGGCAAATGATGTTCTGCAAGTAACCATCAAATGTACAGCAAACTCAAAGGAATATCATTAAAATTATTAACCGTGAACATTGCTGTGTGTTCAGTTTTGTCATGCTTTCTAAGTTTAAGAAAAGTTTTAAAAGTTCAGTCCAATTTACAAGTCTTGCATGTATATTTTTGCTGAAGACATTGGCTGGCAATAGTGGAAATCAGTATTTCAATGCAAGTCAAAATCTGGAGCAATGCAAGCCGCAAGCTTCTAGTACAGTACTATAGCTGGGGCAATGGGTGGGGTTTGCACTCCTTTTGGAAGGGTCAAGTACTAAGTAATTACCATGTGCCTCAACTCCAGGAATGTGATAGATGAAGTTGTCAGGGTCCTCTTCCCGGCTCAGTTTGTGCAGAACTTCACTCGTAATTCGTTCGTTGCTCTCGCTAAACAAATCCATTCTGAAACAGCAAACATGTCACTAGACAGTCAATAACGTAGAAAATATATCGGAAACTAAATAAGGCGATCCAGATCCTCCCAAAGATACTATTGTTTCATGAAATGAAGAATATAAATCGGTAAATAAAACAACAAGAACGGATCAACTGAAATTTGAAATTTTCGGATGTAATAACTTCCTTTGTCTGTTTTTGTTGACAAAGGAAGTTATTACATCCAAAAATTTCAAATTTCAGTTGATCCGTTCCTGTTGTTTTATTTATCGATTTATACTAGACAGTCAAGTATGCATTATTGCCAATAAACAAAGAAAAAACAAAAAACATTCATGGTGCGTTCAGAGTGAGTGATGCTCAGAACATTTGTATGAATTAAAGTCATGTGTGTTACCATTCAAAAAAGGCTTTATGTGTAAGATCCATGGTTTAATCTCCAAACTCAGACTTGACTCAGAATCAGACTCGGAACCAATCATGCTGAATAATTCAAGTACAAATCGGTACTTAGTTAACTAGACGTCTGCCACGCAATTGGTCAACTTTTGAGTTGAGTTCTGAATACAGATATTAGAAGTGGGCGTGGAATTTAAACATACCATAGATCTGACAGCAAAATAATACCAAGAGCAAGGACTGGTTAAGAATTACTCACCTTCTTCTGAACTGTTTTATGGCAGACACAATGTCATTATCTAATTCACTTTTTTGACAATGTCAATGTCAATGTCAGTAAACAGGTCAGTGAAGGATCAGGACTGTGCAGTGTGCAGTATTCCATTGTGCGAACGAAAAGCACTCAAAAAACACACAGCACCCAAATAAAAGTGATAATTATATTTTATTCACCAATTCTCAAATTAGAATTATGGGTGACTCTAAGGACAAAGGACAAGTCCAGTGTGGATGTCAACTTCAATTGTCATGTTTAGCTCTCGTAAAGAGATGGCAATGTTGACCCACTAAATACATACTTAACAGCAGATTGTCTGAGGACGCTGACGAGAGTTGAATGTGGATTGGGTGGAAGGACAGCACCAGTGATTAGTTCAAACAGGAAGGTAGACCACACTTCATCTAGATGACTGTCCAGGATATACTGAAGACAAAGAATAACTTAGGGTTTTAGTCTTATCTAGAGACTTGAATGCCAATAATGAACAATGGTGCCTTACAATTATTGATGAGAAAAGTGCCATTAGAACTACAATATAGTTACAAGTTAGACAAATCAATACCAGATAACACCGTAATAAGACCTATTTATGTAAATTTTTTGTGGAATCACATGAGCGGGCCATATGCTGTTGGATAGTGCCACTCGAAAAATACTCCACCTCTATCGTTTTTATAATTTCTATTCTTGGCAAAGTGTAATAGTGAAAATCTACATCTGAGTGAACCCCAAATGGGCGGTTACCAGTAGGTTATGATGCAGCAACATTAAATAAATTGTAGTTAAGGTTATGCAGAAACTTGTTGACAAGTATGCACATTAAGCTAAATTTTTACAAAACCAAGATGATTTAAGATTTTATTCCTAAAAAATTCTGAAAATACAAAAGCCGGCAAGATTTGATTTTTTACTTTACACCATTCTGCCACTAACAAGGCTACATGACCTTGTCGTTTTAGTAAAATTTAGCAAGAATTCGTTTCTTGTCTCATGCAGCCAATCTAAGAATTTCAGTCTTAATTTCATAGTCCCTCATGCAAAATATGAACATTTTAAAAACAATTATACTAAACAGCGTTTTAGAGAACAGTGGACAAAGCACTGTTAGTAGTTTCATGTCAACCCAATGAGCCATTTCTGAGACATGATGTTCCAAAGTTGGACATTTTTCTAGGGCCCTACATACTAACCTTAAAAGTAAGGAGTAACCAAAACTCACCTTCATTAAGACAGTTTCCGACGATAGTTCTGTTGGCTCTGCCTGCCTCTCTTTACACGTGTCAACATCCAAAACTACAGGAAAACGACTTATAATAATTAGAAATTCTATGGCAGTACATGGAATCAATAAAATTTCATTCATTCTGCAATCTCCAAGTAGAACAATATTTAGTCACATCTTGAATTGAACTCTCCTCTCTGGTCACATGATTTACCAAATTTTCAACAACGTTTAAGTTGCTAAAAGTTACCAAAGAATCTAAAACGAACAAATAAAGAAAGGTAGTGGTGCCCTACCCAGCTCGTCAACACTGAAAACTCACTGTGCAAAAGTCAAACTTGATTAGTATTAAAATAATTACGAACAAATTAACAACTTTGCAGCAATGTGGGTAGTGTGGCAAAATCATTGAGGGCGCTGCGATGTTTTGGAAAAACGATATTATTGTTCACTGATGACAGTCAAATAAATTATCAGGGAGAAAGTTTCACTAATTATACATTTTTTGACAATAAGAATATTTATTCGAACAAAAAAAGCAGTCAGAAAATTAATGTAGTCAATCACTAACACTTTAGAATCTTTCAAAAGCTTTTTAGGAATAAGTTAAACCTATTCCATGACTGGTGGCCATGCATAGTTATTTCCTTCAAGTAACCCATGTTATATGAACTACCAAGAGCTAAGCGTTATACCTATGATAATAATAACGCAAGTACCTGACTTGTCATGACGCCACAACTTCATGTTCTCATGGCCGAATTTGTAATGTTCAACCTGTAAAGAAGAGCCACTTTATGGAAATTGTTATTAACTGCAACTATTGCTTTAAAGAGTTAAAGAGTTCCCACCATGCATTTCCTTAGTATCTGAGGTTTCAGTTAGCTAACATGAAATAAATATCATAAAATCTAACTAAATAAAAATAAGCACTTTTTATGCCAAATATTCGCAATTTTTTAATTTTGAAAAAATTATTATTTCCAAGTTTCCTGCCAAATGATGTCATAGGTGGAAGACGTTTGGTCACTTGACAATCAATTGCAATCATGCAGAACACAGCAGAGCAGAAAACGAGGACGATTTTGAGCGAGAACTGGACAATTATTATGCAGACAGAGAGGAGAGTGGATACAGGCATCACACTCGAGTACTAGATGAATAAGACAACGGATTTGATTTCCCACTTGGTGAACATTCATCGACTTTGAGACCGTATGAATTTGACTCATTTGCGCGAGAAATGTCACAGACATATGTGAGCTACAACCAACTGAACCAAGGGTAATCAATATTCACAAAATAGACACTTAATAACCACTGACAAAGGCCACATTAAACCTGGGTCACTCGTATTCACTGTTGCCATGATGGCACGGTCTAAACACATTGCATAAGCCTAAGTGACGTTGCACTCGAATGTGGGCCAGGGTCGAGGGCCTGGCATCACTCGCCCTAGAATGGAAGCAGTTTGTTCGTTATTTATGAAAGCACATTTTACAATGTGGCGAGTCTTTCATCATAACGCCTCTTTTTGTGTTTGGTGAAAACACGTTTCCTTGACTGAAATATGCCAATGAAACAAAGTGTGGCTCCCGACCGAATCGTATGTTCCCCATTGTCATTCCACACTCTCGTACGGCGCACTAACCCATACCATTTCTGTGGAACTTTTGCGTCTTTAGCAAATTCGAACACAGAGACGTTCTCAGTGAAGATGCAGCCTCCACAAACACATCTTTTGATGTCTGAAAAAGGCGGCTCTCCGCGGACTTTCCTCACAACTTATCACTATCGCACTGGTAAAATCAAGAACGGGGAAGATGGTCTTCCACCTGTTACGCACAACCCCGATAACAGAAAAATGATTCTTATAAAATGTTTGGAATGTTTCTTAGCAATGTTTATTTAATAAAATCCTTTTTGAGACACAGGGTCATGGTGGGAACTCTTTAAAGCAAACAACAGAACAGTTAGCATGAGTTATAGGTCTAGAGCAAAAACATAATGGAGTTCCTTTTAAAGTGATTCAATTTATTTAGCACATTGGAAAATCACTTTTCAAATCATAGTGAACATAAATGATGTACTTACATTTAATTTATGAGACATTACTTCTGATGATGGCCCTGGCGCCTTTTCAGAAAATGCTCTTTTGAGAGACACGATCATGTCCTGCAATCAAGACAGTTTTGTATTAAAGTTATTAAAAGTTGCAACCATCAAGTAATTAGTCATCAATGAAAACTAAAGCAGCCAAAGAATCACAGAATATCATTTCTGTGAAGCATTGGAAAAATGGACAAAAAGCAGAATGGAAACCAGATATGAGAGAAAATTTGTTTTATAATCAGTAAAATCCACAAGATTCAATAGTGAAGCACATAATGGCATGGTGCATACTTCACCATTTGAGCATTTAGTCACTTACAATTGACATGTGATCTAAATCAGAGCCCAGAGTTAAACATTAGTGTTACCACAAAAGGACATTTTTACAGAAAAAAGACCCAGCCAACGAATTGACAGAAATAGGTCAGTTACTTTGTGCTGGTCAACAGCATAGCTTCATCTAATCCATGAAGCAATTAATATTGTCGAAACGAAGCAATTAATATTGTCGAAATGAAGCAATTAATATCATAGGAATGAAAATTAATATTGTCAAAATGAAGCAATTAATACTGTCAAAATGAAGCAATTAATACTGTCAAAATGAAGCAATTAATATCATCAGAATGAAAAATTAATATTGTCAAAATGAAGCAATTAATATCATCAGAATGAAAAATTAATATTGTCAAAATGAAGCAATTAATACTGTCAAAACAAAGCAATTATAATACCATCGGAATGAACAATTAATATTGTCAAAATGAAGCTATAAATAAATATTGTTGAAGTGAAGCAATTAATATTGTCAAATTGAAGCATTTCATTGATACAGTATATCATCAACTGTCACCATTTTCCAGGTGCTGAATCGTTCCACAAATAGGTTGACTTTGTGTGTTTTTGGTGTTGTAAAATTTAACTGCAAAGAACGGTTCTTGCATGAATAAAGTCAAATAATGATTAAAAAGACAATGAAGAAAGAGGAAAAAAACTGGAAATCAAATAACAGGAAATCAAAACCAAAAAAGAGGAAATCAAAACCAAAAAAAGAGGAAATCTCCTTAAAAGAGGAAAATTACAAGCTCAGATAACACAGGTCTTGTCAGGTTATGACATTTGGACAATGGAAAAAAACAAACAATTACAAATTAAAGTCCACGAAAATGCAACAGATTCCTGTTTTTGCAACTTTCTCAAGAGACAAATGTACAGAATACACCAAAACCAAAACCAAAATATCAATCCTCATCATGACAGGTGACGACAGGTAATGACAGTCATTCTACTTACTATGACGACGAAATCCACAAATTATACTCAGCCGTCATGATGAGGAAATTGTGGGTCATTTTGGCAAAGTGATGACATTTCATAATTATTTTGGCAAAGTGATGACATTTCATAATTATTTTGGCAAAGTGATGACATTTCATAATTATTTTGGCAAAGTGATGACATTTCATAATTATTTTGGCAAAGTGATGACATTTCATAATTATTTTGGCAAAGTGATGACATTTCATAATTATTTTGGCAAAGTGATGACATTTCATAATTATTTTGGCAAAGTGATGACATTTCATAATTATTTTGGCAAAGTGATGACATTTCATAATTATTTTGGCAAAGTGATGACATTTCATAATTATTTTGGCAAAGTGATGACATTTCATGATTATTTTGGCAAAGTGATGACATTTCATGATTATTTTGGCAAAGTGATGACATTTCATGATTATTTTGGCAAAGTGATGACATTTCATAATTATTTTGGCAAAGTGATGACATTTCATAATTATTTTGGCAAAGTGATGACATGTCATAATTATTTTGGCAAAGTGACGACATTTCATAATTATTTTGGCAAAGTGATGACATTTTTGGTATGATCTCACCTGAAATGAGGGACAGTTTGGTAAAGAGTCTTCATACAGCTGTATCAACACCGTCATGCTGAAGTGATTAGCTGTCCGCAGAGATTCAACTGTCTAAAGAAACACAGAGATCACAAGTACAGACAAGTTCTCCTAATACGCATACATTAGCAAAACTTTAATGCAAAACCAAGCATTGAGGAAATTTATAACAACAATACGTGATTGCGTTAATATTTTAATTTGTACCTTCAACTGGAAAGATTCATTTTTCATTTTAGTTAAGACCTTTATAAAACAGATTTTAAAACACCACAAGAGGTTTTATTTTCTCACATGAACTAGAAAAAATTTCAACCACATGATGCAACTAACAGTAAAAATTTCAACCACAGTAAAAATACGCTCATGCAATATAGAGTAAACTCAGTTACTTTCTGCTTACAAGTCTTATACTTTTAAAGTTAAAAATTTTATTCTAAATTGCATTCAGCTTTCATTCAGTTCAAGTTAGAATCTGATGAATAGTTTTTGAAATTGTAATAAACTTCCCCGCGTGTGAGGACTGAATTGACATTGAAACAGCACAGCCATACAGTCGCACCACGTTTCTTGAGTTGGGTTACGTCTCTATTTGAATAAACGTGGATATGGAATTCGCCACCAAAGATGGGTCCATTTAAGAAGTTGTTTGCATGCCCTTCCGACAGGGAGAACATACAGTTGCATCACCCGATTTGTCATCTTCACGGAATTCCGTCATTTATGGTTGGCCCGCGTTTGGTTGTTGGCATTAGTGCTTTGGAGATGATAGAATATAACAAGGCAGATGGATTTCTAATTTGCACTACTTTGTGATTCGCCAGCGTAATATCAAAAAATTACGTACTCGGTGTCACTAATCAGTCGTGTCGTAACACGTTCCAGGTGATGTGAGTACCTTAAAATAAAGGTTCCCTACCTTTACCATTACTACTTTTACTAGATATCAGATGAGCAAGCATTCTTTAATTAAACAGTAATAGCAAGCATTCTTTAATTAAACACTCAGTAATACGAGTTAGAAATATTATAGCACTTTCAGGTACTAAGCATTTGCTAAAATTGTACTTAAAAGCAGCCTACGGTACATTCATTTTATTACAATTTTATAACATACAAAGACATGGTGTTAAATACAATGTGCATTAAATGCAAGGTGTATATTTTACGCAAGCAGTAACAGAACATTCACACTCTTTTTACACTGGAATCATACATACTAGTCAATTAATTATGATAATCATAATTTATTAATAAAAAAGAAAACTCACTATTCTGGAAACAGGGACTGACTGTTGATCTATCCCATTCAACAAGTGGATCAGTTTAATGCCAGCAGATTGAAGGTCAGAACTCCTCTCAACACTTGAACAAATGAAATAAAGAACTTAATATTTATTAATAAGAATTATTTCTTAATGTTATGTAGGACTTTATCTGTGTAAATAACTCAGTTGAAATATACACTTAAAGAAAGTAGAATGCCCGTATACCGTTCTGAAGTCAGCAAAATTTGAATATTTTTCTACAATCCTACATAACATTTAACATTTCGCCACAAGAGTGACACAAATGGATTTATTTGAGAATAATGCTTTAAAACCTTTATGCTTTGCACGTTATCACTATTTTCAACCTCGTGATATCTTGGCTGCAAACCAAATGGGAATTAGTAAAAATTAATCAAGACATTAAACTTCGAATTGGTTGTTTACTTCCCGTTATTGATGGAAGAAAACCAAACCAAATCTCATTCTTAATGCTAAATCAAGTCTGGTACAGACAGCAGGGTAGACAACTGTTGCTAACCAGAAGACTGAGTGACAACAAAACAAACTACAGTGTTCAACTCACAGCTTAGAAGAAAACAGATCTCTAACCATCTCGTAGTATTGTTCAAACATCTTGTTAACCGCTCCTTGAAGTTCTGGAGACTCCTGAAAAGTTAACAGAATGACACACGAGCAACCAAGACTGCCGTCTTATCTGTGCGTTATAGAAAAGAATTACAATAATTTCATTGGTCACAGAGAAATGATTTGAAGTCCCCTGTCAGCATGGTTCATTTGTCCCTTAACTCATACATGAAAAAGCAAACCACGTGGACAGATGGTACAGCTCCGTTTTTCAGCATCAGAAAGTTATATGTCTTTAGAGATATTGGAAACACTGGATTTTCTTACTCATGCATGCACAAAAAATAACAGCACTCACCCAAAATAATGTAAATCCCATACAAAATCTCTAGTCTCGTGTGACCCACTATTCCAGCTACTTTGTAATGAGAATTCTGCACTCAGCTGTCATGGGGATAATTCTGCCAGGGCTCAGGTGGGATGGGGAGGGGCACTGCAGCCCTGACCCGAGGCCCCCAATCTATACAATATCCTACCTTGGTATCGGGATGTTTCACCAGCTCTTCCACCCACTTGTTGTGTTGCAAAATAACAAACAGCTGACTTGCATTGCCCTGTAATAGCCTATACACCTCCACTAAGGGTTCCAGGCCAGACTCAGCTCTACAGTAAAACATATACAATACAAAAATTGAAAAGTAAATTACTGTAACAATGAACTTGTTTTGTTTCAACAAAATATCACAAGTTGAGGTATTCAACAAAAAGTTAAATGAATGAATTTGAGCTACATATTAATGGAGTGAAACGCTTCTAATGCAGTCATCGGTTACAGCGCTACGCCCAGAACCTGTCCATGAGAGACAACAGCCTAGTCTATAGTTATCAGTGGGTATAATGAATTAACAACAGCTACATCCAATACTGAACCTGTCCATGAGAGACAGCAACAAACAGTAGTACACAAGCTCCATAAGACGTGTCTTCTCATTCAGACTGGCGATCTTCTTCTGCCAAACAGATCTACAAGATGAGGTATGAGAAATCTGACGTTACAACTTCTAACTATGGACGAAATGATCTACCTGTTTTCACAAAACTTTGGTAATAAAATGAACTTATTAAAACAAAAAATGAGACATTTGTCCTTACATTGAATGTGCTAATACAATTGTATGAACTGTAGTACCAAAACAATGTAAAAGTTTCAGTTTAGGCAACAGACATGCATCGACATGAGATGACTACATTAATCGGTATTAGTATACAGTAATTTTCTCTGCATAATGACATTTTGTTTCTGGTGAAAAAATTGTAATAATTTGAAAAGTCGGCAATTAATACATTTAATGCATCATGATATTTTTAGCTCCAAAGTTGTTAAATAACATTTCATGGAATAGAGCAGTTGAAACCAGTCAGACGTACTTGATCGGGACTGTAATTTGCCATGAGTCAACAGAGTAATTGTTTATACTGGACTCTTTAAATCCTCCAATTTTTACAGGTCGTTTGGTGGCAGGAACCATTCGAATGTTCAGTGATTCATTGTAAGGCCTTCGGTGATCCATGGACGATGAGGGGTTTTGTGCCAGCTGAGTCATTGCGGTATTTGGTGGTACTGGAACAAGACAACACGTACATAAGTACTGAATGAATATTTATGTGCTCTCCAGGGCATATGACTTGTATGCAAATTACAATGAATGCAACAAATCACATACATATTAAGTACTGAATATTTATGTGCCCTCCAGGGCATATGACCTGTATGCAAATTACAATGAATGCAACAAATCACATACATATTAAGTACTGAATATTTATGTGCCCTCCAGGGCATATGACCTGTATGCAAATTACAATGAACGCAACAAATCACATACATATTAAGTACTGAATATTTATGTGCCCTCCAGGGCATATGACCTGTATGCAAATTACAATGAACGCAACAAATCACATACATATTAAGTACTGAATATTTATGTGCCCTCCAGGGCATATGACCTGTATGCAAATTACAATGAACGCAACAAATCACATACATATTAAGTACTGAATATTTATGTGCCCTCCAGGGCATATGACCNGGATGAGGGGTTTTGTGCCAGCTGAGTCATTGCGGTATTTGGTGGTACTGGAAGAAGACAACACGTACATATTAAGTACTGAATGATTATGTGCTCTCCAGGGCATATGACCTGTATGCAAATTACAATGAACGCAACAAATGTCTGGTAGATCAGGGGTCTACTTCATGAAAAATGAATTAAGACTCAAGTCAGAGATTTCATCTAAATGTGTTCCACATCACTATTTCTTAAAAATATTAAAATCTCACATGAGCAAAAACGCAGTCTCTGAGAATATAAGTCACATAACTCCTAGTGACTCGGAGATAATTTCTGCAAATAATTTACAGACTGTTTTCCGTTGATATTTAATAGGCTGAACTTTCTTGCCAGCAATTGAGAAGTGGAAGCATAACTGAGGCGAAATTTCTATGTTGGGTCTCAAGTCACTTTGATTCATGAAACAGAACCCTGAGATTCCCTAGCTAGATATTTACGTTACTTCAAAGTGAAAGTCAAGTTGGTTGTAAACAAAATGTAAGAATAAAGAGAAAGATAGTGAAACCTATTCTGTACAACAATCTATCTTCAACAAACATAGTTTGGCATAAAAATCTGACACAACACAGGCACCGACGATTTTGCAAATTTTTGAAATACACCTCGACGCTAGATGGTGATTGGGCAGTTAGAGGACAGCGTTCTGGATTCTCTATGGAATGCAGTGAGATATTTACTAGTATTTTTATAAATTCTTTGTGACCATCAAGTCGTCAATTGTGTTGCTTGGAACGATATTCTAATGATTCAATAATTCACAAAGAAATGTTCAACGACTCAAATATCAACTCCAACATTCTTGCTCACGAGAATTTGGAATCGAGTAAAGCCAAAGACAACGGCTCGAAAAATCAACTCAGTCCATCATGCACAACAGAATTAGAAATCGACTCAAAGCCAAAGACACTTCTGTGCTCTCACAATGTTGAAGAGTTGCACAAAGAATGTTTCCTAACTGTAAACATTGCTATGAAGATGACCTGTGTGTTAAACAGTAGGCAGACTTACCCGTCTTAGAAAGAGGGGTTGGTGCTAATGGAGTCAGAGTGGGGAAGTCAAACAGCGAGAGGTAGGCCTCCAAGTGGTCCTGCTTGAAGAATACGCCCTCATGCACGGTGGACAACTTAGGCTGGGAGAAACTGATCAGTCTAAAGAGAATTATGAGATGATAAGAACTGCAGCCATATCACTGGCATAACATGAACAATCTAGGTTTTCACTGGCTGTGGAAGACATTGTTGTCATCTTACAAAATGAGATGGGCATGAAGCAAGGTATCGTTTTTATCAACTACATTGCTAATCATTCTGTTAGCAGCATCCATCAAATAACACCCCACCAACATGTGTTGTGGTGACTCGGTGACAGCCTGCAGGGTTCTCCACAGACTATATTAACAGAGCACACAGCTCTATTTTAATTTCGGATGTTGACTTGGACCACCGGTAGAATTCTCCCACCCTGATTTAAGTCCTCTCATGCCCTCGTTACAATTTGCTTTTGATAATTCAGTGGTTACAGTCAATTAATCTTTTTTTGTAAAAAATGTTTTTTCTTTTCTCCATAGTAATTTGGTATTAATAGTGCATTTGGTACAGATGCAAGAAATCCATGAGAAAGTAAGACCATATAAGTCGTGGTGAGATATTGCCACGCATACCATACAAGCCAAAAGTTTGGTTCAAATTCATCTGACTGTGACATTATGTAGTGATGGCAGGAGTAGACAGGTTCATTCCAAATTGACACTTACTCAATTACAAATTGGAAAGAAAATGATTCCATCTATGACATAAGCTGTCAACAGACACCCTGGAGTCTTCTAAAAGTTGACAACAAAACACTGATTAATCATTGATTAATAAAACAGTAATAATGAAACTCAAACAACTAATTATAATGAAATGGTTCTAAACACAAACTGATTTACTCCATGAACAAATGTAATGTTCAAGTCACAAAGAACCTCCCCCCCTCCTATCAGTGCTATCTAATGTCAAATGTATCTAGTCTGTCTGGTAGAATATCAAATTTCAGAAAGACTCTGATTATTGTAAACAAGTGTAGGAAACGAAAGCTTTAACACCCAGGGCAAGTTTTATTCGTGCCTGCCGAGCAAGTCTCAAGGAGTTCATTAATAATTGAGAAAAATTAAAATAAGTTTGCTCGACATGTCAGGTCACTTTAGGTGCTGAGCAAAGTCTAAAGAAGTTCATTAATAATTAAGGGACATTAAACTAAATTGGCTCGACATGTCAGGTCACTTTAGGTGCCAAGCAAAGTCTCAAGCTCAGAAATCGATTCAAATCTATGTATAACAAGAAATTACTTATTTGATAAGACCTGAAAACTAAAGTTAGACCTTTATGGCAGCAGACAGTTGCAGCTTTAAAATTAATGTCCTTAATTTCACAAATTTTCCTTCTCAAATGGCTATGCTTGGCTTAAATGCCCACCCTTTGATTTTTAATTATTCACAAGTTGCTGGGCCTGAACCAAATTGGCCTTCATAGCTTCACAAATTTTCATTTCTCAACACTCTGCACTGCTCGTCTTAAACATATTAGATTGACATTTTGAATGATTTTTAAGACAGATGAATTTGGTACACATTTCATGTTGGAATCCTGTTCACTGATCAGAACAGATGTTTATCCAGGACAATGACCACCACACTACAATAACACTGAATACAATCATTACTAACAAGGCATTGTTGTTCAATACTCACACATAAGACAGCGGTGACTTCTCAACTTGAACAAAGTTGAGTCGAAAGTGCTTCTCTCCTCGATGATACACAGATGAATCCACATCCAATCTAAACATGCACTAAGGACAGAGAAATAAAATTTTGCTGATAGTACCGTTCTCAGGTTTTTTTTCAAATCACAGAAACATTTCAAGAAAAAGTTGCCCGGATTAATTCCACAAGGACTATTTCATAATTGGAAAGATATGTCGCCCCCTATTGACTGACACTAACACTATGTACACAGTCAGTGCAGTACAACACATGGGCCACCAACAGTGGTTTTATAATTGTCAAAATTTTAATTGAATCAACAAACCACTTACGTCATGAATATTTTTCTGCGGATGTTATCCAGCAAAGTTTGGTGGAACTCAGAGTCCCGGCAAATTCGTGTCTCAATGCAAAACTTTTCATTAGTAAAAATTTTCTTGAAAAATACACGGAATTATATGGCATCAGTTTTCCCCATGAAAATGACAATAATGTCACGTAGTTGCTAATACTAATATCATCATTACGATTTTGAATTCTAGTCAAAACAATATCAGTAAGTATCAATAAATACAGTACTGTCATGGAGTATGAAGAATAATTACTTCATTGCTGTCATTGAGGTGCAACGCCCAAATTTATGCATTGCAAATGGAAGGTTTTTGGAAGACAGTGCAAATTAAAATTAATAACTGATACATTTTAGACTACCATCCCATTTATAATAAGGTTAAAAACTTGAATGAAGAAGGTTCAAAATGCTTGAATAATGCGTCCTTCTTAGATCAACTACTCCTACACAGAAGGATTATTCAAACTCAGTTATAATCGGAATTGTTGAAATGTGCTATCATCCGCAAAATACAAACAAATTTATCAAGTCGGATCAGCCTCTTTCATACACATTTTATAAACACAGAGGCCGACACAAACAATAAATATTTCCTTAAAGGATAGCTGGATTGATCCAAAAATTGGCAGATTTTCTGAAAGATTCAGCAGATAGTGACAGAGGTGGATGCCCGGGGAACCTACATAATGTGACATATGTAGTAGTTATCTCCCATATATATTGGGTACTAACCAATAAGGTTACGACAATAAATAAAGTCCTGCATATCAAACACAAAGGGGGGTACTCCCATAGAAGATGTATAGAGATGGAGTAGCCAATACATCAGGTTTGACTTATAACAGATTCAGTGTTGGCTAACCGACTGGCGTCTCACTCAATTGGCCGACTTTTTCAGAATCAATACGAAAGGGTAACTTTTCTGATTCGAAAGAGTAGGCCTCCTTGGACCAATTAGTAGTTATTCCATCCACAGTTTCAACAAGCATAATTAGCAAGTCAACATTACCTTGCAGTATCAAAAAAACTAAACTGTTCCATCCCCAAATTAGAATTAAGACATATGTTTTTTTCCAAGATCGCACTGCACGGGGCTTTATTTTACAATTCATCTCTGGGCCTTGGAAAATTCCATTTTGGAAGGAGTATTATTTCGTTCTGTGCGCAATTGAGAAAATTAAAATGGGAATAACCTCACAAAATTTGTTTACATATTCCCATAACAAATATTGGTTACAAATTCAAAAACTGTCTTGTCTCAAAAAGGAACTAAAATTGGTTTCCATTTTCATAAGGTTTTAGAGTATCACTTGACTACATTTCTTACCTCAACCGATATTGGTAGGTTCTCCACTACTGCTTGGCTAAGCTGGAGCCAACATTTTTCCTGCAAACAAAGAAACCAACATTACACTGTGCTGGAAACCATCTTTATTGAATAAGAAGTTGATCAAACCGTCCTAACCCCTCCTTTCCGCTCGAAGTGCACAGCCATTTCTACAACATCATTCTTTTCTCATGCGTACAAGTCATTACACCCAGGCTGCATGTCTTTTCTAAGCCTTGGTACAAAATACAGCTTTGCACCAATGTGGGTAAAAAAGTGGTAAGATAAAATCTGACACAAAATTAGTGTCATAACAAACTACGGTCTTCCTTGAGTAAACTAAATTATTCAACGGTGTTGGAAAAAATGGCGTTTTACCATTATTCTGCTGCTAAAGTTGTGGAGTGATCTTAGCGACGGCTTTCGGTGCCATGAAATATTGTGTCACCTATTGGCCAGTATCTTTTTTCGCCGATTCTTCAATCTACTGTTCTTCTTTCACGAGGTTGCGTACACGTCACAACAAATTATCAAAACTGGTTTCACTTCATTATAAGTTTTTAGAATTTTGATACCGAAAAATCGAATTTCAGAAGAAATTTTGCTGCTGCCAAGCTATCATCTCATTTAGGAAATGGTGCGTGCGCGTGATACAAGCGTACTGTTTTCAAAACGATGACATACTTTTCATTGTTAGAAAAGGCGGAGAGTAACGCAAGAAAATGACGTTTATTGAATTGTTTTTCACTTAAACAGCTGTAACGAGCAAGGTGAGTGTCGGTTGATTCCCAGATTTTGCATGCACCCCGTCCGGTCTTTAGCTTTACACACTGATACAAGTTTCACAGCAAGGTGACGAGCAAAACTACCCTGGCTGTGTGTAGTTTCGGGGTCTATGGAAGAAATACACACAGTGGTACCTAGCTGTATTTTAACAACAGTCTTCATACAGCTAGCTGGTTGGCTACTCTTTTCTCTACTGTGCACCCCCTCTTGGTTTGTTAGGGAAGTAAGCTTTCTTTCAGCAGGTCAAGCAGATGCAAGATCTTGTCGACCATTGGGGTTCAACAATACCAACCTTGGTGGAGAGGGGTACCTGAGAGTTTTCACTCTCATCAACAAGCATGGCCTTCGACCAGTGGGCAAGTTATGCCTGTTGGAGTACGTTATTTTAAAGGTTAGGTTACAGGAATGACTGTATACAAAATGTAATAGAAAAAAGAATGACACAATTAGTTAGCAAGCTTCCATTAACAGTATTGAGAACTAAACCCAAATGTGTGCTGGGTTCTCCACTTGCCAAAAATCAAATGAGAGTAACTATATAGCTGAAAGTCCAAATGGGAGTAAGTGTGTGAGTCTGGTCACCTAACCCAAGACAACTTTGGAAACCAATAGCTCATTTAATGCATTCTGATGCAACTTTATCTATTTCACTAATCTGAATGCAGTAAAGGATAGCAAACGAAGATTTTGAATGAGACTAGCAGGATATAAAGGCTCCAAATATTAGCTAGCAAAACACATTTAAAAAGGATATGTAAAAGATGGCATCAGTAGGGCTAGTCAGTGTGCAAAATTAACCCATGTTGAGAGTAAAGAGGATGCTGTGCCCTGATTAAGCACCCCTGTAGAGAACCCTGGGAATGGCGAGGGATTAAATGTTAAATGTTAAAATAGACAACTATCACATGAACTTTCCAGGGAGAGGTCAAGAAGAGTTATAGAGTTACACTCTGTTCACATCAAAGCTATTATAACTTAAAAAACAGATTAAAAATGTTATAACTCTCACTCTGAACACTTTCAAACCATTTTCAAAAGTTGTAACAATTACTTTAACATGGTTATAACCCAGGTTTAGAGAGAAGTTGTAACTCGGTGTGATCACGGCAGTTGCAAAAGTTGTAGCTCAGTAGGTGGCGCCGCTGTCAAATTTCAAAGGAAATGGTGTACCAAGGCCACACAAACTGGGTTGAATGGGAAAGCAATTATAGTACAGATGACTGGCAACTAAAACCACAAACTACAGTTGAAACATTCAGAGTGAACAGTAATGATTACACTGCAACAAAACTATAGAGAGTTACAATCCAGTTTAACACAGCTTAACAAGGGTGAATACCACCCAGTCTCTAATGCTCAATGACCTGGAATACCACTGATGATTTGATAGATCCACATATGAGAGTGAATCAAAGGCGGAAAAGGTGCCACAAAAATCATCCATGCTCCCCCGAATTTATACTAGGTTTCAGCTAATCATAAACTAAAAAGGTCTGAGAAAATAGTGACTTGTCAAAAGACAAAACTATTGATTATGGGAAGATCTCAATAACAGGTAAAAATCAAAAATTGTATGACGTGTGATCGATCATTGAAATCTCCTGAATTCAGTATATCCGCAAATGGCATCGGACCATTACATACTAGAGAGTTAGTTAACTGTTAAGTCACGACATAGAAGTAAAAGAACTCATTAGAAAGACATCAAGCAAATTAAAATTTGCTAAAAAATGACATGGTATCACAAGGACAGTTTCACTCTACCAAGAAAGTAATATATATTACAGTCTAGGATCATTATGATCTCAATTTACAAGTACTTGAACAGGCTAAACAGGTGAGACAATGCAGTTGCAGACGGAGGTGCTTATCAACAAGTCCGTGTACTTAGCACAATATCTAAAAACTATAGTTTTTTAACTCAGTAAAAGTTTGCATTTTCTGAAAGTAGAAAGACTATAAAACAACAGGCATTACCAAACTTCATTTGATATAAATGATTAAGAAGAAATCTCATAATATTTGTAACAGTTTTCTAAAGTAGCAACTTTCGAGTTTTCTTCATGAAAGACACCAAGAGTGGAACAATGAAGATGAGTGTACAAGTCATGCTATGTGAAAGTTTCACATGAACACTGGTTAGTCATTTCTGGTATCATGTTGTGAAGACAGACAAATTTGGGCATTTTATTGGGTTCCGACATAACCAGTTTCTAAGATCCCTTTTATCACAAACAAGTACCAATCAATCATGAACAAGAAAACCCTGTTACAGTCTAACGACTGTCTGCGAATAAGGAATTGTGACTTAGAGCAGCATTTCCTAATTAAAACAGCAAAACCATTGGCAGCATGAATGATCCTCCATTAGTTGTCAGTATTAAAGGTGTAAGGCCCTCAGCTTGCTGATCTTTATCAAGTGGTTTACGATGGAATAAACATAATGTTGACACTCTATCACCGCAGACAGCATCCCCATGCATCAAACCGGCAACTCGACTCATATTTCTGCAAAAGCTTATAACTGAAGAAAGTCTCTTAAACATTCAGTTTCTCTATAAACTTTTCATAGTTAGGTTCATCTAGTCTATTCATACAAGAAGGCAAAGTGAATTAAGTTATCCTAACTGCAAAAAAGATGTAACATTTTGCAGCTGTCTTGAGACTGAAGTTAAATAGAGAAACAAAATTATTTGAATCCCACGAGAATGTGACACAAGGAAAAGGTCTTAACCTTTCAGATCTACACAAGTATCATTTTTACGTTTTATCTTGCACAACCTATGCATAACCTTAACTCAAGCCAAAATGTTGAGGCCAAGAATACAGGAAAAAACAGAGGACTTGAAGCTGTAAACAAAGGAGACAACATTCCAACTGAAGTCACATGACCTCTTGAATAATGTCCTGTACAGTAGTTTTCAAAAAAACTTATATAGATTTAGTTAAAATTTTGGTAAAATTCATCACATTGTATCGAAATCATAGGGAAGTTCCTAACAGAAAACAGATGAAACCTAACATTAAATCATTCAGAAATTACCTGAAAATTTGCTTTTGGAATTTCTGCCATGAAGACAAAATAACATTGTCAACTTTTTGAAACTTACTGTATTAATACAAACACCTATGCAGAGTACAATAGAACCATTATAGTACACTCTGACTGTTCCCCACCAACAGAGCTGACTAGCTGCTGAAGACACAGAGGACAACAGACAAGAGAAATGGAAGCACCAGAAGATATGATGAGTTTACAAACATTGTTTGATCCAGACTACAAGGACATGTTTATCAACATAAGTGAAATAACATTTGAAGACTATGCATATCCAACCACCGACACACAAATGACAGAAATGATCACCAGCTGGATAGTACAACCCATTCTTGTCACCACTGGAATTGTGGGTAATGTCCTTAATGTGCTAGTGTTGTCTCGTCAGTCCATGGCATCGCCTACCACTCTGTTTCTTCGTGCACTGGCTGTGTCAGACATACTCTTGATGGTATGCATGATACCACAGTGCCTGAATATCTTCCATGCCGTCCAACAATGGACAGCTTACCAGGAATTCTACAAGTATTACCTCATTGGCAGGTAGGTTAGCGAGTGCCTCCTACTGGGAAAATTTTAAACAATATGAAGGAAAAACTTGTCGAGCTTAAAGAGCTTATTAAAATCACAAATTTTATACCAAAAACACAAAAAAGTCATACCACTTGATCAATGGCAAACTAGAACACCCTCAATCACTATCTGACAATATGTAACTTAGAAAGGTGATCTAGAGTTGCAAGCCTTTATTGGCCGACACACATTGCATAGAGTCAGGACTACCAATCGCAGAATTACAGTCATCCTCCACAGTATTAATGTGAAAAAGCATCAGATATTGCTGCTCGCTTTCTCGCCGTTTATGGTGTAATAAAGAATGGCAAGTCGTTGCATTTATTTTGTGGTGGTTGTGACAACTTAGTATTTGACTGTACTGTCAGTGGTTCTTTTCACTTTACCGTTGAAATCTGAGAAACATGGACATGACACACTGGGGCTGGTGGGTACATTCACACGTCACACTCACGTCCATGGAGCTAAGAAACTTTCAGTTGAAGTTGCACTTTTCATCTATTCCCACTTTCTTGGGATATTGAAATCAATTATGGTATGCAGTGTAAATGAATGTTTAATGGTGATGACAATGGAATCACTGGTCAAAACAAGGTAAATAGTAGTTTTAAGCAGCACTTTAACTTTATTTTTACATATAAATGTGACTGAAGGTAACTTTTCAACTTTCCTGAATTTTTTCCAACATTTCACTGGTCGCAAATTCTTACATAACTACTCTTAGCATTTCTTTGAAGCATTACTTAATATATGCCAAACATGTGAGTAGTATGATACGGCTTCCATTGATTTCAATTTAACGACAATAGATTATCGTCCACTTTTTGACCACTTGATTTTCCAGCATTGAACCAACAGGATCAAGAGCTTATCATTTTGTATTTACTCACCGTTGCACTTGGGAGCATTTTTATTTCGTTTTTATCTCCCACAAACACAAAGTATAATGTAACTGCACGTCACACCATAAAAACTTTTTACTTGTACTGGGATACTGATATTAAAAGTTGTGTAGGCCAAACACAAGATAAAATCATTAATAAAGTTGTGTAGGCCAAACACAAGATAAAATCATTAATAAAGTTATGTAGGCCAAACACAAGATAAAATCATTAATAAAGTTGTGTAGGCCAAACACAAGATAAAATCATTAATTTAAAGAAGTAGTGCAAGCCAGGAAAACCTAGAAGACAGATTGATATACACTAAACTGGCCACCACATAGCTGAATGACTGACCCCCTCCTTCTCAACACACACAAGTAGGCACACAGCTGGCTAGACTAGTATCTAGAGGGTCGATTCTATCAATTATCAGATGACAGCTCACGAAATGGCGACGAGTAATCTAGCCACAATAGCCATCCCAACAAGGGAACATCATGAGCAATCTCATTGCCGTCAGTCATCTTTTACTTATTTTTAAAATTCCGTGTTGATGTCTGCCAGGTAACGGTAACACCTTGATCAACTCACTTGCCATGTATACTGCGTTAGTGCTAGACAGTAATAAATGTACATCACTGACACTAAACACAGTGCAGTTGTCTTAATATTATACTTCTTATAAGACACTTAAGATAATTAATTATGTACAGAATAACAACAGATAAATGTTTTATGTATTCTCTACAGCCTTTTTTATTGTAAAAGTAATGACACCTATACACCTATCACGCTAGTCAACTCATATGACTTACCAAATGAGGAAGTTCATAGTCACGAGCTTGACTTTACTTTCGGCTAGCAGGATGTCAGCTAAAATAAGGCTACCAACTCACCAATGAACATTTTCATTTACAATGTAATTCATCACCTAGTTTATCTTTCTCTTTGTTATTTCAATTGATTTTACTATAAAAAGTACACCAAAATAGCCTTCATTCAAAATCAACCAGCTTCAAATGTTACTCGCATCAAAAATGTTTGATAGAGAAGAGGATTTTCATCAGCTAGCATCTGCTCACACTTCACATGTTTTATATTTTCAAAATTGTGTTCATCTCTTTTTCCTCTGTAGGTATTTTGTCGGAAACGTTTTAGTGACGTGTATAAGCTGGCTAACCATTGCTATTACGGTAGAACGTTTCATTGCCATACGCTACATTCTGAAGGTCAAGGTCATCTGCACGGCAAAGCGAATCAAGATCACCATAGCTGTAATTTGTCTATTGTCCTTAGTGCTTGAATTCTCAAAGCTTTTTGAGTTCGCTACTGACTTGTCTTCAAAGAAACAACTTTTTACTACCCTCGACGAAAATGAGATATACGTGGACGTGTCTTATATCAGCCATATGGTTCTAGCTGTATGGATCCCTATGATGTTTCTTATCATCACCAACGTCTCGTTGGTTTACCACTTGGTGCGTCACAAGAACAGTCTCATAATGTTGAGAATACAACTGAGACGTCAAGCAAAAGAGATGCGGCGTGTCACTCACATCGTCATAGCAATGGTTGCCGTGTTCATCATCTGCAACTTCCTGGAAGTGGTATTGACAGTTGCGGTTGTCATGAATGGTCGCCCGGAAACCTTACTACACCACTCTGTTTACCCACACTTGAAACATGTCAGCAATACCATGGTGATACTGAACTCTGCCATCAACTTCATTTTGTACTGTATGATCAGCAGGAAGTTTCGCATGGAGCTTGTTAAGATGGTCGCATATCGTAAACGACCAACAAAGAGAAGCAGTAGCTCAAGCACAAGCACCTTGATGATGCAGAAGACATCGACAGAAGACTCAAAGATGATTGATGTGTTCCTTAGCAACAACAATGAATGCAAGGAAACCCAGGTCTAGACACTTCTGAACATAAAAAATATTATAATGAAAATAATCTAATCTTGAGATTAAGAATCCGCTGCTCTACTGACAATAAGATTCTACAGTTTGACATGTAATAATGAAGATGTGGATTTGGGGTTAGAGTTTGTTGCCCAACGTTTGTCTTGAGAATTTTATTTTGCAAAACTTATATGCGCATGTCATAAGTATTGTTTCACCCTACATGTTAAGTCTGCGACCATCATACAACATGTACGAAGGCTAATAACTCTAACACACTCATTTATAACTGTTTTACATCACAATTATATAGTATAGTACATATATATGCACTCCCATGTTTGGGTAAGATGTCTCCTATCTGCTTGGATTTCTGTAACCAACCGGTGGTCCTGATAGCTCAGTGGACTAGAGTATGCGTCAGCACAGTCAGCAGAAAGTACTGGTTTCCAGTCACAGCCGGGACAGAGATCTTTTCAGACATAACTCTAGGTCATGTGATGTGACCAAGACATGGTGAGGATGAAGTCTTAGTAATTTTTACTGATACCATATTAACATGACAATTATATGATTGGGCATATTATGCATTATAATCATGTCACAGCACAGCACATGTAAAACTAATTCAAAGACACACAAAATTCAGTAAATTGCAGATAATTAAAGTACCTCCTCTGCAGTAATTACAACTTGTAAAAATTGAAGGTATCCATTTTCAAACTTTGTATTCATGGCGTTGACTTGAAAGCTCACAGAAGTCGACGATGTAACTGCTTTGCAGTCAGAATCTTATCAAGAAAACCCAGAATCAATTTGTTAATGAGAAGCATAGAACCAAGTCTCATCCCAGAAAAGGAAAAGAAAGATTCAACAAGGTCAAATT
This sequence comes from Phoronis australis, assembly GCA_002633005.1. NCBI lineage: Eukaryota > Metazoa > Phoronida > Phoronidae > Phoronis > Phoronis australis. The sequence continues at coordinate 278,225 of NMRA01000519.1, forward strand.
CAATTTACATCACTTTCAGAAAAGCAGCATAACATGTGCAATAATTTGACTTGAGAGAAAATGAACAACCCATGTAAACAGAATACTTACATCATAAAGAAGACAGAACACTGTTCAATTATCAAGTGATAACTGTTTCTTCCAAAGTACAGTTGAGCACCTTACTTCCATGGCATGAGAAACAAAGAATAAACTACGGTACGTACCATGAACCAAAAAATAGTTCATTGCAGCAACTCTTTTTACTTGAATTTAAATGTGTCTGTGACATTCAGGGACAGTGTTGGCTAGGCAGGCTTTTCTCAGTTAAAAAGCTGACATGTTATAATTATTGATTTTCTAAGGATAGTTACACTAAAAGTGTGTAAACAATATCATTATATTGATTTTCTAAGGATATGTTACACTAAAAGTGTGTAAACAACATTATTATATTTCTGTCATTACTTGGTAAACAGGTCCACATAACAACTTTTGCGAAATTTAGATGTTCAAGTCACAAATTAATGATCAAACTGGATAGACATGTTAATGTACCCCGTTACTCTCATATATGTCAAATGTGTGACTTAAATGAAATAGAAGATGAGAAACATTTCTTGTTAAAATGCCCATTTTACTCGGATTTAAGAATTATGTACTGTATTTCTGTCGAAAATCATCTTTTAGCTTCCATGCTTATTAAGCTCATGAATACAAGTGATGTGAATAGTCTTAGAAATATAACTTGGTCTGCAGATTTCTATTTAATGCTTACTTAAGGCATGATTCTTCTGAGTAACATGAGGTGTCATTTGGTTGTATTTGAATGTATATGGGCCAGTGGCTTTTGTGCTATTAAAATAAACTAATTAAAGTTTATTGGCTATTTATTGATATTCAGTGTTATAGTTATGCTTATCTAAGATGTCTGCCAACCTGGAAAAAGATGGCAGATCTAGAATGTCATAAGAGGGGCACTCATGCACAATTTTGACAGGAAAAATGCTGCAAAAGCCAACAGCGGATAGGTCATGTCCGTAGTTGGGGCAGCTCCACTGCCCCCCCCCCCCATGAATCTGGCGATGAGCAAAGTAACTAATTCACAAACAAACCAAGACACATTTTAAAGTCTCAACTTTGCTCATTTAGTAATTAGATGACAAGATTCCAACACCATGTAGGATACATAAACAACCTACTCTCCACAGAACCCACTTGAACCAATCAAGAATGAAAAAATTAGTGACCCATAGCACACTGAAATACTGTTGCTTCATAATGGGTCTTGGTGTCAAGTGTATTTCACGTATATTCAGCCCATGGCACTAGATTGCATTCACATACCTCAAACTGTTCAACGTCTTGCCAAGACCAATAGTCTAGTTCGTATTCTTCTCCTACACCAGTAGAAACAGGCACCTTAAGAGACAGGATCACGTGACGACCTTCCTTGTGAGTTACTAGAACGTCTCTCACAATGGATTTGGTGAACATTTCAACAGCCTGAAATGACACAGTGACTGCAGATTTATTGTTTTAAAACATGGAAAAAGACAAAGACGAATATTTGAAGCAGTTGCTTTATCTTAAATGTCCAGTCCACAGGCACCAAGAAGATAAGTGCGAAAGTGGCTGCATGCACAAACGTAGGAAGAAAGCTTGAAACGATTTGCTGCACAATTGTGTTACCAGTTGCACTCACACATTCACAGTGATTTGATTCCTAAATACACTACGGAATGTGACAGTCCTTTCGGTGACATTTCATCTTGTATCCATGACGAGAGGATCCTGCCTGTGACATGACAGCCAATACTTATCTGCCACATGTAAACTAAAAGTGCTTCACATTATACACAGACTGCAGGACCCTTGTAATTTTATGTAGTCCCAGTCACCCTCTCTGCACTGACCAACCCCTTGGGATGACTATTCAGCCCCTTTGAAGTCAAAGTACTCCGGTTATCCCGTTTGAAACTGACCTATTTCACCCACACCGACACTGACAAACACAACCTTGCAGAATGACAATTGGAAAGAAGCTTTACGACTAAGAAAAAGTCAACCTGTTGAACATCTTCTCCTTCAATGACGTACTCCACAGAAATGTCCAGTTTGAGCAAGCTTGTGTAGAAGCAGCCATAAAATAGGCATGGGCCAATCAAGGCTGGGAACAATTCAACCTGAAATGTAAATACATGTCATTGAGTCAATCAAGACAGAGAGCAATTTATTCCACCAGAGCTGTAAATTACTTTAGCTAAAACTGGACACAATGATTAAAGCATTCAAGGCCCCTCTGAAACTTGACCTAAAATTTGTAGAGATTTAATTCTAATTGATAATTCCTACTCGCCCGATGTATTTGCAAGTATGACATCTTTCTATAAGAAAATAATTGTTGCGAGTACAGGAAACTTTTTGAATCAATCTTGTTTGTGGTTTAATAATAACTTGGGGATCTGAGACAGAAGTGTTTTTTATAAGTCTTGGTTTGCAAAACGCTTAATCTTTATTAGAGATATGTATACCTCTGATGGCGTCTTCGTTAGTTTAGACCATATGATAAATTGGTTCGATGTAAAAACCAACTTTGTATAATATAATGGACAGGTGTTGTTTCTATTCTAAGAATGTTTCAAAAAAGTCTATTTCAAAGTAATTTTAAAAGACATTGTTAATGTCTATTCTCCTTGAATGTCTTTAGCAATTACTCACTTATGGAAAGACGTGAAGGGTTGTATTTGTTTTATCTTTAACAACAATAAGAAACCTTCTAAGTCAGAGTGTAAATGGGAAATAAAAGTTACAAGATTGTTTAGATTGGAAGAAAATATACGTATTGCCCTATGAAATTACAAAGGATCCAAACATTAGATGGTTCCAATTTAGAATATTACACAGGATTATTGCTGAGCAACAATTTTTTAGTCAAAATTCAAATTCGAGATTCTAATTTATGTTCCTTTTGTAATAAAGCTCCAGAGACGCTGTCACACCATTTTTGGGAATGTCGCCCTGTACAAGATTTTTGGAAGGAATTCAGAAAACTACTTCAAAAACATCTCATTCAGCTTCCCAACTGTCTCTCTTACAAACGTGTTATTCTTGGACTTAATGAGACACATTATTTTCTATTTAACATTTTGATGTTACTAGCCAAACAATACATTTACAAGGAGAGATGCCACAAAAATATACCTAATATTCACAAGTTTGTTACATATGAGTACTGAAAAATTAATTGCATTGTTCACTCCATGTAGCAGTTGTTTACTTTATACGAGATATGAGAATGGTCTCTCCTGAGGTGTGCATGTGTGAATGAATGGATGTACTTGTTTGTTAAGTTTTTGTACTGGTTATCAATAATAATAAATATCTGAAAAAATAGAGATTTAGTTTTCCAGGAAGTGGAATATAATGAAGTTTTGTGGGTTTTTATCATTCCATCTAAGTCTACAACTCGATGTCAGGTTAGGCAAAAATCTGACTTCCTGATAAAGTTATGCAGAACCTTGTGGAAAAGTCAGTGTGTAAAGTCAAATAGCTACAAAATAAAAACTACACATTTTACTCAGTCTGTAAAAATTATTTTCTGAAAGTAGAAGACCTGACTATACAATGTTCAGACCTAATTAACAAGGTTCAACAGGTGAGTGTATTACCAGAATTAATGACGGGGCTTTGTATCGATATTTTACAAAGTGACTGTGTGCGAGAAAATTCCAACAAAAGGCCTCCTGTGAAGTAAGTTAGGGACAAAATGATATTTCTACAAATAATTTTGGGTGTGCAAAATGAGATGAGTGTGCTAAATAAGTGGAGAATTTACATACTTTATAATTAGCTGGACATTCTACAAGCTCCAGAGGCAGCGGTGCACTAAGCACAAGGTTACATAACTCATGCAGCTTAGTTGGCTCAACAGACTTCACAATGGATGGTAAACCCCAGACAAAATCACATCCAAGTGGCGTACACATCTGAGGTGATACCTCATTACATGGACGGTCTGAAAGTACAGAAATTTAAATGAAAATTACAGATTCTAGTAAAACAGGCAAAACCAATGAAAATCTCTAGATTTAAGACAATTAATGTCATTTCATTGCAAAACTTCTCAAGCTGAATGTAACATTGACAGCTAAAGTGCAACTTAACACAAGAAAACTGTAAAATACCACAGAAGAGGATGGATACAACACCACACACATTTTAACATGTCTCATCTTCAGTGTCAGAAAGAAACACATGTCGTGAAAGCTTTGAAGGCGATCTGAATCATGGCGAGAGATGTTAAATGTGGAGACAGGAGTTTTGTGCGCAGACATTTCGCATCGTGCACATAGACTTGACTTCGACATGTGTGCACAACCCAACTCAAATTTAACACTCTTAATTATTTGGTGAAAGGGCATCGCATTAGCCATCACACACTGGACCAACCATGCTTCAATACACCAGGTCAAAGGCACTATCATGAAGGTTCTAGCGAATTGAGGGTGTTTTAGAAAAGTCGCAAACCCAGTCATTTATGCAACACGGCATGTTCTTAGTACAGTGAAAATGTTTCAACTAACATTAAGGTGATAACTTTTCATATCCCAACGTAATGATCCCCTTCTCAAGTCATGTTAATGAACTATGTGCAAAATGAAATCAAAGTTACAGTCGCCTTAACTAAGGCCAGACCTACGACCTTTGATAAAACAGGCCTCCTATTTCTTTATGTTTCAGACAAAATTACTAAACGCAATCTGTTATCAAATTAATTATCACAATTTTGAGTCTCAAAAAAAATGTAACTAAACAAAGAGCAAAAGTCAATAATAAATAAGTTCCGGAATAAAAACGAAAAATTTAGAAGTAAGGAATTTAATAAGATTTGGCTTGATTAAAGGGACTCTTAGTCCTTTCTACTTATGGTTCACTCAATGAAAACCATAATTAACCCTAACAAATTGAAATCAAAATTTTCTTACCAAGACGACTTCAATAGAAATTGAGAGATCTCATGGGATTGATATGGAACAACTCATTTTGAAAGGGATTTCCGACAATTCTGCCAAAATTAATGTTTTTGGCATTCTTCTTCTATACCAAAGCCTTGAATGATTGGTCGGGAATGGGAATAATTTCTCTGTGTCATATTTTGTGTATAATGGCAGTGGACAAGAGGACATGACTTTGTGCCAACACTGCGTACAGTTAACAGTATGTCTATCAGCATCAGCTATGAATGACAGCACCTCTAACAACATTACCTATGATTGACAGCACGTCGGTCGTTGACAGGGTGTACATATGAAATCTGAAAAGATATCTTGCAATACATTCGCAAGTTGAAACACAGAAATTATAAACTAAGTTAGAAATTGATTAGCATAGCGCAATAACTTATTATAAAACAGTAAATATCCTTTAAACCGAGATACAACATAGCAGAAAAGTAGAACTTTATTCGTCCACAAAATTCCTTAACAAGAAATTCATTGATTACTAAGTGCCATATAGTTGCCATAGTTATCCCCTTAGTAAAAACTGTACAGTAGTACTTTCAGTAATCCTTGAGCCTTAGCAAAATGTCAATGTCAGTTAATCTTAGGGCAAATTTTAGCTTTTTCTTGATGCCATTTCAGTCTAAACAATGAATTCAGTAAAAAGGATGATTAAGATAGAATGATTTTACTGTTGGCCAACCAATCCATCATTATGCAAACTTGCATGATCCAGACAAAAGTTGCCATGACAACAATGCAAAATAAGTATCAAAAATTCATTCTACTCGACACAAAACAGTCTTTTATCCCGAGAACTTAACTGCTAAGAATGGAGACTTCAACATTCCGTGAAAAATTGGCTTTTGTAGCCGTGGGAATAAAACAAATAGAGAGCTGCATTTCGCCCTCTTCAGCTGGCTACAAAGGAAAAATTGATAAGGGCCTTTACTAGCATAAAATCAGCCTCACTCTCATAATATTCCTTACTGTCATAGGACTCTATTTGCGTGACCAACAAGAACACTGAACCATCACCGACTCATGACCAACCTAAAATTGCGAATTCGAAAATAGCACATTGCCTGAAGTTGGTCACGGAAATGGAGTCCTTTCAAATTACAGAATATTATTAACCGATGTGTATTATAATTCATACACTGGTGCATGTATAACAGAAACTACGAAGATTTCAGACGGACTTACCTAGCTAAAACTTTACGTTGCGGGAATCACAACTGCCCCCTTGTATGGGAATATTATGAGACCGACTTTATGAGAGTATGAGACCTAACTTAGTTATCGTATTTCAGCCAACAGAACAGTTCGAAATACAGCTATAACATAATTTACTCAGATTTATCGCCTATAGTGCACACTTGAGCAGCATATTACCTTTCACTTTTAATTCTGAACTGTCTTGTTAACTCAGGATAAGGGTTATACGGCAGGCTGGTTTTGCTCAACAATCCTCTGCAAGCATCCAGAAATTCTTCGTGTAAACCATGTCCATGGATGTATTCCCTAAGGGAGAACATCATTTCCTTCAGATCAGCCACTTCCGGTTCTTCATAGGTGTCTCTTTTTGGTGGTTCACTATCAACCTACATATTTATAATATGTTGAAAGTTGTATGAATTATTGCTCAGAGAGAAAGCGAGAGATTAAAACATTGTTTTCAAGCAGGTAAATGCATGCTTATACACATAAAACAAAAAGTTGTATTATAAATACATTAAATCACTTCACATTTAACGAAAAGAGACAACCAATTTGCAAAATAAGAAAAATTATGAAGGGACGAAACAAAGACTTCGTTGTTCTCATCAGGATTAACGTTAAGCGAGGTGCAAAAAACAGACCGCTGTCAGTCACAATATTCAGCAAGCCACCACCATTTGCTTTGCTGGTTAAATTTGTTTTGTATTCCAGGTCATTTTTTGTGAAACTATAATCACAGTAAGGTAATAATTTTGGCAAAATGGTAAGATTCACACTACAATGGACACTAGCATTTTACAAGAGTTGAGGCCACTTTTACACACAACAGATAGTCACAACAAATATGACGATAAACCAAAGAATTGAGCATAGGGGTCATGTAAGCGTTCAATGTTCAAATTAATCCCTTCAGTATACCGCTGTACCTGATGTACAGATGTGATTGATTCTCTGGACAGTCTTGACAGTGCACGGTTTGAATACTTGGTTAGTGTTGATAAAGCTCTGGACTGCCTTCCCTGTCAAAAGATGAATAGAGCTCATACAAGATGCAAAGGGGTAAGAAATGAAAATGTGACGAAGAGTGCAACCCACACAAGTTGACGCTCTATCAGAGGGTACATATCACTTCACAATGGCATGCTTCGATTATTTTTGCGAGTGTTCAGCCATCATTTTCCAGGCATCAGATTATACAATAATTGCCCCAAGCTTAAGGTAGTAAGAAAAACTTAAACAAAGCCAAATACTAGATACATGTTCAAGTTATATATTGCAGAATAATATATAATATGCCTGTTTTTAACACATGTCTAAAAGAAAATTTGATGCAAAAACTCTAATCTACTACATGCTGTATGGAAAACTGTTACAGCTTTATTATTTTCAAGCTCCTATGCAGCACCTGCACGAGCTAATACCCCCATGCTTGGTGTCAAAACAAAACTGCCTACCAACCTTGGTTACAGGTGTCTGAGGGCCAGCATTGCTTTTAACTGCGCTTCCTGTTGTTTGACCTCGGCTGTTCAACCTCAAACCACCAGCACTATCATTCCCATCATCCTCAGTACCACTCCTTCTCCCCTGACTTTGTGCACTCTGTGCTAAAGGTGTAGCAGGGCCTGGTTGGCTGGGTCCAGGTCTCTGATCTGCATGAGATCTGCCCGACATGGCCTCTAAGGGCTGTGCTCCAATCGACCTGGGTAAACAAAATACAGATGCCAATGTATGTTAATAACAGTGATTACCAATGAGTAGTTGAAAGATAAATCATTTCTCACAACAAGATTCAGTGCCTTTGATTCACAATTGTTCTAAATCAGTCCAAATTACAACAGAAAATAAACAGACTGATGTCTGAATTTCTAAGAAAAAATCAGGTCAGGTGGGACAATGAAACACATGCCTCCAATGTTTCCAATCGTCTGTATATTTCAGAGGCGTAGACAAGAGGAATTCAGTTAGACTCAGATTGGGGTTCAGCAAACCAAAATACCCCTTCAAAAATAATTGAATAAATTATGAATTCGGGTAAACATTGTTAAAGTGATCAGAATGTGATGCGAGATCAAGGCCCCCTGTTAAATGAGGAAAGAAAGGGAGGCTATGGATGGACTGAAGCAGGGACATGTCGTGTAAGGTTAATGTATACGCAGGGACGTGTCGTGTAAGGTTAATGTATACGCAGGGACGTGTCGTGTAAGGTTAATGTATACGCAGGGACGTGTTGTGTAAGGTTAATGTATACGCAATACCAGTGTTGTACTCCTACACGGCTAAATCGCAATCAAGGTCCATATTCGAGAGTTGACTGTGTTACGGTCTAAAATAATTTTTTTGGTCACTTACCAAACGCCAACTGAATCTCATTATGCAAAGACTTATTTAGTTGTGCAAATTAAAAAAAGAATCATCAAAATCGGACAATGTTTGAGAAATTTATGCATGTTTTTGTCTATGAATTTTATGCTTTTTTAGCGTTACGAGTGGCCATTTTAAATATAACAATTTTCAACTGTCAAGATTAGAAAAGAAATTTATTTGACAAGTAAGCAATTGTTTAGATATGACTGGGGATAACTTAAGGCACTTTCAGAGTCAATTAGATGAAGTTGTGCTTAATCATTGAGAAATGGTAGGATTCATCATAAAACAAGTACTCGTTACGAAATTAGTAAATTCTGTGTTTCTAACCCTCACCTACTGTAAAGAAGGTTAAAAACTAAAGTTCACACTCTGTAATGAAACTAACTGCAAAATATGTCAGCCTAGGCAACACAGAAAATTATTCAATATCTAAACACAGAATTTGTTGAATACACGACACTTTTCATTTTTCACGGTCTTTATTCCGTTGCGTTCATACTTTCTGAACAAAACTCTACTCTCTACTGAACATAGATACAGTAACTGACCTAGCGACATATGTCGCAGAAACTTGCTCCCGAAGTATCTAAACACACCGGCCAAAAGTTTGGATATTGAATGGGTTCTATGTTGAAAATGGGCCAAAAAGGCTAACAAAATGTAGTGTACATAACCCCATATGGAATTCAGTAACACAAATGGTCATTGCAAATGAAATTGTTGCCTTTTAAATAACAACATGGTGCTTATGATCACCAAAGAAAAATAAATGGCCATACAACATTGTTACCATGTGATGCAGAAACAGTGCTGTAGTGTACATACCCCCTTTTGTAGTGCATGCACCCCCATGTTTACAAATGCCATGAAATTAAAATATCACTTGGTAAGTGAGCAACATAGGTCATACACAGTTTCCTTCCTTAAAACGTTAGGTTAAAAAAGAGTGTTTATTGCAAATACATTTGTTTTGAGTGAAATATTAGCATTTGTGTAGTGTACGTACCCCCATATTTTAATTTGTGTCTATTTTCAAAGTATGGCAGATATGCACATGAATACTGTGCTTTTTATTTTTTCTCTTTGAATTGATTTAGTAAATCAACTAACTCTCATTAGATTCTTAGTAATTAGTTACAAACCTGACATGCCATTGAAATGTAGTGTACGTACCCGTGTAGTGTACGCACCCCCATGTGAATAAATACCATGAAACAAAAATATTACACGGTAAGTAATCAACACTTGTCATAGACAGCTTCCTCCATTAAAAATGCTAGGTTAAAGGTGTTAATTACAAATACATTTGTTTTGATTGAAATATTAGCATTTGTGTAGTGTACGTACCCCTACATTTTAACATGTGCCTGTTTTCAAAGAATTGCAGACAGATATGCACATGACTGCATGCTGTACTTTTAATTTGTTCTCTTTGACTATTGGTAAGTGAACTAACTCTCAGTAGATTTTAATTATTTTTTATAAACCTGAAAAGTCAGTGAAATGTAGTGTACGTACCCCTGTGTAGTGTACGTACCTTCAACCTCTGTGCTATAAAGTACTGCCTACAAGAAATTTTACACACTGCTGTTCACATGAACAATACTGATATTTCCAAAATTAATACAGTTTGACAAAAAATGGGCATTATCAAATTTGTGGACAATAAAATGCCACACAGGACTTGGCTAGTACTGAAAATCCTAGAAGTCAGGTCATGTGACAACTACGTAATGTTGCAGAGGCAGGTTCTCTATCTCTCAAGACAACTTCAACTTGCAACAAAACAACAAGTAGAGGCAGCACAAAACTCGAGACCATCCCATTCATTTGTAACTTAGTCAAAATTTGACATTCATTGACTGTGCGTAGTGTATGTACCCCATCAACCAGTAACATTTTTTACTGTTTACAAGTGGGAAACTGGGCCTAGCATTGCTTTAACTATTTTAACCAACTGGTGAATGTATTGAAAACTAGGCAAATAGCACCAATAAAACCAATAAAGTTTTTGAAAAAGTAGTAACTTGCCATTTTCTTTTTTTAAGAATCATATTGCAAGAGAAGGAAGTTCTCATTATACTGTGTTAAGATATGCAATGTATCATCATCTAGAACAACTTGATTAGAAAGGTAATAACTTTTCTTATTGTAGCATGTGATACTTCTTCAATTTAATCAAAAACTTGTTAAATTAACAGCTACCTTATGAATTTTTGCACGGTAGAAGTGGGTTGTGACCACAAGTTGTATTGTACCTACCCTTTTATACAACTGCGATGCATTAGGCCATGAAATTTTATTCGGTGGTTCTTGTGCAAAACTATTTTAGATTACTTAACCTGGAATGATGGCACTTTAAAATAACCCAGGTTTTTACAGTTATATGACAACCTTCATTTTTCACCAAAAGTGGCCACCGAATATGGACCTTGATCATGATTTGGCCGACAGGATCATTAGCTAAGCTTCTAGAAGTACTCACAGCTACCCAAGATTGAATAAAACCCAATCGAGGCGCTCGTCCCGGACAGCCTGATTGCACACTGAAAGACTGCCAGCAGCCAACACATAAATGAAAGCGCTCCGAGGAGCGAAACTTGGCGAAATTAACCAAAAAGATGACGATAAAGATGATGACGAATATGACCACGATGGTGGCGAGGATGAACAAAAGAAGTAATAATAACATACACATGACGAACGTAGAAGTCCGAAATCAGTAAGAAAAAGGCTACAGTCTTGAGTGACACTTGGCGAAATTAACGGAAAAGAAAACAACGGAGATGATGACGCAGATGATGACGAATATGATGATGGTGGTGGCGATGATGAACAACATCACAACATTCATATGACGAACTTAGATGTCATAAATCAATAAGAAATAGGCTACAGTCTAGTTCAATAGAAGATAAACCAACATCAATGCAGCAAGAGCGCTCAACAAAAGAACAGCGTTATCAGAAAATCTCAAATAACTCGAAAAGTAGACGACCTAGCGAAAAATGGAAAACATCTTCTGAAAGCCCGTCAAAATTCTATCTAAACTGATGGGATCGGCTAATTCCGTAAATTTTTCGAAAAAAATGAAATTTTGCGTTTTTTATTAGAAATTCAAAGTCAAATAACTCGAAAACGGTAAGTCTGAGAAACAAATTGTTACAGGCCATTTGAAAGATTATACATCAAAGAACCTACATGCAAAAAATCACGTCTTTTTCTCTTCCCATTTAAAATCCCACTCCAGACGACTGAAAATGGGTCAACATGCGCCAGATCCGCCATCTTGAAAGCAACTTCTGGTTTTCTGGCTTTGTATAATAGCATGTTATAAGAAACTAATACCTGTAAAAATTCGAAGGAATTGGTCTTATAATACGCCCTCTAGAAGAGAAAACTTTTTTAGGCCAAAATCGAGGTGCGCATGCGCGATCGCCGATATTTCCGCCATCTTTAACCGGAAGTAAACAATTTCCGGTATACTTGTAGCAAACTTCCGGTCCATTTACTGTGCCGATTCTTAGCATTTTACGTAAAAAATTGTAGCCTCCAGAAGCATTTGAACCTTGAAATGGAAACAAAATGGCCGCCACAGCCGCCATCTTGGATCCGATTTTGATGAAAAACAATAGGCTTCCAGTACTTCCGGAAGTACGTGTTATGTGTAAATTTCGTGATGATCGGACCAAAATTGCGACCTGTATCGTGCGAACAAACAAAAAAAAAACAAACTTAGTGGAAGAGCAACATACTTGGCGAAATTTATTTCGCCAAGTAATAAAACAAGCATAAGGGAAACGATAAAACTGGCAATTCACAAGACACCACAGAAAGATCAAGAATGAATGATGTTGATGATTACAACATACCCCTCCTCGGAAAAAAAGCATGGGACACACCCGAGAATCAACATCAATTGCCAAATATGAAAAACATCCCAAAAATTTAACAAGATCCCCCTTACCCAAACTTCCAAAGCCACTGCGAAGCCTACGTAGACCAAAAGTGTTTGAATGACAAGGACAGTTCCCCTGGAAGCAGATAATAACGCACATAGGTTAAATATAGAAGTACTAGAAAATAATAATAAGAGTTCAGAACGCCAGCACATTCCAACCACATGAAGGAAATAACAGGGCTTGACATTAATGGTAGTCCGACTGCCTGGGACAACCAATTTGTTGGTCCAGACAAGCTCATGGCCGAGCAGCTTGTCCGACAGGACAAGTCAATGAATTTCTCTGCGAACGTTTGTCGCACAAAATTAAGATTCCAAAACGTGCGCAACTCTATTACCTTTCTGTGACAATCAATCAGGTTTAGTGGAACCGGGACCCTGCCTTACTATGGCGGTAAAATATCCGTATTCTCATGCCCTTTACTGAAGGAGATACAAATGTTTCCTTTGGCTCACGCGCGGAACTCATGTTGGCGTGTACTGATCACTGAGACAGCGCTTGTCGAATGTATTTCATTTGCTGTAGAAGAACCAGCAAAGCAGTACTTGACAGGGATATCATGTCCGTAGCCAATCTTTCTGTGATTCCCTGTGACAGTACACGAAGCATAACCACCCTGAGCATTGAAATAAGAAAAGACATGGTCCATTGAGACAAGCCAACTTGTGTCGCTCTTCCCATCTTGGTTAAACAAATGTTGTTAATGACTTTCTCTTCTGACTCCAAAATGGAAGCGCCCAACCAAAGGCAAGAGCCCAAAAAATCAACTTGTCATTAGTGCAAGTCGAACATTTTGTCCATGTTCTACGTGGTCAAAAGCTTATTTTTTGAACTTTTGATTTGCCTGATGACTTTTTACAAGATGTGTTTTTGCTTCATTATTTCGGTAGCTGACGGAGTACCCCTATTGCCTAATAGTAGTATCCTCCGATTGTTGAGCACATGCTTTGAACGACAGCAGTGTTGGCTTTGAACTAAAAAAGAAATATACAATGTATATAAAATGTTTCATTGTTCAAAGTATTCAATAAGAAGACCTGTCAATCATTAGCAGGTGCTGGGTTGCCTAAGTGTCCAGCAAATCTTTACCCAATCAAGTGCTTCCCTTAAAAATACACCGCAAACTAGAAGAGTCTTGCTTGATTTGTCTTTTCTCTCAAGAAACTTGCCCTACTGAACACATGCCTACCTGTAAGAATACCTTAGTTCTAAGAGATGACCAGCAGCGGCCGAGGTACATAAAATCCCAATCACGCTCAGGAACACAACGCCACTGTATCATGTGCCCAGGCCGTCGAAGTCCATTACTTCAATCCCCTGACCTATATTTTAACTGATATGCTTGATGTTGTGTACTTAGTCACACAATAACAGGATGTTTGTAGGTTGTTATTGTTTATGAGTTTAGTAGTTTAATTGGTATTATGTCATGCGATTCCTGGTATAGGAAGTGTGTCATAGGTAACGCATCATATGTCGTTATGTAGTTGTGTGTATATATATTGTTGTGATATGTAGAATAAATCAGTTCAGTGTTCAGTTCAATTCTGTTCGTTTCACTGCGTAGTTCATGGAGTGTCTACTTTATTTGACAAAGTAAGATACACAACACTTGAAGTCCGACGTCAGTGTATTTCCGTTTGGTTGAAATCGGTCCTCCGTGCAGTAAGCAACAACTCCTGACTTTTCCGAAATTTCGATTTTAACCACCCATGCTCGGCTTACCGCCAACCCGTTTTTTTAGATTCCACTTTAAGCGCCCAGGGCGGTAACGCGGACGAGTACGGTAGTTAGTTTGATTATGGTTTCAAGTCGAGGAGTTCTGCATGACCTTGCAACTGGTAACCAAACCAAAGAGCGTGAAATCACCAAGCAGCAGTATGAAACCAATAAACGAAAACAGGAATTCCTTCCGAAATATACGAAAGAAAGATTTTGACTGGTTACCGTACGGTTTGATAGCGACCAGAAGTAAAATGTGTTGTGTCCCGTGTGAAAAATACGCCGACGCAAACAGTTCATCTGCTGCGTCTGGGTCAGTTGTGTTCAGGATTGAATCTTTGAAAAGTCGTGAACAGCGGACGGCTCACTCAGCAGCTTATAAAAATACATTATATAATTGAATTTAAAAGCCACGGTAAACTTGTAGCGTGTTCACTGGTGAAATCCAAATACAAATACCCAGTCTTTAAAATTAATAAACTTGTGTAAAATTTAAATGTTGTGTATTATATGCTCTTACAGTCTTACACAGTTATTGAGCTTGTGCTAACAGGTATAATGTGCGGCATTCATATATGTTTGAAAAGTATAATTTGAGTTTAATTATCTTTGGACAAGTGTCTTATAGGTCAGGACAAGTAAATTTCATTTCTACTTGTCCGACTGGACAAGTTAAAATAAAAGTTAATGTCGAGCCCTGAATTAGGCAATGACCATCGCCTCTGTTGGCCCGAACCAGAGGCGATGTAGAGGCTATAGGCGCTCTGTACGCCGGAAGCTTTTCGGCGAATTATGCCTCGCACCGACTAAACCATCAAAGTCACGTTGTTATAACTACCTTTTGCGCATAGACGAACACCTTAGGAGGTTGTCGATGTGTTTAAGTTCTTCCAACTCGAACAAATACTCCCGTTATGAAACTTTTTCTTCGAGCAGTCCC
>NMRA01000052.1:0-29012 GCA_002633005.1 Phoronis australis
CATTTGGTCAAAAATGACTCATTCCACATCAAGAAATTGCCTCATTTTGCCCCCCAGAACACTTCCCTTGTATCTCCTAAACCACGAAACTTTGTGGTGTCATACTTCACCCAATTTCTCTCATCCCTAATGTGATTTATCAGACTAAACACGGATCTGAATGGCTGACCCCCCACCTTGCCGCTTGTTGGCTGTACAGTGGTGTGGATCCGTGGACTGATACTTACATGTAAGTTCCACCGTGAGTTCCCGAGCTGCTACTTCGTGTTCTCTGGTAGTTGTATCACATTTACTCGCTGGCAAGTCCAAGCGTTACGGGAGGTGCCCGAAGAACGTCTTCTGTTGGAGACTGATTCGCCTCACCTGTCCTTGCGCGAGCGACCTTACTATCCACAGTTTTTTGGAGTAGTTGCTGAAGTAGTTGCCAAACATCGTGACGTTCCGGTGGCTAGGATCCTCCAGTAGACCACTTGGAACGCTCAGCGTCACTACAGACTTTAGATCTGGGATTAGTAGCATAGTAGTGTATTTACATTAAATTTATATTTCGTTTCAGTGAAAATTAGAAGACTGTTTCAGGGATGCTCGTTCGCAGGTAGGTCTGATCAGCTTCTGCAATATGATCATTAAAAAAATGAAATTTTGAGAATCCTACTATGCTACCTTGTTGTTTATTGTTGTTCGTTATTACATGCATATGCTTTGTGTTTGTTACTTTTTTCATATGGTAGTTTATTTTTCTAAATAGTATATTTTTCTAGCAAACTTTATAACAACTTTTTCTAGTCAACAGAGATATTTCATTTTTTTGTATCTTGGACCATGTAAATTGTGACCACTATTTTTCAAACAGCCCCAGTCACGTACTTCTGTGAAGAATTTAGTTTTTTATTGTTAATCCGGCCACTTGAAATTTAGTTCATAGTATTTTTCTAGGGTAATTCATTATCTGTTATTTCTTGTATGTTAGACGTTGTTCAATACTTCTTGTGTTTCTTCATTTAAGGGGGGTGTACTGTGGTCGGTGGATCCGTGGACTGATACTTAATTAGACTAATTATCTACAGCATCAAAAAATGTCACCAACAATGCTGATGTATGAAAGGGTAAAAAGCTACAATTTACACTATGCCAAAATCGAAAACATCTAGTTATTGACTACCACCAAGATTATGAACTTGCACGGGTTCGACATTTCTTCACCTTTTTTGCTTGCAATGGGGCAAAAAAGTGGAATTTTTTGTCATATTTCCCAGCAAAAATAAAAATGAGAAAATTTATTATTGGCTATATGGGCACTGCATCATAAAACAACAATAGTCAAAATTCCCAGTATTTGTAACTGAAGGAAATCAGTGTTTGAATAAATAGAAAAATGACAATTTTGATGATTATTTTTGTGTGTAATAAGTAAAGAAGTACCTTATACACAGTAAGACCGTCAATGTTTCTCATTGGCTAGTCTGGAAGGATAAGAGTTTAGTTTAAAGTCCCACCCAGCACTAATATGATCAAACCACTGAAGTCACCAACTTCAAACTTGAATAATTCAAGTATGAGATAGTGATGAATCATTGTAGCCGTTAATACAATCCTTGAACTTCGTTTGGTTTATGGTATTGTCCAGTGTAATTGGTAACCTATATTCACTGTTTCAAAAAAAATACAAGAAAGGACTCCATTCTAAAACATGAACCAGAGATGGCGCTGCATGTGGCTTTGTCAGCATTGGTACCCAACAGGACTAGCATTTGTGCTTTTTCATTATAAAGGTAAATAGTGGTAACATGATTAGGGTTTGTTAACTGATCGTGTGGCTCATCATGATTTGTTATACAGGTAGTGTATGTTATAATGATGAGTAATTATTCATTTGGTCGCTGATGAGCACGATGAAAGCAAAATCACACGATGTTGTTACATGTAATTGATGTAGGTTTTTCCTATTTTTTCATGTGTACCCTTAAGTGGTATCCTGAACTTCTGTTTCATATACTGCTGTCGATTTAATGTGTTAATCATATGGATTAGCAATTAATAGTGCTCAATACGTAGGTGATATTCATGGCAGTCCTAATATAACCTCTGTGTAGAATGTTCTCCAGACTCGGGCGTCATACCTGCTTGTATCCGTGGCAAAAATGTGCATGTATGATGACATTCAAATACAGTGCAGAATGCTGGATTTCACAGGTCCACAAGCTATAAAAATTTTGGGGGCCATATCATTATCATTCCTTGTCATTTATTTCCACCCCAGCTCAGTAAAGAGATAGCTTTTAAATTCCAAGAGGTTGACGCTACTTTTGTTTGCCATCAACTCAAATCCATGGATGGCAATTCTGCTACTGGAATTGACGGCATAAGTACTAAAATCCTTAAAATACCTGCTATAACAATCAGCCCATTACGTCAATCTATCATTGAAAACTTCAACTATACCACTTTTATTTTTAACAGCACAGCCCAGTCTTGCTTGATACGATCTCATTGAAGATTAGAGCAATTATCTAACAAAAGAGAGCTGGCCCTCCAACCATGAATGCCAGAATGGAGTTAATCAGTCGTGTAAGATATTGACTACATGGGTAAACTTCCCAACTTGATGTTGGGCTATGGAATCGAACAAGCTGGGAGCAACGGGAAAACGCTGTAATGCGTCGTCAAATGGTGATCATGTTTAGTTTTTGAATCGCCAAAATCGCCCAACTACTGCCGAAGTTACGATAATATATTCTTTCCGAACGTACCAATTCTCTCTGGGTTTGACTTGTGTTCACACGTGGTCTGTAATACATGTAAGTCTGGTAGATAAATGGCCTGCCTGTTCCCATACCAGACAAAAGACTGTGCTTGGAAGTTAACAAAGATGCTAGATGTTATCACATGCTCACAACCCTCTTGCAAAGTCACTGAACGGGAAAACGCCGTCGTGTTGACTGAGTCCAACTCTGGTGTCCAACCACTCCATTTAATATTAACGACTAACATTAGGGTCACTGACCATATTTATAGAAATACAGATCAAGGTTTATTGACTGATGCTGTATTTATTGATCTACAGAAGGCATTTGACACCGTTGACCTGTTAAAGAAGCTTAAAGCCTATGGGGTCGTCGGTATCGAAGGCAAATGGTTTCAGGATTATCTTGGTGACAGAACTCATGATACCCATGTTGGCAAAGATATTTCTGATCTCAAATCTGTTAAAACAGGCGTTCCCGAGGGGTCAATATTGGGTTCCTTGCTATTTTGCATTTTTGTCAAAGCTCTTCCCTCAGTAATCCGAAATTCTAAGATTGTTCTGTAGTATACAGATGACGCTACAATAGTGTCTGCAGGCAGTACCTCCTCTGAAAATCAGAGTAATCTCAGCTGTGATTTAGCAATCATTTCAGATTGGCTCGTATCCAATAAATTATCTTTAAATTTGTCAAAAACTAAAACTCTTCAGTTGGGCACGTCACAAAGACTCAGAAACCAAACCCTGTCACTGAGTATTGATGGAAGTCGAATTGAGAACGTGAGTTCCTTTGAATATGTGGGACTAGTATATGATCAACATCTTAAATTCTCTCACCACGTTGATTATATCTCGAAAAAGGTTTCTACGAAAATTGACATATTGAAACGCATCGGTAAATTTGTGAACAGAGTGACACTGAAACCCTTTTCAACCTCACCCAGATTATTGCCTCCCGGTCTGGTGCGTTGCATCAGACAAGGATATGAAAACCATCCAGGTTAACGAAAAAGGGCTGCCCGATTTATTCTGGGAACTGGTGTGATAGATATTAGCATTAAAAACACTCATACGGAGAATGCAATAATAAAAATACACATATGACATAAATTCCTATCTTCTTGTTGTATGCACAAATGGTTTAAACGACTTGTCCCAGCATACTTAAGTGCTAAGTTTACGATGACTACTAATCGATACAATACTATGTTCTCATTGGCATCCAATTTCCTTCTTCCGAAACTCAAAAACGAAGCTGGAAAAAAATTCCTACAGCAAGCCCTATTTATGGAATACTCTCTCCTCTGATGCCAAATCTGCTACATCCGTGTTAACCTTTAGAAAAATTATAAGAAATCAATTTAACTACATATAGGTGTGTTCTGACTTGCAAACTTACATTCAGTATCCCCAGATCAGACTATTTTTTCATTCATATCTATTTACGTGTGTGTGTGTGTGTGTGTGTGTGTGTGTGTGTGTNTTGTATGTGTATGTATGTATGTATGTATGTATGTATGTATTCATGTATGTGTGTATATGTGAATTTACATGTGCGTATGTAGAAGTAAGACATACCATATATATATATATATATATATATATATATATATATATATATATATACATATGTGGTATGTCTTACTTCTATTAACTATTTGTTGTCTATTTTATATATTTATATTTAAGTTAATCAATATCATTGTTTTTCATTTTGTAATTCTGTTGGTTTGACTTACTGTCTTTCTATTATTTTCCATAAATATGTAATTGTTATTTATTTACCGTTTAAAATGGAGAATGATGGTATTTAGCATAATTGCATGAATAAAAGTGTTTGGATTACCTTATTCCAAATGCGAACATCTCTACGAATCTAATGTTACTTTCCTGGTATTAAACGCCAGCAATTGTTCAAGCAAACGGATTGTTCTGAAACCTACTCGACTAACAACCCCCCTGACCCACAACGCCCTCGACCCACAACCTCCTCAACCCACGACCCTCGATCCCCTCGACCCACGACCCAGTCTACACAAGCTGGAGTCGATCTAAACGTAGATCAAGCCCTTACTTGTAGGACCAATGAGTTGGGCCGTGAGTTCGGCTGGCTTTTCCATGTTTTCTTGCCATTAAGGCAGTCGATTTGGCAAGTTTGAAATCTAAAAACAGAAAAAACAACGCGACCAAATCGAATCCAAGACCTACCCATCATTTACCAATATCGTTCCCGCCAGAGTGTAATCGTCTCGTCTGCTCTTAAGTGAATTGCAGATTCTGCTTTTTGGGGAGAGTGCAGGGAGACGACAAAACTGTTATTTTACCAGTAAATACAGTTTGAAAAAACAAACTGTTCACTAAAAAATATTTCAACGTTATATGGAATATATTGTAGACGAGCATACAATATAAGGCAATTAGTAAAAATACGTAATTAAATTATGTACATTCACGTTAACGAACCAGTACTACCTCCCTAAGTTTATTAGAACTGGGCTTTTGATAGCTGCTCGTGGAACTATTTCCGTCATAACGATAGCGCGCTCACAATGCGGTATTCAAGACCACCGGCTTTCTCACGCCACTTTCTGTTTTTTAATCACCAGACTTCACCCAGAGTAGACGCGCTTGTAGGAATGTCTTATGGGAAAATCATCCAGCGACGTAATAAGATTATGAAATAAGTAAAAAGCTTACAAAAACCTCTATTGCCACAGGTCGTGGGTCGAGGGGGTTGTGGGTCGTGGGTCGAGGGGGTTGTGAGTCGTGGGTCGAGGTGGTTTCAAACAATCCCAAGCAAACACGTAGCCAATTACCAAATAAATAAAAACTGAAAGGTACATGTATGTATCGTGACATTTATTTTCGCATTCGCGTCAGTTACCTCTACATGTCACCAGAATTCTCTTATTTACTAGATTTGAATCCGACAGGTCTTATCTTCATACTGGTTCTCTTCAAGGAGTAGTTGTGGCCTTTGTAATGGTACCAGTTGACCCCGTCTGCGCCGGACTTGTGCTTACCGTAATGATACAGGCCGTTCAGGTTGGATTGGTGGCAGCCCTTGTACCACCACGCGCCTTTATAGGTAACAGCACAATTTGAACTATGTGTGTCGTTATCTCTGTCCTTAGTGCTGAAGGACTGACCTTTGTGTACAGTTAAGGAATCCCCTGGAATATAAAATTAATATTATTATTTGTTTATCGCACAAATAAGAATGTAATTGTGTCAAGATTTGTCAATTCATGTCTGTTGATGCACATCACATTCCGTTGTTATGGTGAGGTTTGAGAAAATAAAAATCTGGTTCATAATGTGAGTATTAATGTACAGGCAACAAGAAGTTGTATTTTGACTTGTAAGACATAATAAGAGGTCACGGCTGAGACCCAGATCTATCATTGGAATGGTTCATTTAAAGAGATGCTATCGGTTTGATGGCTGGAACACTAATTTTTAGGATTATTCTTGGGTAGAGCTTCTTGGGGTAATTAGCAGTGGTCAGAGCGATAAAACACCAACACTCATTGTTTATGTTATTTAAATAGAAATCTTCATTTCCCAAGTTACGTTGATTGCTTCCAGTCATTCGATAGCAATATGAAAATAAAGAGCTTGTCCTGTCACGTGCTAATCCAAAATTAGTTTTTTTATATTTTAGAAAAATCGTTATTTACATGTAAGTAGGTAACCACGGGCAATACAGGAAACCAGGTGTATCTCATTCTGCATACAAATTTCAAGTCTGCGAGTCTGTATCTATACAATTTGATTTTGCTACAGGGAATGTCACAACCTACGTTTCAAGAAGGACCTAAGATGGTTCATTGTAATCACTTAAATGTGTATACCTTCCTCATTAAGTACCTGAGTGTACAAAAGCTGCATCTGTGCCGTAAAATGCCAAAAAATCATTTACACTAATAAGCAACTGTCGTTTTTTTAAATATATTGTTTACTTGAACGGTAAATTTCAAATATAAGGAGACTGCATTTGACTTACTGCTAATTGGCTTCAAAGCAATTACATGGTTCTTCAAAAATATCAGAGCTAATTTGTTGACTATACTCAGGTTACTACAGGTTTATAGCGAGTTAATAGATTCTGTACCTCTCCCTTACCTGCAGTACCAGAATAAAAGCCTAGAGCCAACTTATATTTCACTTTTTCAGACCCAACAGAGAAAGCATCGTAGGCAGCGTACACTTTCTCATTGCTAAAATCTTCCAAGTCAACGCGTAACGTGTAGGCGCCTTGGTGGGTCAGCCGGTGAATGTTGTCGTTGCCTGAAATTTGAATTTAAACACACTCATAGGAATTTAAAAATCACGATGCGACCCAACGCGTTTTAGTCAATTTGTTTCCGAATTCCATTATGACATGCGTTTTGTATCATTCAATAATATGTTATTAGAATGATGACCTGAATGTATTTGAATCGCTCAGTGTGGGGGTGAACAAAGCTTACCCAACCAAAACTCGCCATTAAGGTCACCAAATCCTGCCTTATAGTCAGACCAACCTCTGTAGAAGTCAACAGACCCATCTTGACGTCTCTGGAATACCTGATTATACCAAGAAATTCGTTGTTAATGTAACTTCTTTTAATAAAACATCTGTAACGGTGAGTAAATCACGCAGAAATGAATAAATAATACAAGTATGAAGTTTCCACGAAGGCCTTGTGATCAACAAGTTTTTGGATATTTTCAGTTATTTTCATAAAATGCTTTAAACCAGTTGATTATTAAAAACGTTTAATGTGAAAAATAAAGATAGTACTTTGTTAGGCACTGGGTATATTTACCGTCCAGCCTCCTCCGTCAGTCACCATGTCGCAGTAAACCTCCATGTTACCAAGGCCATCTTTTGGTTGAATAGTGTAAACACCGCTTTGTTTGACGCCATTCTTGTACAAATCTGCACAATCGTTTCCTACAACCAGAGAAAGGTGAAAAATTGTCGGTTCCATGTTGTTAGCAAAGGTTCCACCAAACTTTATTCCATCATACACAGTTCCACACACACACACACACACACACACACACACACACACACACACACACACATCCCCCCATACACGTGAATTAACTTTGTTTTAAAAACGTCGTGAACCAAAAGCAGCATTGATGATTTTTAAAAGAATGCAGTAGAAAAGTAATATCCTTCAGAATGGTAGGGATTCGAAATCTTCATAAGCAACATTTAGTCTTTAATGCTATAAAAGTCATCCAAGTTAATAAAGTTGGGAATAGTCTGATCTTTGCTACATTCATAGTGACACCACTAACCCATTGTTTTTATAGTTGCTCAATTTGGTAATCTCTTTAAATTTTGATTCTTGTTTGTTTTTAAAATATTTTACAGTTTCCTCAAATAACTCTTAACCGTATTAAAAATTTAGTCAGCAAAAAGATTCATTTTATGCATTTCATAAGCATGAAATGTAATGTAGCTGATGGTATGTTATACTGTGACTTATGGCTTGAATAATCACCATAGCGATATTTGTGGCAAAAATGTTACCAATTTATTCATTATTTTCAAGTATCAAACCAGAAAAACTTTGTTAAGCTGAACATAATTGTTCAGAACTGAAACTAAAGGGAAACTATGCGCAAATTAAATTATTTATGGCATTGACATTGGTTTTTGTGATTAAAGTTGCAAAATTATTTTTATAAAACATAGTGAAAACTGTGTAAAGAAATGGTGATGAAAAGAAGGCCTCAGGTGAAATGTCAGGGTTTTTTTTTCGTTTGCAATCACCTTTTGAATTTGGGAATGAGGCCATAAAAATTGCTGTTAACGGTAATTATTGTCTAAAAGAGAGAAAGGGTCTTCACAAATAGACTTCCAATGTCCGATGAATTGGGTTACAAGACATTTCGCTTTGCAGGATTTGCCCTTCCATATCCTGCATCGGCATGTATTGTTTTTCGTGATGGCAACTTGCCAGTTTCTGTCAATGCTGGAGGTCAACGGACAGTGTTAGCATTTTTGGTCTACATTTGCCCAAATAATATAAATCCTTATTTCATACACTTCAAAGTCAATATGAGAATATACCCACCCCATGTATTTGTGATGGCCAGTTTAGCACTGAAGTTAGACAATTAAATCAACGTGTATGGCTTGCGTAAGTTTGCTAATTGATACACGAGTACCATTTGTACATTTTTCTATTTGTAGAACAGTTTTCCACCAATCCTCTTGGCTTGTGCGCCATCGCAACTTGTTAACAAGTTGTAAGAATTGATCTTTTTGTTTTGTATGAAGTTTGCCTTTGAAGGATACAGTTTTAGAGTTGACCATCCATGCTGTAGAGCTCGCCTATTTTTCATAGAGGACCCTGTAGAGCGAGTTTCCCGATTTTGGTGTTCGCGAAATCGGGTTACAACAGTAACGTTGTCTGTTTGACAGCAATATAGTAAGGAGAGAAAGCTGTCAAACCAATGTTTGCCTAAGGCTATGCTCTCATAGTCTACTTTCTTCTGATAGTCTCACGTAATTCAGCAATTATGGGAGTCTGACGGTAACCGATATTTAAAAAGTACTATTTGGAAACAAGTTTCAACAAATATTGTGAAAAAGATGTATTTTTATGAATACTATCAAGAAAAACTTCGAATAACTAGAAACAGTTGACTTTCAGAGAAATCAGACTTAGCTTTTACTTGCTGATTCAATTTTTTGGCTGCAAACTAACTGCATGGTCAACTTAAGCACAACATTGTGTAACAACACAATGAGCTTGTTTTTCCAATTTAATCGAACCTGAAAATTCCTTGCATTTCACACTAGAGGCAAAACTTCGCATTTAGCGAAGTTTCATTAAGTGGGACAAGTTAACTTCGTTAGCTAATCTGCAAGCGAAAATTAACTGAAGATAACAGGATTTAAAAGCAAAGCTTTGGTCCTCATTAAAACTTTGGTGTAACGGGAAAGGTCTGAACGAAACGTCGGCGAAATTATTGGTAGATGTCGTGGCAACGATATAGGATCATGCACGACTCAGTGAGATATTCTGCAAACTGTGTTCTTTGCTTTAAGTCACTTTAGGTAGTTGATACATTTCAGGTCATCATTGTTTCTTATTTCTGTATGCACGTAAATAAGTAAAATAATACACATCTAATGAAAAGTGGGACTGTTCATTTTCATTGACTCTGTGGTAATGGCAGAATAATTTTCAGTTAGCCTCGATCCCACCACTCGATATTCGTCTGCGAGTAGGATTGAACTGTGCCATCTGGTGTTGACTGGGATGACTGGATCGCCATGTTGTGATTTTACTTCGATATTGCTGTCTAGTGAGAAAGGTTTGCTAAGTTTTGGCAAAGCTTGGGTAAACCAAATTTCCTATAATGGGAAAGCACCTTTGATTTTAATAGTCCGGGGGCATGGTACGTAATGAAGTATAGTCTCTTTGGGACAGATGTGTCTCTATATCTATATATGTCCGTGATTTCAATATCCATCACTAGATTTCAACACCGTATTCAAAGTTTGCTAGAGCAGATTATGTTGACAAGTGTCAATACATTATAGTCTATGAAAATACCTTGTTTAAGAAAACTTTTTGATTGAGGTAGTGGAAAATAAATTCCAATATTTGTTCCTAAGGCCAAAATTTCCCAAGTTTTAGAGATTGCATTACAACTTAAATCCTCTACGGACACAAACTAACAATGACGTTCAAGCATTCATAAATTTATGATAAATGACAATTTAAGACCTTCCATTAGCCTATATACCCTACACGTCTTAGCTCCACCTCAGGAACTTGAATAGTTAAGTTCTTTACATCAACAACATACGGTCACACCATACGCATTCTGGTATTCTTCTCTCTCAGGTTTCAGATCGCTGTCCTATCTTCATTGCTTAAAAATAATATAGAAACTCCACCCTAAATGCTCTACATGTACGTTCGGTTCAAATTGTTCTTACGCACCACAAACAAAAACTCACTTTCTCAATAACTTGCGAAACTGCAACATAATGAAAAAATTAGACCGCAGATTAGGTGTGGCCGTAATCACAGTTACGCAATACTCACTGATGCTTTGGAAAATCTCACGAAAAAACACTTTGATTCAAAAATGTTAGATATAATAAACACAAACACGCGTTTAACTCGTGGCATTTTGATATCCATTCGTTGCCGCGGAGATAAACTCTACAAACAAACCAAGGCAACCACTTGCAACACACAATCCTACGACACATTCCACAACAATCTAAAACTAGTGACCTACTCAAATTGGCAAGTTTACTTAATACCTACTTTACCCAAATCGGCCCATCCCTTTCTGAATCAATACCTACATGTATGACAAACAACAAAAATATTACCACACCAAACGCATTTAAATTCTCTTTCAACTATTCAATAATTGTTCTAGATATTAAAAGAGACATGGACTCAATAAATAGTACTGGTCGTGACAACTTATCATCTAAAGTTATCAAAATAAGCAGTCCTTTTATAATTGAACCTCTCACGACCATCATCAACCAATGCTTGCACACTGGTACATGTATGTTTCCAAATGCTCTACAGATTGCTAAGGTAATTCCTGTTTTAAACAACATGGTTTGGACACAGAGCAGCCTGGCAATTATAGACCCTTTTCTATTCTCACAATAATCTCAAAAATTATAGAAAAATTATTTATACGTCATGCAGACAGTTTTTCTTTCCTTGGTATTACCGTTGACAAAAGCCTCTCATGGTCCCCTACATAAACGTTTTCTCAAACAAAGTTAGTTACACTCTCGACGGACTCCTCAGTCGTGTTTTGGTTATTTACTCATTCCTAAGGATTTTTGTATTTCCACTTATTTATTAATTTAATTTTGTTCAGGGGACTTATAATTGCGTTTTGAAAAAGGAGGCATTCTAAAAGCTTTTATTTACATTAAGACATAATTCAATGATTAAGATCATTATGCCTTAATGTGAATAAAGGTCTCCCTCTCTCCCTCTCTCCCTCTCTCCCTCTCTCCCTCCCTCCCCCCCCACACACACACAAACAAACACACACACACACACACAAATTGGCAAATTTACTAAATGCTGTACATGTAAATGGATACAGAGTGTGGTTCTTTGTGTTTTTCCGAACTTCGGTTTCCCAAAATCCGAAAACTCACTTTTTGAAGGATAAATATCTGAAATAAGAAATTATTAATCCCAGCATGAACTCACAGGCGTCCTCAGCTTCTGATCGTCCCCAATACACTACATATAATACTACAAGGTATGACACTTCGGACTTGAAATTCCACGGGTGCTTCACTTCAGCCGTCCATAGCAAACATAAAACTCAATAAATTTGCACAAAACAGGAGTTCAGCAGACCATGAAGAATTGTTCTTTCTCCCAATACCATTCACGGTGTCCTGTTACGGCGACTTCGTAAGAAATTCGCAGTCAAAGAACAAAAATGTTCACAAAAAGCCCCCACACACGTTCTCCCTAGGCCCGTCGAGGTCAAGGACGGAACGGAAATTGCCGCTTGGTCGCGTAAAGTCACGATGTCGCTACTTCCGTAACTCACCGGCAATTTCCGTAACCGTCCTTGACCTCGACGGGCCTAGGGAGAACGTGTGTGGGGGCTTTTTGTGAACATTTTTGTTCTTTGACTGCGAATTTCTTACGAAGTCGACGTAACAGGACACCGTGAATGGTATTGGGAGAAAGAACAGTTCTTCATGGTTTGTTGAACCCCTGTTTTGTGCAAATTTATTGAGTTTTATGTTTGCTATGGACGGCTGAAGTGAAGCACCCGTGGAATTTCAAGTCCGAAGTGTCATACCTTGTAGTATTATATGTAGTGTATTGGGGACGATCAGAAGCTGAGGACGCCTGTGCATGAACTATGTAAATGTATTATTCATTCTATAAAATGTTGATTTTCTTTGTTTTTTTCTCATTTTCTTTCAACATTATTACCAGATTCACTTTCTTGCTCAGAGCGTGAAGTTCTTAGAATTATGTTTGGAATCTGTTTAAGGAAACGGTGTATTAAATGTAAAAACATGGCAAATTCTGTCTGTACCCCTAGTCCTTCAACAGCCATCAGTGTATTGATTTGTGGTGTAAAGTTCTCTACAGTTTAGCAGAAGCAAAACAAGTTTGTTATTTCTTTGTGCAAGATCGCACATCCGCGCTATATATTGTAAGATAATTTGTTGACAATCTAAAATGGCCCGTGAGAGCAAAATGTTATTGATAAGGAAACAGTAATAGTTCCTTTTTGACTTGTTTACCTGTAAAATTGGTCTTCCAAGAAACTTGGGCACTGATCACTGATGTTAACTTTGTCTCGCACTTATTCAACATTTTCCTCAGGTCATCCAGTTGTTCTTGGAGTTCGTTGTGATTGGCTGATAGGTCAGCCACTTGCTTCTTCAAGTCGTTCAGCTCAGGTACCTGATCACGTGACTGAGTCATCATCAGATCTTGACGAGCCTCGAGGGAGGCTTGTTTTGTCACCAGTCTTCCAATCTGCTGTTGCTGTGATTCTACCATATGAACTCTGTAGGAAAGGGAGGCAAGACCAATCACGTAGCTATCTTGTCTCGATTTCGAATATTCTATTTCCCTTTCCAGATTTCTGGTCTTTTCTTCCAGTGACATTCTTAGCTGTAGCAGTTGGATATCATTTAAAGGCGTGGCAACCACATTTTCAGCAGTCGACTGCTGCGTTTTAGTGAGGACTGAATTCATAATCTTCTTTAGCAAGTCCAGTTCAGTTTTGTTGGCGTTCGTCTGGTTACAACTGTCTGAAGCTGTCAGTTGTGATTCTCCTGCTACTACGTAATACAAAGAGAGTATTGCAGTGAGCCACTGCATGCAAGCCATTCTGTTGTCTACAGTGTTCAACAAATGTAGCAAAATGAGAATCTGAGACAGCTTATATACTCCTGCAGCTTGGGCAGACATTGAACCTAACGCTTATCCTGCTGTACATCTGGTCAGACTACTTAACCAGGTCACCATTACGGCTGTATGTGCTGGGCTGTTTAATGAAGGTCGCGTACCCGGTAGTTTTTCGACCTGCCATTTTTAAGTAGGAAAGTGGTCAAAATGAATGTTGTTCAGTATCTAATAGAGATTTTAATTATATCTGGTATTACAGTTTTGACAAACGATAACATGGCAACAAACATTCAAAAATCATCATGTGCAGTTTCTACAGGTAATTCTTGAGTTTCATGGTTCAATAATAAGAATTTGTTTGCTGCGATATCACAAAATAAACAAGAAATTGTGAACATTATTTACAAATAAGAATTTAGATTAAGAACTCTTGCTCACAATGCACCAAAAACTCAAGTTCTTACGCAATTCGTCTTTATATCTGTTATAATCTAAATGATCATTGTTCCTAGTCGTGAACTCTTCATCGGTGAAAAAGTCACAAAAATATCAAGTTCGGTGTTAGTTTCTTTTTGTTTGAAAGGCTTAGTATTGTGTGTGAAGGGCGTGAACCATGCACATCGTATACGCCCGCCCCCCCCCCCAGCTCCAATGTAAGCGCCTGTCACTTCATCCAAAGGAGCTCCAAAATCAGATTCATTGGAATCCGTGTTACAATTAATTTTCTAGTCGCTTTAACTTAACTTTCAAGTGCTAAAATGTCACTGTCAGAATCCATTTAAGACTCATCTAAAAATTGAACCTGAGTCGTCCTACTGTTTCTGGTTACAGTCGTTGTAAACTCTGTCAGCACACTTCCAATAATTCACTAATAAACCTCAAAACTGTTACAGTAACGCAGAACTACAGTCGGGTAAATCATCAAAATCAAGATGGAAGTGTCAACGAGGTTTTTCAAAATACTTAAATGAAAATCACAACTCGCCTAGGCTCTATCAAACAGTACAAATAAACAAACATAATACTTGACCATGAAATAGTCACAAAGTTTAGTGAAAAATGCTTTGTTGAAACAAACAGTGCCCATAAATTTCAGATATGTGTTTTAAAGATAACTTGTTTAAAAAAATTCAATGCATCACTTTTGGTAGCTTAGTAAATTATGTCCTTGTAATAAAGGTAAAAGTGCAGTTAACATTATGTATAATTTGTACAACAATTATTGTAAAGGTTTTCCAATGACCACTTTCATTTAAAAAAGAATGTAGTATTGGGGAAATAGGTCAGAAACACAAACAATCTAATCAAGTGAAAAGAATAAAACATCTTTCATTAGAATTCTACAACATTAAGCAACCACAATCTTTTTACTTAATAAATGCTGCAGACATTTTATGTCTCACATATTTTAATATACTTAAAAGTCACTCGCACACTGACCTGGCAATATTATATTTTCAGACTTTCGAAATTTATTTGCAGTTGATGCAAAAGGTATCAACTGTTACAACAATTGTGGTGGAACAAAAATATCCACTTATAATTTATCAGTGGTCTTCTACACGAGAGAACTTGTAATATTAAAGTTGTAACCACTCACAAAACGACTCATGAATGAGAAGTAGTCCTTTCAAAAATATTCAAAGGACTACCTTAACCCGCTTAATCAGCAATTATTTGAAAGTCCTAATGGTCGATTGGATGTCACCTGTATTACAAGCTGGCAGGAAGATTAACGTTTCGTCCATGCTATTGTCTCTCACTTGTTCTTGTTCCCTAATATCCATTCCGTGTTTTTTAACTTTCTCTTCTGTCTTTAAACCGGCCATGGGAAACATAGCTTCATTTTTGTGTGGCCCTTTGTTTGTCACGGTAACTTTAATTCGCTGTTCCTCTGAGTGTACCTCCGCCCTAGCTAAGGTCATTGAAAACTACTTCTAGTAAAACAAAACTAAACGATAATGGTAGAAATACGATGATTAAAAATAAGGAGACATAGTTTACCGAAAACTAAGTATCGTGTTTTCCCACCTATTCCTGTTGAATACGTGATCAAACATAAAACCCTCATATATATACTGACATATTCAATGTCATCACAATAATCTTTGGGGTTTAGAATAATTTAAAGAACCAAAAAACAGCAACTTGAGAAAGAAGCACCTGCTAAACAAGTTCTAACCAAATTCTTGAATTCGCTATTATCTTCTGTTGCCATGAACAGATGTGACGTACAACTACATTGACTTATGGAGCCATCATTTTGATACCAATTCATGGCAACGAAAGTTTCCCTTAAATGCGTGATTGTTGCATACAATTATGTTTACCCGTCATGCAGTATTGCTGACACGGTAATGGACCTAATGGCTTCGTCTATATTTTGGCCCTGTGATTAAGTGGGCTGTGAAGTATTTCACAGGCCTTTCCCCAACTCAGTATCGGCTTTTTAATTTTGTATTTTACATATCATGTAATAAAAGCACCGCTACGCTATAAATGACGTCGTCGGTACACCTAAACACATTGTGAAATGTCCATTACAAAATTCAACAAAAGTTTACAGCAAATTTTCTTTAAGCGTTTTGTTGAATTATTCTTGTTGTCAACAACATTTTGCATTTTTTAGCATTTACAGTGGTGTAGTAATCTTCAGAAAAAAACAACAGAAAACTGATTTTTGAGCAATTATTTTTGTATAACATAGATAATCTCACATGGTGCATATTCCGTGAATAGAGGTACTGAAACATTATTGCTCTTTCCGGTGCCCCCTATGGGAAGTCTTTGGACATTGGAGTATTGGATGCATATTGGGGAGCTGTCAGTGATGGGCACCCTTAATGTTCCCCGGTGAATGTGAAATAGACCGATTACTATTCAGAAATTGCTGGGGCCATTGCCGTCAGAATAGTTGGGATTTTCTTACAGCAATCAGCGGTTTACTCAGGCCTCAGGGTAATTTGTTCTTTCAAAGTCGTAGTGGTAATATTGTACATATACCCAGCATCTCGTTTGTCAAATCCCACAGTTGCTTCTTTTGTTCACCTCCTGATTATCCAAAAATGACTTGACAGATAAGGGATGTGCCGACAAAATTCGCTTTTCAGACAGATTCGACTATCGCAGCTTTCTTCATTGGCCATATTGGTTTTCAACAAGACTCCTTCCTGTTTGGTTAATTGTTGGATTTGCTGACATAAGTCAATTTTAGAATGAATTTGACTTCTTTAGCATCAATAACCAATGATTGGGTTTTGAACAAAGTCTTTCTTGTTTATTGATTTCTATCACATCGGCTCGATAGATTTTGGTGTAATTTGATGTGAGGGGTCAAATGCGACTGCCGTAACATCCCTTCTAAACGCTACTGTTGATAAACATGCAGTCAGAATGTCATTAAATTGTTATCTCCGTGGGTTGTTTTAAATTCACATTCAGTGCACAAGGAAGGTATTGATTTTGTTTTTAATGTGGCATGTCATAGTTGTTAAATTTGTTTTCAATTCCAGTTTTCTGCTGTTAGCTGTCCTCAGATGTTCGAAAAACGTTATCAAGGGGTCCTAGGTGGAGTAATGTTGGACTTTGTGAATGTAAGTAGCATTGTAATGTAAATAGTAGGTCGTAAAATCACGCCAAGGTGACAAGGTGATTCTTTAAAGTATTTTTGGGGGATTTTTGACTCAAATACTGGGAATGTCAAGAAGAGCCCGTTAGAGGCTCTTTCGAAATCGTCGATTTGACCTCATGCCCAACTGCCCTGTAATTCAGACATTGGCTTTCAATAAAATATTTGGCAAAAGAAAGGCTTCACTTTTTTGACAGCTTGTCTACTGTAACAGAATCTTCTGCTGTCAAGCGTTCAACTTGAAATATTTTAACGGTCCTTTTAAAGATGATAATTTGATAGAACATTGAAATCTTGTCCACATTTTACACACGCAAAGCTTTCCAGAAAGTGACCCTTGAGCCCTATTACGTGATATAATGTTTCAATCTATACCCCAAAGGCAATTTCTCATCGCAGGATTCTCAGTCTCTTTGTTGCCTCCATTCGCCATTACAAACAACATGAGAGGAGCAGGAAGCTGGCCAGTGTAGCTATATGCCAGGGAGGTTAGGCTCAAGGAAATAAGGTGCAGTTATGTGCCCTGAGAGGCTAGGCTCAAGGAAATAAGGTGCAGTTATGTTCCCTGAAAGGCTTGGCTCAAGGAAATAACCTCAATGTAATTTCTTAAGAGGAAGATGTGTAGTCATTATTATATTGATAGCGTTTGACTCTGAAGACCTGTTGCTATTAGATTTTAAGTATCTGGCCTACCATTCATCCCACTTCCACCGTTGTTTGACGTCAGCAGTTGTTTATTTTCTAAATTTCCTCTTGTGATTTAAGTTTTCAGTCAAATATTGAACAAATGACGGAACACTAGCTTGGTTTAATGTCTCTTTTTGTTTCTCATTTAGCACACGTGGTCCTACTGCCACTGGATCGTTACACCATTGAAAATTGCCTCTACCACCTCGCATTCAAAATGGAGCAACTACTCAGCAAGAATAAAGTGCCGGTGAAAATGATTGTCAGACAACTTTCCAAGAGACAAAAGAATGGTGCCCATGATAAAGTTAATTGGCGGTATAATAGTCCAGGTAAAAACCATCGAGATCATAATGTAATATTATTCAAGTACAAATCACTTCTCATCTTAGCAAGGATCAAGTTGAGGCCTACGGGTTCATAGCTGCTTTAAATTTTCGACACATATTAAAGTACGTGTCTGACATTTATCTTAAAAGTCGACGGCTTTGTCACAACGAAAGGGTGCTCTCGTTGATTTCCTAAATTACGAAATGCATCAAAAATGACCGAAATTTTTACTAGTTCCATAACCGAACACTAGATAGAGTACTAGTTGCTACACATTCCAGCAATGCTTTCTGCGCATGGAAAGAATAAACCACACTGTATACAATTTTATCAGCCTAACAATTAATACCAGTAGTTTTTTCTGTTAACGGATCAGCCACATGATATGCAAACAGCGTTTTGTCTTATTGCTGATTTGTCTTGTATTGCATGTAGTCCTTACAGTGGTCCTGTTGCCCAGAAGTCTGCTTGTGGGATAAACATTATGGCTCAGTTGTCTTTCTCAGTGGCCAGCAGTAAATGTTATTTTTTCAGACTGTCTGACCTCAGGACCAGACGACCTTGGGCATTTAATGTAATACTCTTGTAAAAATAGTCCTCATTGGGATTGCCGATCTGCGGAAATTACTCTTCCAAATCTACTAAATTGGAAAAGAATTTATGGTCATGGAGACGGTGGTCGTAGTAACGGTACGGCACTGATGTCCAGGTCAGCCAACTGTTGGGGGCATTCTAAGTCCAGGATTATGGAATGTGTATAGTATGACAGACAAATGGAATTTTATTTTGTCAAATATCTCAACAAAGTAAATTTTAAGCAAATTTAACGAGGCTTATACTGTTAGTGTTGATGATTCCCGATTCGATTCGAGTCCGTTCTTATAAGACACACAACAGCCATCTTTTAGGAGGTCACTTCATATCTATTTTTCAGACAGAGGAGAGTGTACATCAAACAACACGCCATCTAGCGGTCGTAATACATAATCTATTACACCCTTCCCCTCAAGCTTGGAAAACTTAACTACAGGAACAACAAACAGTTTTACAAGTTCAACCTGTCCGTGGGCTTAACATTTCTGAGCGAACGTCTAGGAGCCGGTACTGGCGGAACTTCCAGAACAGGCACAGATGCTGAGGGTGATTCCACGACATCCCTGTTAGATTCGGGAACAATGGGTGAACTCAACATATCATCAGGGCTTGTCGCTGAATCAGGCTCATTAACATTAGGCACAGGTTCAATGTTAACAATATCATTACCAGAAGACAAATCATCAGTTACTTCTACACTTCTATCATGCAAACTGGGAGATGTACAATCTAGCTGCATCTGGTCAACATGACGTCTATAATATTTGTCATTGTCAGATTTCACCAAATACATGCGAGACCCTAAACTTTCCATAATGATACCTGGCAACTTATTAGGGCCAACACCAAAGTTTTGAAACAGAACCTTATCACCAATCTCAAATACACGTAATTTACCAGATTTGTGATTTTCACATTGAACAGCTTGTTTAGTTTTGACTCGACTAGTGAAATCAGGTTTCACTCTGCTTAAAGCAGTCGTTAATCTACGATTCATAAGCAACTCTGCGGGTGTAACTCCTGTCACAGAATGTGGTCGTGCCCTGTAGCTCAGTAAAACCCGTGACAAACGTGTTTCGAGCGACCCTTCAGTGACACGCTTCAAACCATTCTTGATAATCTGCACTGCCCTTTCTGCAGCGCCATTCGATGCAGGCTTAAATGGCGCACTAGTGACATGCCTAATACCGTTTTTTACAAGAAAATCTTGGAATGTCCGACTAATAAATGCACTACCATTATCTGAAACAATGGTATCAGGCAAACCATGGGTTGCAAAAATACGACGTAATTTCTCAATGGTCAACTCAGCAGTAATGCTGCTCATGGTACATGACTCAATCCATTTAGAGTAGGCATCAATGACTATGAGAAAATATGTACCGAGAAATGGTCCAGCAAAATCAATATGAAGCCTTTCCCAAGGTGCGGTAGGGAACTGCCACATACTCAATGGTGCCTCAGCAGGTTTCTTACTCAACATTTGACAAGTTTTACATTTCTTAACAACATCACTCAATGCTGAATCTAAACCAGGCCACCAAACATAGTTTCTACTCAAAGATTTCATAGCACAAATACCAGGATGTGCATCATGTAACTCATCTAAAATCTTAACACGACCTTGCGGGGGAATAATCACACGTGATCCCCACAAAACTAAGTTGTCTTGTACACTTAGTTCAAGCTTCCTGCTTACATATGGTGTCAAATCATCAAGTAACTCAGGTGGTAACTTATCCCAACTACCTGACATAATACATGACTTAACAGTAGACAACACAGGGTCACGACTTGTCCAAAGTCTCAACTGCGAGGCAGATACAGGAGATTCACTCTTTTGCAATGTTTGCATCAACAAAATCAGATCACCAGGGGTAGGAGCGTTTACCTCCTGAAACGGCAATGGCAATCTACTGAGAGCATCTGCAACACAATTGGTTGATCCCTTACGATAACGAATACAGTAATCATAACCTGACAACGTCAAGGCCCAACGCTGCATTCTGGCTGACGCCATAGGAGGTATAGATTTTGTCTCATGTAAAAGGGTTAAAAGGGGTTTGTGATCTGTTTCTAGTGTGAATTTACGACCCCAAACATACTGGTGCATTTTCTTAACAGCGAAAACACAAGCTAGACCCTCCTTGTCAACCATCCCATAGTTTCGTTCGGCCTTGTTCAAAGATCTAGATGCATATGCAATAGGCGATTCAGTTCCATCAGGGTTTATGTGAGACAAAGTGCAACCTAAACCATACGAAGACGCATCACACGACAGTAGTAATGGTTTATCAGGGTCATAATGAACTAACAATGGAGATGAACACAGCAGTTCCTTCGCACCATCAAATGCCCTCTGACACTCTGCCGACCAAAACCAAGTTTGATTACGCCTCAACAACCGATGAAGACGTTCAAGTGATGTACTCAAATCACGCAAAAAAAGATCCATAATGGTTTAGCATACCCAAAAAATCTTTGAGTTCAGAGACATTTGACGGTACGGGAGCATTCAAGATAGCTTTAACACGATCCTGAGTAGGGCGAAGTCCTTCAGAGGTGACACGACGACCCAAATACACCACCTCTGACTGCATCAGTGAACACTTGTCTTTACGGAGCCGAAGACCGGATTCTGAGAAACGACGCAGTACTTCACGCAGATTGTCTAAGTGTTCCTTATCATCAACACCAGTAACAAGTACGTCATCAAGGTACACAACTACGTGCGGGATACCTTTCAACAATGTTTCCATATGGCGTTGGAACAGACCGGGTATTGACTTAATACCAAACGGACACCTGTTGTAGACAAACAATCCGCGGTGTGTGTTAATAGTGGTATACATTTTGGACTGCTCGTCCAACTCAAGTTGGTTGTAAACGTTCGACATGTCCAACTTCGTGAACTTTTGTCCACCGGCTAATGACGCAAACAAATCATCCATACGCGGAATCGGATAGCGGTCTGAGATACTTTTTTCACAGTTAATTTGTAGTCACCACAGCTGACCATCAGCCTTGATAACTGGCAAAATGGGCGCAGCCCAATCACTGAACTCAACTGGTTTAACGATGTCAAGCCTCTGCAAACGATCCAACTCCTCTTCTATTCTAATGCGCATAGCATGAGGCACAGAGCGAGCTTTGTAAAACAGTGGTGTGACGTCAGGGTCCACATGAATTTTAGCCTTCACATCGCGCAAGGTACCTAAACCTGGTTCAAACAAAGTTGGGAATTCATCCAACACATTTTTAGACACATCAACTGAGTTAACTGGTGTTCCTTGCATGTTGAACTCGCGCATCCAACTGCGACCTAACAACGTTGGACCTGGACTCTCCACAATCCTCAACTTCAGATCCTTGACACAACCTCGGTATTTCACAGAAACAATGCACGAACCGGCAACCAGTATCGGTTCCTTAGTGTACGTACGCAATGGCAACTCTTCTCTGACGAGTTCTGGACGCGAATCATCACTCCTTGTCTCGAAAAATGTGTCACGAGACATAAGTGAACGACTGGAACCATTGTCAACCTCCATGGTAACAGGTATTCTATTAAGAGTCAATGACAACCTGTCTGGCTCATCACCGATAGTTTCATTTGTGTGATACACACCATAGGCATCCACCTCCTGAGTGTCTTCTTGCGACGTTTGTTGAGAGCCTGCAGACACAGATACATGGTGGGTTGAATGACACGCCTTTTTTTAATGTGCCCTATCTTACTACATTTGTAACATGTGGCGTTTGTGAACCGGCACTCATGAGCCTTGTGCTTGCCTTTGCAACGCCAGCATGATCCATTGAAGTTAGACGACGTGGAGCTATTTCCACGAGTTCTACGAGGTGCAGGGTTGGGCTTGGGTTTCACCCCACCTG
Organism: Phoronis australis; assembly: GCA_002633005.1. Taxonomy (NCBI): domain Eukaryota; kingdom Metazoa; phylum Phoronida; family Phoronidae; genus Phoronis; species Phoronis australis. The sequence continues at coordinate 22,769 of NMRA01000052.1, forward strand.
CAGCTCCAGCTACTTTGTGAACATTGTGAGGTGCTGGGCGGATTGCTTTAGAGTCCTTCATCGCCGCCTCCATAGCAACCACAATGTCAACGGCATTTTGAAACTTCAAATCTTTCTCTCGTAAGGGACGTTGTTGCATTTTATCTGAGTAAAGGCCCATAACCAACTGGTCTCTCAGACGCTCCTCAAGTGTAGTTTTAAAATCACAGTGAATACTTAGGGTTTTCAAAGCCGCAATATAATCACGGATGGACTCTGTGGGCTTTTGTATCCTTTTCATGAAGCGGAAACGTTCCATAATCACCACCGGTTTTGGGGAGTAATGTTCTTTCAGCGCAGCGACGCACTGTTGAAACGTTTTGTCCTTAGGGGCTGCCAGAGACACCAATGATTTCAACAGATCATAAGCCGTTTCACCGATAACGGCTAAAAAACAACTAACATGTTTTCCGGAGGGCAAATCATTTGCCTCGAAATACGCCTCCAATCGTTCGATGTGTGAATCAAAGTGAGTTGATTCTGTTAACGGAGATATTGATCCAATTAAAGACGACATTTTTTTTACCTCGTCGCCAACTGTTAATGTTGATGATTCCCGATTCGATTCGAGTCCGTTCTTATAAGACACACAACAGCCATCTTTTAGGAGGTCACTTTCAGACAGAGGAGAGTGTACATCAAACAACACGCCATCTAGCGGTCGTAATACATAATCTATTACATATACATGTACAGTTTAGCTGTTTCCAAACAATGCAGTCGAAACAATACAATGGGATCTTGAAAAGTAGAAATGATCCCAGGCTCAATTTTTTCACTAAGTCTTATTTTTGACCATAATACATTTTCCCTCTTGCGATGAGTGTGTTAAGAAAATTGATGGTATTTAACCCAGACATTTTTTTTTTAAATTTGAATTCATTTTCAGCATCTCTTCTTTGTCATCACTTAACAATATGTCGTACTTTAGTGCGTCTGTGGAATTGAAACTGTTACCAAACTACCTTTGACCTACTCCTGGATCCTTAGTTGTGAATTATTTTAGCGTAGTAATCATGTCTGAGAGCCTCTTTCACTAGAAAATGTTTATTTTTCACTTTTATTATACGCCCACATATTTAAATGTGGTCGCATATTGCAGTCATCTCTGCTTCCGACGTCCGGTGTCCGCAGCTGTATCTCCCTCTGCAAACCCCTCACAGGGCAGATTTGGCAGAAATGTTCTTATGAAGCTGGCGACGGTTGACGACGAATTTCAGACCTCTCCGACTACTGGTGTGTCCCCCAGTGGCAATTTTAGGTTTTTACGCTTACCTCTGTATCTTTGAAGGTCCTCAACGGATTTTTATAAAGTTTGGCAGTAAGGCATCTATTAGTGAGATGATGCCATCCCACGTTTTCGGACGGATTTGAGGTACTTTGCACCACTTAGTAGTCGTTTTTACTGTTTTCGAGTCTGTTTTTAGCGTCAGCCCTTCTATCTGTGCAGTAGTGGTAAAATTAGAGGTAAGTAGGCGCCCAAAGCCACTTTATCACCTTGAGCACTAAATATAACTTACGGTGCGTAGGCGCTATGTTCAAATGCCAAAAGGTGGTTGGCTTCGCCTGCGCGCCCCATTACAGCACTGACTTCTATCAATCAATCCGCTCTAGCGATGATTTTGAAAATTGCCATATATGTGTTCCTACTGTAATGAGGGTGGCTGGACTACAATTTTCCGACGACTTTGACTACTTTGCACCCAGAGCCTCCTAGTGGCAATTTCATTTTTGTCGTTTTCTTCGGATTCTTGACGGATTTTTACAAAATTTGGTAAATAGCTTTGATGACACATACCCGTTTTCGGATGGATTCGACGTATTTTGCATAACCTAGTAGCCATTTTTATGTTGCAAGTAAACGCCCCTAGAAGCACACCCTTTGCTGTGCATTCGAGGGCGCATTTCAAAGCTCCGTGTTGCTCTTGTATTTTAAGGTACTGGTAATAACATATTGGCATAGAATTTAACAGCTCTAGGAATCTCAGTTTACTAAATACACATGTAGTAAAAACTGGTGATATTTTATCCTTAGTAATCGTATTTTCCGTTGAGTTATTGTTTTCTGTTTTTACTATCTAGCAGTGCTGTAGTGGGGCGTAGGCGCACGTAGGCGCAGCCAACCATTTCTTTGGCATTTGAACATAACGCCTACACACCGTAAGTTACGTTCGGTGTTCAGGGTGATACGGTGGGCTTTGGGCGCCTACTTACCTCTTATTTTACCACTACAGCACTGCTATCTAGGAGCTTTAAGTAGCAAGTGTAATTGCATGCATTTTATGTGAAAATGCTTCTGTAAGAAAGTGTAAAGAAATACAAGTTAAGTACCCAGTTACACTTAGTGTAATGGGCCTGATGCCCCGCAAAAGGCATCAGGCTACCTGCACTCTTTTTACACTGTGCCAAAATCGAAAAGATCTGGTTATTAACTATTACCGACATTACGAACTTCCATGGGTTCGACATTTCTTCACCTGTTTAGAATGCAATGTGGGAAAAAAGGTGGAAGTTTATCTTGTCATACTTCTCAGCAAAAATAAAAATTGAGAAAATTTATTGCTGGCTGTATGGATACTGTATCATAAAACAACATTTGTCAAAATTTAAAGTATTTGTAACTGAAGGAAATCAGTGTTTGAAAAATAGAAAAATGACAATTTTGGTGATTCTGTTTGTGTGAAATAAGTGAAGAAGTACCTTATACATTGTAACACTGTCAATGTTTCTCATTGGCTAGGATAAAAGTTTAGTTTAAAGTCCCACCCAGCACTAATTTGGTCAAACCACTGAAGTCACCAACTTCAAACTTGAATAGTTCAAGTAAGAGATAGTGATGAATTATTGTCGGCGTTAATAAAATCCTTGAATTCCATTTGGTTCATGGCATTATCCAGTGTAATTTGTAACAGATATTCATTTTTTAAAAAACAAAGAAAGGATTCCATCCTAGAATATGAACCAGAGACGGCGCTGCGTGTTGCTTTGACATCATTTGTACCCAACAGGACTAGCATTTGTGCTTCTTCATTATAAATATAAATAGTGGTAACATGATTAGTATTTTGCTAACTGATCGTGTGGTTCATCTTGATATTGTTTTGCTGTTTGTTATAATGATGAGTCATTATTCCTTTGGGAGCTGATGAGCACGAAGAAAGCAAAATCGCTCGGTATTTTTATTTTGTGGATGATTTCCCTATTTTTTCAACTTTACCCTGAAGTGGTTTCCTGAACTACTATTTCATATTACTCCTGTCGATTTACTGTGTTAATTTTACAGGTTAACAATTAACAGTGCTCAATACGTAGATGATATATCTGATGGTGACTCTGTATAGAGTGTTCCCCAGTGGCGGGAAACGCTTGCCTCCTAAAACGTCACTTCCGCAGTAGCGGACGAGTAATTAATAAAATTACGAAAAGCTGTAATTAAGTGGAAAATATTTGTAGGATAACCAACCAACCTTATTTTAGCTCAAAATGACATGAAAAAAGGTTGCCTTCGCCTTTAACAATGATTCTACTAGTAGGTTGGACCACATAAAAGTCTGGCTATGTCTGGAATCCAATGGCTGCCAGCACAAGAGACTAACACCTAGTCTGGTATCTTGATTGATCAGCCAACTCCTTTTGGAACTTACACTATTTGTCCAAAATCCAATTGTTGTATGCTTAGTATTTTAATTAACCTCTAGACCGCTAATTAATGCTTATTAGTTGTTGTCTGCTCACTGTTAAATCGGACGTTGAGTTAAAAGGACACTAACCCTGTTTTAGCCTAATTTTAAACAATTATTAAGCAATGATACGTTTAATTATTTTTCTTAAGAAACTAATTTTCGTCTACTCGCTCAAGTTTAGAAAAATCTTGAAGGATACTCAAGTCTGCTGATAGGCACATGTGTATGTGGAAAGACACGTCACCTCAAATTATAATATCCACATTCAACTCAAATTATATCCACATTAACCCTTGATCATAAGATCCACCTTCAAAGATAAATACCTCGAACTATGAGATACAAATTCACCTCTGATCGAAAGATCCACACCTAAATATCCACATTCACCTCAAATTCTAAGATCCACATTCACCTCATGTCACTTGTATGAGATCCACATTCACCTCAAATTATGATATCAGCGTTCAACTCAAATTGTTAGGTCCACCCTCACCTCAAATCATGAGACCCACGTTCACCTCAAATCATAAGATCCACATTGTGATGCGATCTTATTATGAACCACTGTTTATTCTACCAGGGAGATTCTGATTTTTCAATTGTCCTGCACCTGTCATGGCCAGTTTTGACTGAAAGTGTCGCTAAAACAGGGTTTAGTGTCCCTTTTACTGTTCGATGTTGTTTGTGATCTGTGGACCCTAACTGTATTGCTTCTTATAACCAGTATGAACCTTTCAAAAAGCCACACGCAGTGATATGACATAATAGTCATCTTAACTGCTCACCAATTAACTGATTTGAGATACAAAATCACCAGCTGTCAACTATGTAGCAAAATGTGATTTGGAACTCTGAACATTCTGGCACACTATATGAAGTGTTGGTGTTAGTGTAATTCTTTTCAATTTATAGAATTTGCTTATTGTACTTCTTTGAAAATTTCCCAATTGGTTTCAGATCTGTAAGTTTCTGAAGAACTTTTATCATAAGCCGGCACTGTGTGAGACTTTCTATTTTAGTTACTCACTGTTAGTGATATGACACCTAACTTGAACCTCACATTATGTAATATTTGATTGTAGAATCTTGTGGTCAGGTTGATTGTCTATCAGAGGATAACTCAAACAGAGGGTCCATGATGGAAGATAGTCAAAGTTTTGAATCGCATCCTTTACCGTGCATCTCCATTGAGCTGTAACCAAACAGTTGTATGACTGTAAACTAACTTTTTCTGTAAGCACGTTTTAATAGAATGATGTTCAACAGAAGACTTCGCTTGTATAGACTGGTCACACCCAACTGCTCTTCATGTCGCTCCGGTTCAAGTATGCCATTCATTAAAGCTTAGAATCCCCTATCTTCAACAGAAACAAAATCTTGAACTGTCCTTTGTTATAGGATAAACGAATCCTCGTGACTGGTTAACAAAACCTCAGTTTTAGTCGATAACTCTTACAGACTTCTTGCGACTGGATGACAATCTCTGATTCGCAATTACTGAATCGTTGACCTGGACCCTCTATGTCTTGAATTTAGGGCGGAAATTCTCTATGAAAAATATTTTAAAAATCATGTGAAATTCCTACAAGCCCAAAAATTCTCTTCGACCAATGGAAAAAATACCCTCAACCAAAAAATCTCTTCCTTCAGTTACAAATATTGATCCCTAAGTTTTAGGACGTATTCAGCTCTTTTGACCTTTCATGGAGCCTTTACCAAACTGTTTACAATACATCTGGAAACCAGGCATTAAAATAAATGTGTTGAGTTCTTGAATACTCAAAACTCAAAACAGGTTTTCCAGTTACAACTTTTGATTCAATGTAATTTCTCTTAGAAAAGTGGCAAGAGTTAGAACCAAGATGGCAGAATCTCCTGGATTACCACGGTACGGTGACGTCACGCTTTTCGTCCTCATTGTTTTCCTAGTCTGCTGGAAAATTTAATCTGTCGTCATTCATTCCTTGATTTCTGACATGAAATCTGTGTTGAGTTTGATGTTGTCTCTATTGGTGTAGTGTCATGCTTATAGATTTAGTTACTAACAAAGTCTCCATCTACTATTTCTGTTACATAATGTGACTATAGTTAAAGTTCTCCAGTTTGGAGTCTCTTAAATTTGGGAAACTGAAATTAAAACCCAAATTAAATTTTCTTGTCTTTCTAAAGATTGGTGCGTGCTGGGTAATTTTGGCACTCTTCTTATTCCTCAAATTTGAGATACTACAAAGTCTGATATAAAATCGGCTTTCTCGGTATGTTCACGAAAACAACAGCGGATTTAAAACTTGACATGTTTCGGTGTCATTTATTAAACACCATCCTCAGAAGTCATAATACAGTGGCCACCTAGCTAGGCCCAGCAACAAGTAATGAAGCACAGATACAGTCAGTTACAGGGAGTGACAATGAACTATACCAACAATGACAACCTGTGGTGTGTCAGTTGCCTATTGAGATTGGGCTTGCACCAACTGATATGTAAAGCCTCACGAATTTTAAGCTCCTTTGTTGTTACT
>NMRA01000052.1:29260-44456 GCA_002633005.1 Phoronis australis
ATTATGTAGAACCCTATAAAAATGTCCAAATATGGCTAACTTAGGAACATCATATTTCAGAAATGACTTAATGGATTCATACAAAACTTTCAGATAATGTTCTTTATGCTCTGTTTTGGAAAACCTTTTAGGAATTGCCTTTGAAGTGTTCCACTTTTGCACAAGTGCTATCAATACTGTGACTTTTTTATTTCTTGGAATACTCTACAAAGCTGCATCAAACAAAAACAAAGTAAATATTTTTGTAAATTGCAACAGTCTATTTTGAGGTCCATTTTCTTTGAAATTCATTGCAAAATACCAGATGGAAAACTTCCAGTTTCATTCAAAAGTTGATGTTTCAATCAACTGCCTTCTTTTTCATTGACATGAACACAGTTCATAATCTAGGAATATTGGAGTGCTTTCGTACATACAGTCTGGTGTAATAGTGATGTTAGTCTAAGCATTCTTCATATGTGTCAGGTTCAACAAACCTTATGGAGAACCCCGGTCTTGAAGAAGCACCTCCTGGTTTTGGCCAGTACGAGGACTTTCACACAATTGACTGGTTGCGTGACATATGCCGCGACCGTCTCAGGCACAGACAGATTGAGAAAAAGAAACAAGAAGGTTGTTGCGAGAAAATTAAGGGGGCCCACGACGCCTGGTCTGGCTGGCTGTGTGTTCTTCTGTTCGGCGTGGCTGCAGGTACATGAATATTACATATTTGTTTGTGAAATACTCTTCACTATAAAATAACAAAAAAATTCCACAGAACCAACAGAATGCACCTAGTCACTGCTCTTGTCTATCAAGAACGAGCAGTGAGCGAATGCAAGAATTGAAATTTGGTTAAAAAATTGTGCATCTGAAGTCGCCTTGGAATCGGACACAGTCTTCTAGTAAAATTTGAGGACCATCATCAGCAAAAAGGATGTTTGGGTATAAATGCCCATTTTTTTCTGGTTACAAGAATTTGAGGGTATTGGAAAGAACTTCGACAACTTTGTATGCCTGATGGGTGTGCCTGTCCAAAAATTATAATTATCTGGTTCATGAATCAAATTAATATGCTTTGTTTAAAATTGTTTTTTCGCCAGATTGAGTGACTGAGTACCAGTTGTGAGATTGTAAGCCATGCTGTTCATTTTCAGTCAACATGTTCTCTATATTTCTCTAGGGTCATTTGCTGGCATCATAGATATTGGATCATCTTCGTTGGATGTCAGATCTCAAGGAAGGAATTTGTGCCGATGCCTTCTGGTTCAACCGGGAATCTTGTTGTTGGGCTGAAGACAATGTCACTGTGGACCATTCGTGTCATTTAGTAAGAAAACTGCTAGTGTCCATAACATCCAGTGGTATATATGGGGTCTTGTAACTGTATTGAAAACTCCATGATATGGTACACTTCTAGGCTGCATGTAACTACACTTGTGATCTTTAACCATTTGCATACTGTATTAATTTACTAGGGGAGGGAGCTCATTAGTTCACTAAATGACTTTCCGTGACAAAAGCAGTTTTTGCTTTATCTTTCGCTAAACTCAAATGACAAAATCCTCAAAATCTCAGATCTACCTGTGATAAGAATTTTGAAAAACCTGCCTTTGGTTACATTTTTTATTTTTATGTTCTTTCTCGTGCTTGTAGTGTGTTTGAGAGCCGTCAGCATTGTTAGTCTCTTGAAAATGTATGATAAGTCCGTATTCATTTGAATTTTGTGAAACCTTGGATCTGTGATTTTCTTGAATTGTAACACAAATGTTTACATTTTGTAGTATGTAGATTTTCATTATAGTTATCCAACAAAAATTTCTTCCTGAAAAATTGCATTTTAATATGAACTAACGTGCTGTTGTATTTGTTTTCAGTGGAAGACTTGGTCCGAGTTGATGGGTCACGTGGAAGGCGACGCTTTAAGTTACTTTGTAGATTACTTGATGTATGTACTGTGGGCTCTCCTGTTTGCCACCCTGGCTTGTATGTTTGTACGTGTGTTTGCTCCCTATGCTTGTGGGTCAGGAATTCCTGAGGTACGTTTACTTTAGTTTATGGTGGATTGTAAACTTGGGTTAATTTATAACTTAATGGTCTTTTTTAACTTTACGCGTTAAGCCTAAGACCAACGGAGTATTTCATGGCAGGCAAAAGTGTAATTGTTTTGGTCTCGCCTTGATATCTATTGTTAAACCCAGGCACAAAATTTTACTTCTCAATGGACTCGAAAATTCAGTAATCACGACACGTGAATTTTGAAAGAGTGCTTATAGCTTTTCCCATGCTGAGGCTTGAGTAAAAGATTGGTTGTCGGGCCTTATAAAATAATTCAACCACAACATGCAAAATTTGAAATACATGTACCACTCAAGGTATACCATATGAGTGATCAATTTTTGAGTCAAGAATCGGTTAAAGCTTAGTTCTCAGGTCCTGTAAAATATGATGGGACTACATTCATTTGGAAGGACGACCAAAAATGCTTCGAGCTGTTTTAAGGAAACGGCCCTCAGTTCAGTTTCTGCTATGCGTACCTATTTGTGGAAGTCTGTCGTTTGATGACTTCCTGAGCAGACTGCTGCCTCCATAGCAACTGCAATTGATTTAATCCTAAAAAAATTTAATGTTTAATTTAATTGATGCTTTCATCAGTGTTCATTTTTGCATGCATACATATATATATGCGGTCGCATTTTGTTGTCTCTTTGTCTGGGCATCCGGTTGTCCGCTCGATAACTCGAAAAGCCCAGGTCAGATTTTGATGACATTTGGCACAAGAATGGTTCATGCCAGTTTTTAATCTGCCATTTCTCCTTGGTCACGGGGCTTTTTAAGTATTTTTGGGGAAGAGCATTTCCAGTTTGTAACTAGAGAACGGATCGACCCAAAGGTATGTGATATCAATACCCTTGCACACTTAAGTTTTTAGGAGTGTTTGGCCACCGCACCACCTGCTATTGGCCATTTTGTTCTCAACAAGAGGCTTTTCAAGTGTTGTTTTGGGGGGAAGAGCATTTTCTGGATGATATCTAGAGAACCGATTGGCATATTTCAATGAAACTTGACGCAGAAAAATGTCATGTGAATGCGCCAGCACCATTAAATTTTTAGGCAGATTCGAATACGGCAGCGCATCCTGGCGGTCATTTTGTATAAGTGTTTCCGGATGATATGTAGAGAATTGATAAAATTTCATTTAAAGTTTATACGGAAGTATGTGATGTTAATGAGTCGGCACTATTAAATTTTTGGGCAAATTCGACAACTGCAACACCGCCATTTTGTTCTCGACAATGGATTTTCAAGTGTTGCTTGGGAGAAGAGTATTTTCCGAGTGATATCTAGACACTGATTTTAATGAAACTTGACTCTAGAGGTATGTGATGACCACGTGCAGGCGCCATTTGATTTTTAGGCTAGTTCGAATACTGCAGCACCTCCTAGTGTCCCTTAGGAACATTTGCGATGCACCATCTGTGCATGTCAACACCATAGTGTTGCACTTGTTATCTGATGTTGGCACTAGCATGAATCAGTCACAACTTCTTAGAGACTATTCTAGAAAGTCATCTTTTTGAATGCGAATGATCACCGTTGCAAAAGTTGTAAACTTGACAAGTTTCCTTTAACATTGGCCATCCTCTAATTGCAAGCTTTTGAGTAACAATTAAGTGTAAAATAGTCAAAATATCAGTTTTAGGTTGCTACAACAACTTAGTTTAATGAACTATTGTACAGAATTGACTAGTTTCAGTAAATACTTAAAAGTCAGATTTGAGGTAATATTTTTGCTTTTAATTGTAGATCAAAACCATTCTCAGTGGTTTCATCATTCGTGGTTACCTTGGAAAGTGGACCCTGATTATCACTGAAATCTGTATGCATGATGCTGGCCGTGTCTGCTGGGCTGAGTCTTGGCAAGGAAGGTCCTCTTGTGCACGTTGCCTCGTGCTGTGGCAACGTATTCTCCTACTTATTTCCAAAATATGGCAAAAATGAGGTCAAGAAGAGGGAGGTTCTCTCCGCGGCCTCGGCTGCTGGTGTCAGCGTGGCGTTTGGCTCACCCATTGGGGGAGTGCTCTTCAGTTTGGAAGAGGTAATATCAAATGTAATCCACTACGCTTTTGTGTCTGTGAAAGGGTGTAGCATCCTGTCTGAGAGTAGCTATAGGACATTCCCTTTCGGACGATGCACTTAAGCATTCTGCTACTGACACTCTGTCCATATAATTCTGGCGCCCTTGTAAACGGTTTCTGTGAGTTGCTTATGATTATCTACAGATTAGAGCCGTCAGCTGATTAATGTTTATTTGTGAGGAAGAAAATATTCAGTCAGCAGTTAATATTTTCTAAGCATTCTATTCTGATTGGGCATTTTTCCGTGATAGGACATAATTTCTCCGGTGGTTTATTCAGTTTACAAAATATAAAACCTCCAGAAAATCATGTGGCTTCCTATTCTTTCCAAAATTTGACAACTGTAATTCGCTCCCATGTGGACATTAAGCTTCATGTTTTTGACAAGGGATAGTTGAAGCCCTCCAGTTTAATTCTTTACTTGTACATGGATTGCTTGATTTGACCCTTTTTTTAAAACTTCAAAATGTCTTTAGTGAATAAATTTTGATTTATGATCCACGGCCTCGAAAAGTGCTGTTCTACAACTAAGGGAAATGTGATGCATGGTTAGTGCAATTTTGCGCCATGTGGCGCATAACTTACGCAACTGGTAGCAGGTATGCGAGTGGAAAACTTTGGTGAAGCAATGGAGGCTGATCACGAGGTACTGTGACTTTGGCCGTACCATGAGGTATTTCTTCGTATCGGGTGGCATAGGGGAACATCTTTGTTTTCATGACAAGGCCCTTTTACAGTCTATGTGATTAGATTTGATTTATTTTAAGCAAAAGTGAAGTTGCCTCCTTGTCCTATAGGGGCCACTAATATCCGGTCCTATGTGTTCAGTTACGGTGTTGCTACTTGAAAGTTCACCGTAAGTTCATATAGCCACGTTATTTCTACTACACTTCAGTGAGGCAATGACTCACCATGAATTCCCACTGTCACTACTGCCAGACTTATGCAGCTGTTAATATGTTTCAGGTCAGTTACTATTTCCCTCTGAAAACAATGTGGCGGTCGTTTTTCTGCGCTCTCGTCGCTGCCTTCGTTCTGCGATCAATTAACCCATTCGGCACTAACCACCTGGTCATGTTCTATATTGACTACAACACCCCCTGGTACATTATAGAGCTGATCCCGTTTGTCTTACTCGGAGTATTTGGGGTACGTATCTGTGTTTACTTTCTCCTGTTGGTGATATTTTGAATTTGCTTCCTCACCGCGTTCTCATTTCGGAATCCAAAACTATGTAACACTACTGGGTAACACGAGTTACATCTAGGAGCAAATGTCAATAAAATGTAAGTTTTACTGTTAGTCGTAGTAGTAGAGGGGAACGTTGCCATTTTTGAAGGCGTTTCTGGTCAACTTAGCCCGATTACTTGCAATAAAAGGCAAATTTACCTGTTCTTTAAAATGAAAGTAACACATTAAAGATCACAGATCTTCAAAGCGCAAGTATGACTCTCTGAGCAAGGTCAGAAAATATGTTCCAGTCACAATAAGCTGTGTTCCCACGCTTTATCACTCTGATAAGTGTGTTCAATGGCTGAGACTTTTGCCCCCTTTCAGTCTCAGCTTGCACACAGTACAATTTGCCATTAGACTCTAGTGATACCAGAAACAAGAATAGAGCCTAATGCTTAGTATTTGCATAGCGCAACATGCTCACAGACTCACACTTGCCTGTGTAAGCGCCCTGGACGTTAAATTTGATAAGAAAGATTAATAGATGTTTTAATTGCCCTCAACAAATTTATCAACGGTCGAACAAATCCCTTTGTACTGCAGAGATTGAGATTAATTTTTTTTTTAAAAATTAGAAGAAATTTATTCCGGTGTCTCATTCTATACATTCATTGCAGGGTCTGTTTGGTGCTGCGTTTATTAAAGCCAACATCTGGTGGTGTAAACATCGTAAGGCTTCTCGTCTGGGTCACTTTCCAATCACTGAGGTAGGATTTTGACGGACTTTTTACTGCTTTTTCTCCCTCTGAAGTTGTATGTATGGATATCAGTAAAGATGTCCTTCAAGTGCACCTGTCCAGGCATTCCAAGAGATGCTACTACATATTAGTAGCCCCGGAGAATCGTTTTGTATATGTCACAAATGGCATGCAATTCTCATCTTTTGGTGGAAAAAGTTTGTCTGCAAAAATACTTTAAGTTGATTTGTCAACTGAGGTGTAGCCAGATTTTCCTTACGAATCCCAAGCTGCTGGCCAAGTGAACTCCGTCTCTTAGTAAATGCTTTTACAGCAGACATCCAAATGAGTCTTTGTAGCCAGCAACACAACTTTCCGAAACAGCCCCACCCTTTTTCCCCGATAAAAACCCTCTGGATGCTGTTTTGGGCTCAAGATCATTTTGGAACATTTATGTAAGATACCCCAGGAACTACACTCAATCTAGGATCTGTGTTCTCGGTGCTTTAATATTCACTNATCACTGAGGTAGGATTTTGACGGACTTTTTACTGCTTTTTCTCCCTCTGAAGTTGTATGTATGGATATCAGTAAAGATGTCCTTCAAGTGCACCTGTCTAGGCATTCCAAGAGATGCTACTACATATTAATAGCTCCCGGAGAATCGTTTTGTATATGTCACAAATGGCATGCAATTCTCATCTTTTGGTGGAAAAAGTTTGTCTGCAAAAATACTTTAAGTTGGCTTGTCAACTGAGGTGTAGCCAGATTTTCCTTACGAATCCCAAGCTGCTGGCCAAGTGAACTCCGTCTCTTAGTAAATGCTTTTACAGCAGACATCCAAATGAGTCTTTGTAGCCAGCAACACAACTTTCCGAAACAGCCCCACCCTTTTTCCCCGATAAAAACCCTCTGGATGCTGTTTTGGGCTCAAGATCATTTTGGAACATTTATGTAAGATACCCCAGGAATTACACTCAATCTAGGATCTGTGTTCTCGGTGCTTTAATATTCACTTTAGCTACTGTACAGCTAAATGCGACCAGTCTCTCTGAGCCACTTGACCAAAAAAACTCAATGAACAACTGTTCTGACTGGTGAGTTGAGGAACATTGTTTAACAATACGTAACAACAATCACATTGGGTCGATGTCCCATGTTCTGTCGTGGTTGTGTGGAGAACCCGAACTTCAGGATTGTCTACTTTGCAATGGATGGTATTGAGGAGTATTATAGGGATGCATTTTAGGTATTGCACTGTCTGGAGTATCCTCTCTCCTTTGTTTTAGAACAGTGATAGTCACTGGTCCAGTGTGATCAGCTGCCATCGACTGACTGTGTTTCCTTTCATGCTTAATTGTAAGGTATCATTAAACAATGGAAGGGATTGTTCATTTTCCAACATTTTCAAAAACGCACATAGTGTGTTCTGGGAGATGGAGTTGGCAGCAAGCATGTCAAGTTTTTTTTTTACTATTTTATGATTAAAGTAGGTGAAAGTGGAGAGGGATGCTAGAGAGTGGGGTCTGCCAAAGTGAGTTTCTTCTATATTAAGCTGTTGAAAATGTTGAAAATTGTGAATGATCCTTAAAACCTTCTGCGTTAACTGATATCAATATTTTTTCCCGTGCTGCAGTACCATCAGAAGATGCAGAGAGTCTGTAGAAATGCTTTGGTGCTCCGTCTGATACCATCGTTACAATTACTGTTTCCATTTGCTTTGTGCCGTGATCAGTAACGCTGTCTAGGGCACTTCACTGTTTCATAACCTGGCGGTTGATCACACGTTCAGTTTTATTAAGACATTTCTCTCTTCTTCGTTTTGCATTTAGGTGCTGGGTGTAACATTGATCACAGCTGTCATCAGCTTTCCCAATGAATATACTCGTATGAATACGAGCGAGCTCATCCGTCTTCTTGTGGATAAGTGTGGCCCAGAAGATGACTACCCATTGTGGTAAGGACTCTACCACACGACTGTTGCTTCAGTTGAGAGAATGTGACAAGTCCCCCCCTCCCCAGTTATCTCTCACCAGTTCCAAATTTATTTCGGCTTGCTCTTACTTTGTGATCCTGCTGCAAACACATGATTTGATATTGTAAAAATGTGCTAAATTGCCTCCGTGGTTATCTGAGTCTGAAAACAATATCCAAGACGTGCAAAGTGTTTTGAAAATGAGTTGTGACACTCCTTTTTAATAATGGCAGATATGTCATCGCTGGAGATCAGAATAGCTGTCATACTGAGTCTTTGTATTGATTCTGGTAGGATTGTTCATCACTTGGCAATGTCTTAGCTATGTGTTTTGCTCCTATTGTGAATGTATTGCATCACCCCCTCGCCATCCATTATTTTTAAGAGAATTCCCGGGGTATCGGGGTATAAGCAATGTCACGTAGTACCCATGTTGTTGTTAATTGGTACAGAAAAACAGAGTGTGCAGCTTAGTAGTTGCCTTTTGCTGATAAGGGACATTTCCTTCACTTCAGCAGGTTAGTCTTCCACACAAAATATGTCTCACCATTCCCCCATGCTTTGTTAGAAAATGACTTTAATCCCCAAACTGAGGTCAGGATTTAAAGGACTGTTGAAATGCCACTGATTTGCTTCTGGTTGAGCCCGCTGTTCCATAACTGAGGCATGAGAGGCGCACCATAGGGGACGGGAGGGGGGCTATTGCCCCTCATTTATTTCAGGGCTGCGCCGCCCATGTGGGATGCTGTATATCCATTACTGGTGTCAACCATGTTGGTTTTGGTCGTAGAAACCAGTTTGCTATAATTGTGACTGTAAAGAACATTTTGAGACCACAGAATCAGACTGTTTCAGGACTTCTATGTTATGCGGTGAATGAGCACTTTAGAAATGCCCTTTTAATTCGTGTCATAGTGGGAAATCAGTTGCTAATAATAACTTATCAGAGATATGTATGGATTTCATTTTTGGTAAGCTGGTGTTGTATATGTCTCATAATCGACTGCCTTTTGCATGCCAACCATACTATTTACATTGCAGTAGATACAACAGAACATTTGAGAATGTGAATCACGATGTACAGTCGGCCTTTCCTGAGCCAGAGTTGTNACTGATTTTAATGAAACTTGACTCAGAGGTATATGATGACCACGTGCAGGCGCCATTTGATTTTTAGGCTAGTTCAAATACTGCAGCACCTCCTAGTGGCCCTTAGAAACATTTGCAATGCACCCTCTGTGCATGTCAACACCATAGTGTTGCTCTTGTTATCTGATGTTGGCACTAGCATGAACTAGTCACAACTTCTGAGAGACTATTCTAGAAGGTCATTTTTTTGAATGAGAATGATCACCGTTGCAAAAGTTGTAAACTTGACAATTTTCCTTTAGCATTGGCCATCCTCTCATTGCAAGCTTTTGACTGAGCAACAATTAAGTGTAAAATAGTCAAAATATCAGTTTTCAGTTGCTACAACAACTTAGTTTAATGAACTATTGTACAGAAGTGTATAGCTTCAGTAAATACTTAAAGCTCAGATTTGAGGTAAATATTTTTGCTTTTAATTGTAGATCAAAACCATTCTCAGTGGTTTCATCATTCGTGGTTACCTTGGAAAGTGGACCCTGATTATCAAATCTGTATGCATGATGCTGGCCGTGTCTGCTGGGCTGAGTCTTGGCAAGGAAGGTCCTCTTGTGCACGTTGCCTCGTGCTGTGGCAACGTATTCTCGTACTTATTTCCAAAATATGGCAAAAATGAGGCCAAGAAGAGGGAGGTTCTCTCCGCGGCCTCGGCTGCTGGTGTCAGCGTGGCGTTTGGCGCACCCATTGGGGGAGTGCTCTTCAGTTTGGAAGAGGTAATATCAAATGTAATCCACTACGCTTGTGTGTCTGTGAAAGGGTGTAGCATCCCGTCAGAGAGGAGCTATAGGACATTCCCTTTAGGACGATGCACTTAAGCATTCTGCTACTGACACACTGTCCATATGATACTGGCGCCCTTGTAAACGGTCTCTGTGAGTTGCTTATGATTATCTACAGATTAGAGCCGTCAGCTGATTAATGTTTATTTGTGAGGAAGAAAATATTCAGTCAGCAGTTAATATTTTCTAAGCATTCTATTCTGATTGGGCATTTTTCCGTGATAGGACATAATTTCTCCGGTGGTTTATTCAGTTTACAAAATTAAGAAACCTCCAGAAAACTATGTGGCTTCCTATTCTTTTTCAAAATTTGACAACTTCAATTCGTTCGCTTGTGGACATTAAACTTTTACTTCATGTTTTTGACAAGGGATGGTTGAAGCCCTCCAGTTTAATTCTTTACCTGTACATGCTTGATTGGACCCTTACCAGGGCTGGGTTTTTTAAATCTTCAAAATGTCTTTAGTGAATGAATTTTGATTTATGATCCACGGCCTCGAAAAGTGCTGTTCTACAACTAAGGGAAATGTGATGCATGGTTAGTGCAATTTTGCGCCATGTGGCACATAACTTACGCAACTGGTAGCAGGTATGTGAGTGGAAAACTTAGGTGAAGCAATGGAGGCTGATCACAAGGTACTGTGACTTTGGCCGTACCATGAGGTACTTCTTCGTATCGGGTGGCACAGGGGAACATCTTTGTTTTCATGACAAGGCCCTTTTATAGTGTATGTGATTAGATTTGATTTGTTATAAGCAAAAGTGGAGTTGCCTCCTTGTCCTATAGGGGCCACTAACATCCGGTCCCATGTGATCAGTTACGGTGTTGCTACTTGAAAGTTCACCGTAAGTTCATATAGCCACGTTATTTCTACTACACTTCAGTGAGGCAATGACTCACCATGAATTCCCACTGTCACTATTGCCAGACTTATGCAGCTATTATATGTTTCAGGTCAGTTACTATTTCCCTCTGAAAACAATGTGGCGGTCGTTTTTCTGTGCTCTGGTTGCTGCCTTCGTTCTGCGATCAATCAACCCATTCGGCACTAACCACCTGGTCATGTTCTACATTGACTACAACACCCCCTGGTACATTATAGAGCTGATCCCGTTTGTCTTACTCGGAGTATTTGGGGTACGTATCTGTGTTAATTACTTTCTCCTGTTGGCGATATTTTAAATTTGCTCCCTCACCGCGTTCTCATTCCGGAATCCAAAAATATGTAATAGTACTGGGTAATACGAGTTACATCTAGTTGCTGGAGCAAATGTCAATAAAATGTAAGTTTTACTGTTAGCCGTAGTAGTAAAGGGGAACGTTGCCATTTTTGAAGGCATATCTGGTCAACTTAGCCTAATTACTTGCAATAAAAGGCAAACTGACCTGTTCTTTAAAATGAAAGTAACACATTAAAGATCACAGATCTTCAAAGCGCAAGTATGACTCTGTGAGCGAGGTCAGAATATATGTTCCAGTCACAATAAGCTGTGTTCCCTCACCTTATCACTCTGATAAGTGTGTTCAATGGCTGAGACTTTTTCCCCCTTTCAGTCTCGGCTTGCACGCAGTTTGCCATTTGACTCTAGCAGTGATACCAGAAACAAGAATATAGTCTAATGCTTAGTATTTGCATGGTGCAACGTGCTCACAGACTCACACTTGCCTGTGTAAGCGCCCTGGACATTAAATTTGATAAGAAAGATTAATAGATGTTTTAATTGCCCTCAACAAATTTATCAACGGTCGTACAACTCCCTTTGTTACATTTCTACTGCAGAAATTGAGATTAATTTTTTTTTTAAAAATTAGAAAAAGAAATTTATGCCGGTGTCTCATTCTATACATTCATTGCAGGGTCTGTTTGGTGCTGCGTTTATTAAAGCCAACATCTGGTGGTGTAAGCATCGTAAGGCTTCTCGTCTGGGTCACTTCCCAATCACTGAGGTAGGATATTTTGACGGACTTTTTACTGCTTTTTCTCCCTCTGAAGTTATAGTGTATGGATATCAGTAAAGATGTCCTTCAAGTGCACCTGTCTAGGCATTCCAAGAGATGCTACTACATATTAAGAGCTCCCGGAGAATTGGTTTGTACACAAATGGCAAATGCAATTCTCATCTTATGGTCGAAAATGTTCGTCTGCAAAAATGCTTTAAGTTGACTTGTCAACTGAGGTGTAACCAGATTTTCCTTACGAATCCCAAGCTGCTGGCCAAGTGAACTCCGTCTCTTAGTAATGCTTTTACAGCAGACATCCAAATGAGTCTTTGTAGCCAGCAACACAACTTTCCGAAACAGCCCCACCCTTTTTCCCCGATAAAAAGCCTCTGGATGCTGTTTTGGGCTCAAGATCATTTTGGAACATTTATGTAAGATACCCCAGGAATTACACTCAATCTAGGATCTGTGTTCTCGGTGCTTTAATATTAGCTACTGTACAGCTAAATGCGACCAGTCTCTCTGAGCCACTTTACTAAAAACTCTCAATGAACAAGTGTTCTGACTGGTGAGTTGAGGAACTTTGTTTAACAATACGTAACAACAATCACATTGGGTCAATGTCCCATGTGCTCTCGTGGTTGTGTGGGGAACCCGAATGTCAAGATTGTCTACTTTGCAATATTGAGGAGTATTATAGGGATGCATTTTAGGTATTGCACTGTCTGGAGTATCCTCTCTCCTCAGTTTTAGAACAGTGATAGTCACTGGTCCAGTGTGATCAGCTGCCATCGACTGACTGTGTTTCCTTTCATGCTTAATTGTAAGGTATCATTAAACAATGGAAGGGATTGTTCATTTTCCAACATTTTCAAAAATGCACATAGTGTGTTCTGGGAGATGGAGTTGGCAGCAAGCATGTCAAGTTTTTTTTTTACTAATGATTAAAGTAGTTGAAAATGGAGAGGGATGCTAGATAGTGGGGGTCTGCCAAAATGAGTTTGTTCTATATTAAGCTGTTGAAAATGTTGAAAATTGTGAACGATCCTTAAAACCTTCTGCGTTAACTGATATCAACATTTTTTAGCGTGCTGCACTACCATCATAAGATGCAGAGAGTTTGTGAAATGCTTTCAATTGGTGCTCCGTCTGATACCATCGTTATAATTACTGTTTCCATTTGCTCTGTGCCATGATCAGTAACGGTAACGCTGTCTAGGGCACTTCACTGTTAAAATTCATTACCTAGTGGTTGTTGACGCGTTCAGTTTTATTAAGACATTTCTCTCTTCTTTGTTTTGCAATTAGGTGCTGGGTGTAACATTGATCACAGCCGTCATCAGCTATCCCAATGAATATACTCGTATGAATACGAGCGAGCTCATCCGTCTTCTTGTGGATAAGTGTGGCCCAGAAGATGACTACCCATTATGGTAAGGACTCTACCACACGACTGTTGCTTCAGTTGAGAGAATGTGACAAGTCGCCCCCCCCTCCCCAGTTATCTCTCACCAGTTCCAAATTTATTTCGGCTTGCTCTTACTTTGTGATCCTGCTCCAAACACATGATTTGATATTGTAAAAATGTGCTAAATTGCCTCCGTGGTTATCTGAGTCTGAAAACAATATCCAAGACGTGCAAAGTGTTTTGAAAATGAGTTGTGACACTCCTATTTAATAATGGCAGATATGTCATCGCTGGAGATCAGAATAGCTGTCATACTGAGTCTTTGTATTGATTCTGGTAGGATTGTTCATCACTTGGCAATGTCTCAGGTATGTGTTTTGCTCCTATTGTGATTGTATTGTATCACCCCCTCGCCATCCATTATTTTTAAGAGAATTCCCGGGGTATCGGGGTATAAGCAATGTCACGTAGTACCCATGTTGTTAATTGGTACAGAAAAACAGAGTGTGCAGCTTAGTAGTTACCTTTTGCTGATAAGGAACATTTCCTTCACATCAGCAGGTTAGTCTTCCACACAAAGTATGTCTCACCATTCCCCATGCTTTGTTAGAAAATGACTTTAATCCCCAAACTGACGTCAGGATTTAAAGGAATGTTGAAATGCCACTGATTTGCTACTGGATGAGCATGCTGTTTCATAATTGAGGCATGAGAGGCGCACCATAGGGAACGGGAGGGGGGTTATTGCCCCTCATTTATTTCAGGGCTGCGCCGCCCATGTGGGGTGCTATATTTATTTATTTAAACTTCTTTAAAAGACTGGGTCACCACTTCAGTGAATACACTGATTTTCAAGTGGACACAGTCGGAAATAATTACATGAAGTAAAATGCAGACAGCTATACACAATTAGATGGAAAAGATAATAAATTACACAAATTAGTATAAAATTAGTTTATATGTACAATTTGATTAATAAATAACATAAAATATAATTGTAAAATAGTGATTAGCTGAGGCCTGCAGTAACGAACCAGGCACAAAGTCCCAGTACTTCTGTTTGGACATTGGGCATGTTAGCGACGGCAATACCCAGCCCGTTGTAAGCGACCTCACCTCTGTAGGCAAAAGTTCTTTTGTCACAGTTGTTTTTCGGTTTAATTGGTACCAGGCAGCCAGAAACACTCGCTCTACTATGAGAGAATCTCTGATTGCCTTGAATTTAGTAGTAAGGTAATTATGTGTGAGGCTATGTGTGGCTGTGTATACCATAAAGTTTAAATGAAAGGCATGCCTGCTAACCAGGCTGCACCAACCAAGTTTATCGAGGAGTTCAGAAATAGGAAAGTCATTATAAAGGCCATGAATATAGTTTCGTATCAACCTATATATCTATTGCTGGTGTCACCCATGTTGGTTATGGTTGTAGAAACCAGTTTGCTATTGTGACTGTAAAGAGCATTTGAGACCACAGAATCAGTCTATGTCAGAACTTCCATGTTATGCGTTGAATGAGCATTTTAGAAATGCCCTTTTAATTTGTGTCATAGTGGGATAATAACTTATAAGAGACATGTATTGATTTCATTTTTGGTAAGCTGCTGTTGTATATGTCTCATAATCGACTGCCTTTTGCATGCCAACCGTACTATTTACATTGCAGTAGATACAACAGAACGTTTGAAAATGTGAATCACGATGTACAGTCGGCCTTTCCTGAGCCAGAGTTGTTCTCTGCTCTCTGGCAGTTGGCTCTGGCCGTCGTCTTCAAGATGGTGATAACAGTATTTACATTTGGAATTAAGGTAACTAACTCCTCACTGTAGTATCCTAAAATCTAAGTGTATCAATCTCTGATCCCTTCCTTTCTCTTTCTTCTCCTCTCTTCCCCTCTACCCCTGGCTCCCTCATTCCCCAC
>NMRA01000052.1:44465-79905 GCA_002633005.1 Phoronis australis
GGTCCCCCCATCCAAGTGAGTGTACTTGCTCCCTTACCTCCCTCCCTCTCTACTTCACCCCGTCTCCCTACTCCCACCATCCCCCTTTCACCCTCCCCTGTTGTTTAGCTCAGCTGGGGTGTAGCCAGCATGAACTGATACTGCTTTATGTCCATCTTTTTGAAAATCACAGGTAACTAGTATGTAATAACTGCCTGCAGCAATTTCTTACAATTCATGGTATCTAGCTGCTTTTCAATCATAAAAGGGTTTACTGTTAATAATTCAGTGTTGTGTTCACTGAGGCTGGCATTTCGCAGGTTTAACAAGGCCATACAAGATCATAAATTCAAGTGAAATGCAGTTACCGTGTCAGAGCATGTTAGCCTGATAAAATGGCCATGTGTGGATCCCTGATTGAAGTAAGACAGTTAATGCTTCTTGAAGAAACACAACACATGGTATTTCTATTGCCTTAGGAAATGTTTCCTATACTGGCTTTACCCGTCTTTGATTTCCTGTCCTCGTTTGTTTTCAGGTGCCAGCCGGTTTGTTTATTCCAAGCATGGCTGTTGGTGCTATCATGGGTCGGATGTTGGGCATTGGTATGGAGCAGTTGGCTTGGTAAGCATTGTCTCTTCAGTGTGCATCTTTTAAAATCAGGGGCCCGTTCCAAGAAAACTGACTTAAGTTAGCTAAGACAAATCTTATTTTGGTCAATTTTAAGATAAAACCTAAATTTGTCCGTTTCAAGAAAGAGATCTTAGGTTTGACTTGAGCTTTTGACTGAAGCTTCGTCTAAATTTTGATTATCGTATCAGATGTGGAAGTTTTAATGTTTGGAAACAGAGACAAATCTTAGACTTAAGTCAAAACGTAAGTCATTTTCTTGCAACGGGCCCAGATTTTTGTAAACTTAAGGGACCCTGGCGTTTTTGGTCTAAAGAATGACTGTGGCTTCCTTTGGTCATAATATTTACACAAAAATGTCTAGTATTTCAAGGATTAAATGTTACGACACGGTGAGTATGTTTCGTTGCTTATAAAGACTACATGGTGTTCTTAGACATGTGTTTAGAGGGAAAAAGAATAATTTGGCAGTAGCCCCTGCTGTAGGCAAAATTTGTTGAGCACACAACAATGTTCACATTATTTTATTTTACTTTTGTCTGAGGATGAGACAAGAGCAGTCTTAAAACACAGCTGCTGTCATTTCATGTTTTCTTTCTCTTGTCTGTCTGCCTTGTTGTTGCGTTGCGACCTTCAAGATACAGAGAGCTTGAACCAATATCATTGAAAATTGTTTATCATGAACAGTCTTGTTTTGTGTTCCAACAAATTTTGTTTAGTAGATATTAAAAAGAATAAATGGACTAGTAAGAGGGATTAGTAAAACCGTAGAGTGTCTTGATGTTCAGATATTTTAGCTGCAACAGTGGGCTGGGATGCATGGTGTTTTGAAGTGTGTCCTGAGGATCAGAAATGTGTAACGGATGTTGTGTTTGTTTTAGGGCGAACAGAGACAATGTAGTGTTTCGAGACATGTGTCTGGAGGGTCAGACGTGCGTCACACCTGGTCTGTATGCCATGGTGGGGGCGGCCGCGGCCCTGGGAGGTGTCACTAGAATGACAGGTAATCGTTGGGAGTCGTTGGCAGTACTTCGTTGTTTAGCAGACGTGGTGGCCACATTTCAATTGTCTTGTCACTGGTTGACCCAGCTGTGTTATGTTACTGCTGCTGATGCTGCTACCTCACTACTCTAAAAAAAAACTTTTGGTTATCAAAAGTGCAGTTCATTAGACTGTACAAGTACAATTTTGTAAGACCGACAGCATGTCAGCAGCCGGGGGGTAGGAAGATGAGGCCAATGTCTCTGACATGTCGGATTTTTGCCCATGTTCCACGTATCAGTGAATTTGTGTTTCGCAGATCCAGGCCTTTTTTCATGCCAATGTAGATAAAATTTTCACGTGTGAGCCTGCATTTCATAGATATGAACTTGAGTGTGAACTCACACTTCAATAATGAATTCTATGATCAACTCATGGTTGTTCCTGAGACTGAACTGCTGTAAGTAGGTGGAACTCATTTTATGCATGAGTGGGCATCAATAGTTCTATTATTGAACGCAAGATAGCGTAACTGATTTGTTGTCAATGACTGAATCAAATATTCCCCTTGACCACTTATCTGTGTGTCTAATGTTTGTTTTTTAGTTTCCCTGGTGGTCATCATGTTTGAGTTGACCGGTGGCTTGGAGTACATTGTTCCTCTAATGGCCGCTGCAGTGACCAGCAAGTGGGTCGGTGACGCGTTCGGCAAAGAGGGCATGTATCCTTAATGGTGCAGTGTGTGAGCGCAGTACATTTTCTTCTGCAATCACCTTGCTTGAAATTTCACAGATACATTAGTATTACACTATTCTTAGTGATTGCCCTTTGTGTTTTATTTAATTCGAAAGCGTACAAAGCTGCTGCTGGGGAGGAAGAGTTAAGGGTCGATGTTTTCTTTTAAAAGATTTCAAAATCTTGAAGGAAATTAGTTATAGAGAAATCATGAAAGTTTTCATTTTGGTAGTTTCTGTATGGTGGAAGTAGACGGTTTGCGAAAATGAATGCTCTGTTATTCGTTTTTAAAATATCAATAACTGCTCCGACGATCCCTTATCACACTTACAACTTGTGTGTTGCAAAGCCTTGACCGGTTGCTATAGATACGATGCACACATTCATCTCAACGGTTATCCATTCCTGGACAGCAAGGAAGAGTTCACGCATACTACCATAGCGGCCGATGTGATGAGGCCAAGGTATTTAGTTTGGTTGAGTTGGTACTATGTAGCATACTACCATAGCAGCCGATATGATGAGAAGGTATTTAGTTTGGTTGAATTGGTACTATGTAGCATACTACCATAGCAGCAGATATGATGAGAAGGTATTTAGTTTGGTTGAATTGGTACTATGTAGCATACTACCATAGCAGCCGATATGATGAGAAGGTATTTAGTTTGGTTGAATTGGTACTATGTAGCATACTACCATAGCAGCAGATATGATGAGAAGGTATTTAGTTTGGTTGAGTTGGTACTATGTAGCATACTACCATAGCAGCCGATATGATGAGAAGGTATTTAGTTTGGTTGAATTGGTACTATGTAGCATACTACCATAGCAGCAGATATGATGAGAAGGTATTTAGTTTGGTTGAATTGGTACTATGTAGCATACTACCATAGCAGCCGATATGATGAGGCCAAGGTATTTAGTTTGGTTGAATTGGTATGAAGCTCTTAAAGGTAAACGCAATGGTAATAAGGACAGAGTTCCACATATAGCTATTGAATGGTTCTTTGACATCATTCCCGGACTACGAGCACCAGCTGATTGTGTGTGGGTAGTCTAGCTTTTTTGTTACCAACTGCTTGTCGGGGATGAAGATATCAGCGAGGGCGCTTGTCTAAAGAATTTTAGCCAGTTCTGGGACTTCGTTGAAAACATGACTAAACTTTTTGTTTGAAAGCATGGTACACTGTCGAAACAATCTCCTTTCCACGAGCGAGTCTGTATCAAGCTTTCAAACAGAAAGTTTAATTGTGTTTTCAACGAAGTTTGTGTGAACGAGGGACTGCTACTGAACTATACTGAGTTCTGGGACTGTACCTAAGCAGAATGGTGTCTGTGTCTAGTCCATCATTTACACAGTCAAAGATCACCATATTGAGAGTTTGTGGGCACAAAGCAGTTTTGGTCCATATAAGTTTTATGAATAAAACATGAAAAATTCCATGTCTGTGCCTTTGAGGAACCTTCTCTGTCTTGATTGCGTAATATTTTAGATTTTTGTATTAATTTAAAAGTAGTTTTCAAAGAAATTGATAAAGAATTGCTCGCAAACCTTCATGATTTTGATCATAACTGGCAAAATTTGTAGCCATTGATAACATTTCATCTCGGTTCAAAGAGTGTTGTATTTTCTCACTATGATTGTAGACGGAACGACTCGCCACTTTGTGTTATTACACAGGACACTATGACTGTGGAGGATATAGGTAAGACACATTCATTCTACACTTGTAGTGATGATGGTCTTTCATCGTACAGTACATTCATTCATTGAAAACACCGTAGCAATACATAATAGGCAGTGGACACAGGCACACTCACGTGCACTCACGCACGTGTTCACATGTGCAAGTGTACATGTACATGCGCACGTTCATGCACACGTGCACACACTCACGTGCACTCACGCACGTGTTCACATGTGCAAGTGTACATGCACATGCGCACGCTCATGCACATGTGCACACACACTCAAGCACACCCATGGTAAGGTTCTTTCATCAAAAGGAACTTGTCAGAAAAAGACTGAAGGTTATGTTGACAAAATCGCCCTAACTTATTTTACATTAAATATGTTTTTGTTTTAAATGTGGAGTCAATAGTTCACAGTTACGCACATTTTATGGACAAGAACCAGAAGACACATTACTGGTAGTACAGTGCTGTCTTTCATTTCTGGTCAGCACTGTCGCTACGGTCAAGTATGTGTGTCTCAATTTTACTTGACTTGTGCAGTT
This sequence comes from Phoronis australis, assembly GCA_002633005.1. NCBI lineage: Eukaryota > Metazoa > Phoronida > Phoronidae > Phoronis > Phoronis australis. The sequence goes on from NMRA01000052.1 coordinate 49,028, forward strand.
ACTAGTTCTTCTTGTAAAATTTTCAGAACCTAGAATAATGACGTCATGATAGTTTGGGTAAATATCATATCTACTGTCTGAGAATAGCTTAATGTCTACTATTGCTTGAAATTCTAATTACGTGTATTTTATGCTTGAAAAACACATTTTCTGTAGAACTGGCTACACCAGATTTGGTGACGGATGGGTCCCTATGGTTCTTTTGTTTCAGGATTGAGTGATCAGTTGATACTGTATAGACCCCGATGTTTGTGTGCTCGTGTGTGTGCTTGTGTGTGTGTGTGTTTGCTTGATATCTGTCTTTGTGTATGTCTTGCCGAATTCTGGTTAATTTTTTTTTTAAATTTTATTTTTTTAGCATATTATAGTAATGCACCTGCACCACTTGATTACAACTATCAAACTTAAGACTACGACTGCACAGTATGGCTTACGGCAAAATCATTAACATGCACTTTAATTTTTTATTTCAGAGCAAATTCTGCAAGATACAGATCACAATGGATTCCCGGTGGTTGTGTCCAAGGAGTCACAGTATCTGATTGGTTTTGTTCTTCGCAAAGATCTCAACTTGGTCATCAGTAAGATTGTATTTATTGCTTGAATACATTTTACGCTAAATATGCCCTGTAAACGATGACTGAACTTTGTGTGCCTTTTCCATTTTCTGTATTGTCACATTGTGTGTTATATGCACCCTTATATATGAGTGCACATTGTCGTCATTTCTGTGCGCGCGTTCGGTATTCACTACTGTATCTCCTTGGTTTGCCTCTGTACCTTTGGCGTTCAGACGAATTTTCGTGAAATTTGGCAAATAATCATTTAAAAAAAGTGGCAGATGTGTTCCTGATGAGGAGGCTGTGGCTGACGTTGATTTCTGAATGGGTCTGACAACTTTAGCACCCCCTTGGTGCATACATAATAATGTTTTTCAGTTGCATTATGGTTACAAAAAATAGTAATTCAGTTTAAAAATTGAATGTGTTATTTTCCCTTATGCTATTTTCTGTACGTTTACCAACCACTCTTTGAAGAGAAAGCGCGTCGGTCATCTTTCTGTGTAGTACTATTTAGTTCGTAGAGTGCCTACTCCTTCCTCTCACTGTGCAGACCAGTCTTCACAGTGCTAACCCTACCCAATCACAGTCTCCTGTCGGTCTCTTCAGGCAATGCTACAAAAAGTCAAGACGGTGTCGTCAGTGGATCTGTATGCTTCTTCACAACCCACTATACAAGTCAGGCACCTTTGGGAGGACCTGCCCCTCTCAAGATGAGGAAAATTTTGGACTTGGTAAGTTTTACTTGTTGCGTGTAGCTGTGTAAGTTATACATTTTCAGTTTCGCTACACTTTCATGATGAGCAAAGGCTGCTCTTATTTTTAAATTATCATTTGTTTTGCACCATCTTATTGGTTTGCTGGAATCGTGTTTAGCGAATAAAATGGGTTATAGCGAAACGAATGCTGATCTTTGATGTGGCTAAACTCGTAAAATCACCAAACCCCCAGGTCCTTGTATTCTCTGTCAGCAACCGTGCAAAAGTTTTAGTGGTGCCCCCTGTTGCATGTGTTCATAGGTGGAAAATAATGTCCGCCACTGCTTGTTCTTCTGCTGTCACTAATACAACTCTTCACCTTTCGTTATTCTACTGGAAAATAAAAAGCACCCTCAGGCTGGTAGTTGTTCACATAGGCGTGACGATGTTGCGATTGCTTTTGCCGTGTAGTTCAGTATTGTATGTAAATGGTCATTACTCGACAATTGTGCTACTTTGGCTGGTCTAAAATGGGCCACTTGAACGAAAGATCAAATAAGTGTGAAGCAATTTACTCACTCAATTATAACACCATAATTGAGTTTATTCCAACTTCAAAATAACCATAGCAAAGAAGTAGACTAGGAGTGTAAATTTGTCTTATTTCATGACTCATTTTTTGTGACAGTAACATGTATTATGTAATCAAAAAAACATTCAACATTGTCTTTGTGTGAACATTTTATCCCAAGATAATAGCTGTATTTAACCTAAGCAAAACGTAATGTACTTTTAACAAATTAACTAGGCAGTGTTGGGTGTTCCAAGATAGTACAGCACTCGATATATAATAATTTTCTGTTTTTATGGGTATTCCAGTTTAAATACGTGGCTTACTGGCGGTGCGGGGGCGTTGTTTTCGACACGAAAGTAGTGTCAGTCTTTTAACGCAGGTATTTTGTATTTAAATGGACTCCCGGTTTTATTAAAGCAGTTTTAAAAATGGTGTTGGCACACAGGGCAATAAATGCTATGTGAACACTCAATTTTTAACATTAATACAAATAAAGGTAATAAACTGTTTCTATTTCTCCACAGGCCCCCATTACTATTACTGACCAAACCCCCATGGAGACCGTCGTCGAGATGTTCAGGAAACTGGGCCTGAGACAAGTGCTAGTGACGCATAACGGGTACGAAAAACTGTTTATGGTAAAATTCTTCATTTACTCATTACCGAGGCCAGATGCAATAAGGAGGATTGTTTTTCTACTTCCTGTGATGCCAGGATCCTAATCTGATACTGCGCATCGGGAATTTACCTGTTGAGAACCTTATGCTTAGTTTCCATGTACGCGGCTGTATATAACCGAGGTTATGCACCAAATGTCATTTTTGTCCCACTTGCCCTGGTCAGTTGGAAAACTTGCAATTGTAATACTTCAGACACAATAAAAAGTGGAATTTTATTTCGCCAAATTTGACCATAAAATAGAAGTGACTGGAACATTTTAACTTGTTGTTGTCACGGTTTGTGATGTACAGTTGCTATTAAGCAAACAAAAAATTATAAGTATTTGCGACCACAGAGAGAGGTAAAAAATAGAGAAACAGACTAATTTGAACAATACTTTTTGTCCAAAATTGAAGAATTTTCATGTTTTGGAAGCAAACAGGAATTGGGTGTATAAGTAGAAGAAGCAAACAGAGAAGAATTTGAATGCATTTGACAAAAAGAACACCGTCTTTTAGTCAGACTTTTGAAATTGAATGTCTGGCATTTAATGAAATTCTTCCATTTTCCTGAAGATAGTGACATAATAAATTCAGGACAGTTGCTGTGTAACGGTGCTTTTTGTGGGTGAATACTTTGGGAAGGTGGTGTTTATGATTAGTGGACAATGCCCGGACATGTTTTTCATTGATGCAGATAGCTCCATAGGCCTATGCTAGACAAATAATGGGCCTCGATTGGTTAGCCTGTTGTCTGAAATTATAGTGGAATTTTTATTGCTGGGAATGAATAATTATTTTGGACTGGGTGTCTGTTGCATTCCCACAACACGAGTTACTTTTTAGAGACGTCTGCTTTTTTGTTTGGGAGTGTTAATTACTGACTATTTTGTTTCAGACGCCTTTTGGGCATAATTACCAAGAAGGACGTGTTACGGCACATCGCTTTGTTGGAAAACCAAGATCCCTCCTCCATCTTATTTAGTTAACCTTGAGACATCGCAAAAGCGAAGAATGTCTCAGGCCTGGTAATCTGTCCATGCATGGTTGGTGTAGCTTTCTTAGACATTAATGTTCACTTATGTACTAGAAAATCGTGCAAGCATTAATAGTGATACGGGTTATGAATTTGTAATTTTCTGTCTGAGAGCCATAGCCAGATACGGTAAAGTCTCACCGATTTCGGGCAAAGATAATTTATAACAAAATCTTCTAATATGTAGATATATATAAATTTTGAAACAGCATAGAAATGTAGATCACAAAAAATTGTCTTTTCTGCTTGCCGCCTGTTGGCCAACAGGTGGCGTGCAGACTAGACTGAAAAAATGTTTGTGAAAATCTTCTAGTGTTGTGATGGCCTACAATTGTTCAAGATACTGTCTAGTGGTGGCTGTTGTACAAAACCTGAATGCAGTAAAGCATTAAGATAGTGATACGTATCTTTTATGGAAAAAATTTGGAAATAAAATTTTGCTTGTCCACTGTAATCTGTCCTAAATGGGTGAGATTTTACTGTAACTTCAATTGCTAGGTGTCTTTGCTGCATTCCTTTCAAAGTAATCTGTCTACACCCTTGTCAAGTTACAGGGAAAACTTTTTTTGAGATCAAAACATTCCAAATTGGTCTGTCCCTGTTTCTTGTGCAGCATTGTTTCTTCAATTCCTTGTTTTGATTTCATCTCTAAATTTCGTTAAACCCGATTACCAGTTGCTGTATTTCTGAAATATTGGCTTGATATTCATCACAAAGGGTTTGAATTATTTAATAATTTGAGTTGTCATTTTATAAGCTACGTACATGTAGAATGTTCTATTGCATTTTCAAACATGAAAGTGAGATATCTCAAAAGTTTTAAAAAATCCCTTTGGCCAAATCAGCTAAAAGTGGGTGATAGATTTTGTAGTGGTGATTTCATTTTAATATAGAATTTGCCAAAATAATTATTTAATTATCTGTAACTACCTTACAAAAACCGACATTCCATGGGACACAATGCATTTCTTCCATGAAAGATTGCATTCTCCCATGGGATATTTGAGTTTCCTGTGTCAATTTTTTTCACTTGCACTGTGTACGAATGACACTTGGTACATTTGCGACTGGTATTTGTTTATTATACTTTACTGTGAAAAGAACTTGCCATTTAATGCCACTGTCATCAGTCTATTGATGTTTGCTAAATGTAACTTTTCATATTTTGACACTGTACTAAACACTTAAAACAGTCATGTGACAGTGTTATGTCAAAGGTCAAGTTATTTGCATACAGACCTGTAATTTCCATTGCAGGTGATATTTATGGTAGTATAAATATAATGATCAGAAAAGCAGTTCCATTGAATGCTTTGACTTGGAGCGCAACATTTGTTTGTACCAAACAGGTGATGTTTCATTAAGTGTTTCATTTGGTGTATTCATGCCTAGCAGTGCTTCATCAATCCATTTAGTGGGTATATGCTGATGAACTGCTGAACATTCATGTGTATTGTGTTCATGGAGTCGGTTGCCTGAGTAAACGTTCCTCCAGGGACAAATTGGTTGTAACTTACGGTTGAGCATCTACATAACAAACCTGACATCAGTGTCGAGACAAAAGTGATAAAAAGGGAGGTCACACTGCACACTTCTCACGTAAGGAGAGCGACTGTGAAACGAGCTGGAGTTGATGATTGCTTTTACCTCAATGTCCTTTCTGCAGTAAAGTCTTTGTCTACACATCACTTACACACAATCCCGGGTCAACTTGCATTGGGGCAACTGCTCGTGTGGGCACATCTTTGGCTATCTATTACTGTACATTAGAGTTCAACATTTGCTGTGAAATTACAGTTAGTCGGATCAAGCTACCGGTATGCAAAGTTGGAAAGTTGGGGGGGGGGCTAGTAATAGAACTGCTTCCGTCATCACAACATTTGAGGGTCCCTATGGCTGCTTAAATCAAGACTGGTCAGAGTTCTGCAGACAACATACCTGTACAATAAAGAGTATGATCTCAGTCTCTGGTAACTACTTGATATGTTAATGTGTACATGAATGTCTTCACCAAACCTTGGGAGTTCTGCAGGCTGTCTCACAAACCTGCCAAAAATGAAGAATACTCCACTATGTTTATGTGGGTGTGCCACTGAGAATTTTAAGAGCAATGTTTTGACTTCGCGGCCTGGACACTGTTGATTCGGCTGTCCAGGTTCAGCTGATGTCTGCGCACGTGTTGGCAGGGATAACTGCTAATGTTATGTGTGACTGGGGCAAAGCTTCACGTTTTAAAACATTCAAATGGCTCTTGACTTGGGGAACCGTGGTATTTTGTACATAGCTTAGGTATGTGTTGTGAATTAATTTGCCAAGGGGCATTGATACCCATACTTGTTGGTTGGCTGTACTATATCTTAAAAGAAATTATTTATTTTATCAGCTAATAATAACATATTAATCTGTATTTGTGCCGCAAGTCAATTATGCTGTGTTGCAATCTCATTCAATAAAGTCGGCGGTAGAATGGACCTCTCTTCTCTTATGTGTTTGTTCATTTCACTTCTATTTTTCTCACGTGCGGTCTTCACGTGTTTTCTATAGGAAAATATTTCTTGTTTTAGTGAAGCTTTTGTGTGATTATAGCGTCGTTTCGAAACGTTCTCGGTCGGGTAAAGCCGAATATATTGTTCAAGTTAACAACAGCCTGGGGACCCAAGTGATCCTAGGAAACTTATAAAGGGGAAATTTTTTGCCTAGTTTGAAAACGGGCATTTTCCTTGATTTCTACTCTGGCCAGGTGGCTACTTAGACTAGCGTGGCAACATGAAGTCTCACGGTCCAGGTCGCATTCTGGAATCCGACGTCAAGTTCGTCAAGTTGCCACTAAAAACGCCCATGATTCTAGACTTTCAACTGCTTTACGTAGTTTTTGTCCCGATGGCGAACAGATACAGCAGCAGCTTCGCTTTCTTCATCGTTTTGGCGGTATAATTTTAATTTCCGGGTTAATTAACATTCTCGATATTACCGCTAGCTGTTGCAGCGTCAAAGGGGTCCGCCCCCTAAATACGTATATGTATATGTCTGAAGGCCCATAGTTTGTGATGCTTGCTTACGAAAAAAACATGCTGCCTGAGACCAACCACACATTCTTTTGTTATTTTGTTCAGTTCCGTGTTTGTAACAACGGCACTCTTTTATTATGTCATCTATACAGAAAAGTTGCCAAAGTTCAATATCCTAATACAATCGTGCTGTTATAGAAAGGTTGAAGTCAATAGTGTTTTGATTATTTATTGCCGTCACTTTTCCTATCTTTTGATTGCCTAATAATGAAACTACTAATTCGGATTTTAAATCGCACTCAGCCAACGATACTACATGTACTTATGTTGTACTCGACCATGGTATGGCCAGTTTTGCAATCGGTTGCATTCTAGGCACAACTACATGTATATATTCACTTAAGATTTAAACATGACATCAGTTTTGGGCGTCCGTTGTTTAAACTGGCGGGATCGACTGTTTTCCTTGGAGCCCATGCTGTACAGCTGAGTGGTGGATAATCCGTCACTGAAGTTCGGTGAGTAACTAAGGTGCACCTTTTACACTTGACATACTATGCGCAGCTGGTACGCAGATACGACACGTGTAGCCCAGTGTACACTAGATTAGATGAAAACAATAAATTGCATTGTTAGACGAGTTTCCGCCAGCATTAACGGCTTAACGTTTCTGCCCGCATCATTAGTGTTTTAGCTCTTCCAAAGACGGGAAGTGTCAATTTCAAATTTGCCACTTCGGAACTAGTACTGAACCATACTTTGTGCGTGTAAATTAAAGTGACTGAAAATTTACTGAAAAAATGGGTGCTAGAATCTGTCAGTCTTTCTCAGCTGAAGTGAACTTTCATGGGAAGCAATTGGGAAGTCGCTACAAAGTGTACCGGGGAGGATATAGTGGGGAGTAGAAACTCAGATTACAATGAAATTTTGTAAGACAAAGAGCATTAATTGAAGAAATTCTGGTGAGCAGTTCGAGAGGAAGAAAAGACAGCATCCATAGTTATAACTAATGGAGACGGGGGACACTTATTTTTTGTAAATTTATTTCAAGACAACTGAGACAGTTGCTGGCCCGTCAGCGGGGGGTGGTTCAAATTTCTCAGTAGTACGGTGGACCTTTGATATTTTACAAACCTCGACACTGGAGAGTTTTCGGTAAGTCCCTTGACGCAGATTAACTAGGGGGGGTTATATACATGTACACAACGACGACTCTCAGCTCTATGTCTTCCCAAGATCAGATGGAATTCGTAATACGAGAAATGATGATGCCCTGCCGGTTGCTCACAAAGAACAGGACCCAAATTCGGATGTAATGTTGTCCCAAAAGAGAATGTTCCCGCGTTACCCCCTGCCAAACTTTCAAACCGGACGTGCTTAAATGGGTGATTACACCTCATTACATACTCTGACGGAAATATTTAATCAGAGCATGATCGATTTGAATGTTTTGATCTGGTTGTAGTTTGCCGTGTCAACTTCTTACATCGTTGGAAATGGGAACAGCTCAGTACTCCAAAGGTTCACTACTCTGGAAGGTTCACTACTCCGAAAAGATCTGACTTGGGTGTATCAGCCCTCTTATCTGCAAAAATAAACGATACTTCGGTTATTAGATGCGTGGTGTACCTATGCTCAACGCCCGGATTTGATGCCCATGCGAAATTGCCCGCATGTCCGGAATACGGAAAATGAGTAGGCCTACGAACTTGAATTTTTAAAAGATTATGAAGTAGGAATATTGATGAATTATCAACCACAATGCATTCATCAAATCCATGTCAACGGTCGCATCATTTCATAGCCTGACTGAGCTAGTTGGGGTTGCCGCCCCTCAAACTCACCCATCGGAACCACGCGCATGGCTGGGTCGAAACTAAATGTAGTTAGTGAGCTACCCTGTCCCTGTCAGTCTTCACGATGTCGGAGAGTCCCATTCAGTGTTCTTCAATTTGAAACCGCCGCTATTGGTCGCTGAAGTCCAGAGCCGATGTTGTCCCTGCTTGAGACTGAATGAATCGTTACTGAGTTAAATCGAAGATTCACGATTGGCAGTGATTGGAACTGAGCTCATCTGTAAACAATGTATTCAATGTTTTAAGAACTATTCAACTTTTGTACACCCATTTAATAGTTACTAAATGGGCACAAATAAAATACTTTTCTCATGTCAGTTCCGACTCAGTCGTTATATATATAGCAGACAATCAGAGTAATGAACTGTCGGAGTCATGGTTTCGGAATTGTGGACATTCCGGCGAAGTTGTGAACTTTCGAAGGCAGCGAACCTTCGCAGTAACTTCTGAGTAGTGTACTTTCGGAATGATGAACCTTCGGAATAGTGACATGTATCCTTGGAAATCTTTTACATCAAGTTTTTTGCTCGTATGACGCCCGCGAGGCTGTGATTGACAAGAGAAGATTTTCTTCATTGACCAAAATTTTTATTAGATCTAGACCTACTTTTCCCTATAATAATGTGAAAATTCTCGTCGGGGTTTTAGCGTTAGTGCAAGAAAATACGGTAGTTCATGGGCGGTGCAGCACTGCCAAAGTGAGGGCTATAGCCCCCCTGTATACTTGTGGTGCACCGCACCCCGGCATGGGGTGGCGCATCACTGAAAAAGTGGCGACTATAGCCTATGGTGCGCCGTCCATGTAGTTAAATGTCTGATTTTTTAGCAACAACGGAGGACTGCCTATTGTGAATTTGATTATCATCGGCGTGTACTGAATTTAAGAGTATTTAAACTCATGCACACACGTGTACACGCATGCATGTCATCCACCAATCCACAAACAAAGTTGAATTTGAAAATGCCTGCACTTTACCGTACTCTGCTACTATGAATACAGCAGAAAAACCTACTTTCTGCTATTTTGTTTCTTGGTCGATTTTAACTGAACGTTCACACGGCACTACTTTCGGGGAGCTCTCTCGCTGGTATATAGCCTATCTAGGTATAGACATTTACTTCTAGACTCTCGCGTTACCCTGTTATAGCCACCACGGGCGTTCAATGCCGATGAATAACATAAAGCCTCTTCTTAATCGTCTGCACGATCCTCTATATCATCAAGCACCATTCGGACGAAGTTTAGTGACCGGGTACGACCCGATAATTATAAATTCAAATTATTAGTGACTTAGTTATCATTGTAGTTAGTATAGTACCAGTAGGCCTAAAGTGCAACAATTTTGTTGTTGTTGTTGTCCATCTTCAACACGACAGCGTTTTCGGCCCATTCAGTGACTTTGCCAGACGTACTTATAGGAGCCTGGTTCTCAGTGAGCGTGTGATAACATCTAGCTTCTTTGTTAACTGCCAAGCACACTCTTTTGTCTTTCTTAAAGCGGACTTAACACAAGTTTAATTTTTATCGTAAAGTTGACTGGAATTTAAGATTTGTCTTGGTTAAGTCAGCTTTTTTGGAACGGGTCCCAGGCCTACAACGAACACAGGACTTCATTACGGGGGTGATTTCATCTGGAGGCACTTAGTCAGAATTCCGCTGGGCAGCAAGACTTGCCATGCAATCATCGGAAGACGGGGCCTTTCATCCGACAAAAGTGAGGATGACGGATGTATCTTGAGATAGGAAAGTAGGCCTGCATGTACTTATACGCAAAAAACTGCACTACTGTCGAAGAACCCGAGCCTAGCACGGTTTATTCTTACCCGACTAAGAGATTAAAAACGCGGCCAACAATCATGACTAAGCCTGGGCTTCATCAGTGCAGTCGCAGAATGCTGCTTGAATTCGTATAGGATGACAAGCACATCATGGACCACCAAGAAGACGATCGAGAACAAATTCAGCGTAGGTGAACACAACATTTCAGGTGGAGACTGTAAAGCGTGTACCGCCGGGCGGAACTAGCCTGATTGATTTAGAGTGGGCCCTATTCGCCGCCGTGGGTAGGGTTCAAACGAAAGTTCAGATTTCTAGTATATAATATGGTTTGCATGTTATTCCCGACAAATATGCTTGCTGCATAAAGTCTTGTAGTAAATTTGAATCTCTCGTGAGAACTCGATCATGGGATATACCCGGCGCCGATTCCGCCGCCCCACCGGGCGCAGTGCTCTCCCGGCAAACAAAAGTGATGATTTACCGGCTATCCCGGTCTGTAACTTGATAGGCCTAATGTAGTCTTGTATATATGTTGTACTTCGCCGGGTCTACTCACAGGCGTCCTCAGCTTCTGATCGTCCCCAATACACTACATATAGTAGTATTATGTAGTGTATTGGGGACGATCAGAAGCTGAGGACGCCTGTGGGTCTACTGAGGTCAGACATATGTCGTATAAATCCTAGAGATTCATGTAACCTTTGCACGTTTGTTGTTCTTCACAAGGCAATCTCTTAGGGTTGACTGTGACATCCGAACACTGAAGCCGCCGGCGCCGCGGGGCAGACGCCGGCCGCCGGCGGGCGGAGCCTGATCAGTGATCACAGTTTTTTTTTTTATTCTGGCAATTGATATTTGGTACTTTGATTCCTCCACCCTTAATATCTTGAACCATTCAGTATCTACTAATTCGATCAACTTGGTTTTTCCAACTGAAGTCATAGCCTATAGAAAAAGTGAGTGCCAACCAATGGCGGAGTACTAGCCGGTCGCCGGAGCCGGCCCGCGGGCCGGACTAGGGCCGGGGCCATCCATCCGGCCCAAAAATTCTCCCAGATTCCATTTGGCAGTTCGGGGGTGCGCCATGTCTGGCTGACGAGCAAAACCCTGGCTATAATACTCTGCGTCCCTGTATATCCACGCTTAAAAACATGTTCCCAATTGCTATTCGTTTTAACAAAATAGTTCTCCTTATTGTGTAATATGTTATATACTGAAACTTGCCTTTTGTTAAAACAAATTGATTGTGGTACATTTTGGCCTTTTGGTAGGAAATTATAAGCTGTCTCATGGCGGCGAATCACAATATACCCTTTGTAAATTCTTGCGCTCTGCTCGTACATAAGGTGGTAAATTTTTATATTAATAAAAACTTTATTTTCTGGCCTAGAAAGAAAATTCAAAGTTCTAAAATGCTTAGATTTTCGCGAGGAATTCGGTTAGGCAGGTAGATTTTTAAAATAAACTTTATTTTTTTGCCAATAGTCGACAGGCACGTAGTTTTATGGCATAATGAGGTGTCATTAAAGGATTACGTACGTGACCAAGCAGCCCAGGCAGCTGGACTGAATTCAATGGGCTATTGTGTTCGCATTAGCAAACTCCAACCGTCGGACGAAGGCCGTCCGACGGTCAATTTTCAGCTGGAAAGGGTTCCTCATGNACTTATCTCTGCTGTCTTTCCTTTTCTTTTCAGTTTTTCTTCATTCTCTGTTAACACCTTGTCAGCCAAAGCAGAACTGTAACCCTTTGAGACTTTGTCGGTGCAAGTTGATCATTGAACCTCGATACAATTGTTCTAATAAATTACCCAATATCGTATTGTTTGATTTTTTTCTCACCTTTAACAGGCTTCTGCAATCATAAATAAATAAATGAATACCCAAGTTGTATTTGCATTTTATTGCTCAATCTCTTCTTTTATTTTTGATTATGTCATGCTGTGTTGTATGTAACAATGCAATATAGTGAAATAAAGTCAAGGTTTTACTTTATTGGTGGCCATTCTCTATCAATTCAAGTATTTTAATTTTCTTCAAATAAATTCAAAATGCTTTAACCAAAAATTTCAACATAAATGTTGAACTCAGTACTTTGTTTTGCAATAAAAAATAAGTGGACAATATTTTGATGACCAAGGCATGGGCCGAAACTCTTAAGCACCCAGCGTGTTCCATTTGTCTGCTGCGTTTTTCCTTTGGCCTAACGGGTGTCAGTTGGTGCCTGGGACAAATAGATACATTGCATAAACACTATCTGGGTAGGTTTTTGTTCCGTCTGAAGAAAATTTAATTTCTAAAATATCTTCTGAAAATGAACAAAAAAGTGCATTAGTAAAATCTACAAGTTTTTGAGTGGTCTCAAAAAACAGTCGGTAAATGCATTAATTTTAGTCTCAGTTCTTCCATGCGTGTTTCTCCCGAGAGGCTAGTACCTAACGTGCAGACGAGCACTCCAAATTGGAACGCTGAGTCCCGCGTGGCTGCGCTGCACGCGAAAGAAGATGGCGGACGACCTTTGGAGCCTGACGATGATAGGTATCCGGACTATATATAGCAGTCCAGTTTCCCAAATAATGAGAATATTTTCAAGTCATGGAAATTCCCTCCATTAGAAGACAATTTTTGTCCATTAATAAAGAGAAATTTCCCCAGATATGGGAATAAATTTTGAACACTGTATCGAGAGCATTAAAGTAATCGATTGATTTGGGAAAGTGCTTTTGAAAATATAGGCAATATGTTGCCAACTCAAGTGCTTCGTACAAACTTCCTTTGTATTGGCTACCCTGGCACTAGCCATCCTAGCCTCCACTTTACTATTATAACTAGTATCAGCTTTCATCTAATTGCTTATTTATGCAAAGTAGGTCCATTGATAGCTTTGTTAAACATTCTAAATCATATGCAATGAGCTAAACTAATAGGGTCCATCCAGGGCTTCACAGGGACACTCGAATCGTGCCGTATTTACCCACAACGCCACGATATCTGTCAAACACGTCTGTAGGTACTTGATTTCACGCTATTGGAGTTCCACATGTTCTTTGTTGTTGTTGTTGTTGTTGTATTCGTTACAAGTTTTTCTGTGCTCCATTACTCTATTCGTCTTTCCAATGCCAATGAAGTATAACTACTGTGCTTTGGGCTGCAAGTTGGATTTCAAATCTGTGGATGCATGATGTTAAGCTCTTGGCCTTCCCAAAATCAATCAAAGACAAGCTAATACGGAGTTTGTCGGGTCAATTTTGAACCAACCAGAATCCCTTTTTTAAGAAATCTTAGGAACATTTCCACGGCCATACATTTCGACGATGTCGGACATGACCTGTGAAAATGTGCCATAAATTCCAAAACGAGGACAATGAAAATAGGGCTCTTTCTTACCTCGGCGATGAAGGAGAGCTCTATCTCTGTGTAATCTAGGATGGTTCGATATTTCAAAAGTTTGTCTTTATAAAATAATAATGTTTTGTAATGTACTTTAGCTAATAGTCACTTACTGGATCCCACATTCTGTGAACCAGTTTCTCTACTGAATTACAGGCATCAAACTGGTTCTCTACGTGCTGGACCCCTGTGTGTGACTATTGCTGTACTTTCTGTAACACTCCATTTAGTCCTTGACATTTTTCAGGTATTTAACAAGATGACACATCTATCAGGAAAGAGACTCACAGAACTTGTGATGACAATGTCAAGGGCTGTTGATTTCAGGGTAGTGTTGTTCGCAGTTGTTTTGGCGATGTCGAGCGTGTCTGCAGTAAATGGAGAAAATGCTGCTGCACCGATGCCTGACGCACAGGTACGATACAGTATTGACTGGAGCATGGTTCTACCTGATGGAATATTCAAACGTAACATACTACTTAACAAATATTGAAGTGTCTTACATGACATACTAGTAATCTTTCTCTGTGGTACTTCAGCATCAAGTTATGGAATTTAATGTTTACTTATGAGTAAGAAGTTAAATTTCCAATGCATTGGCTTCATTCCGAGAACTTATTCTATTGGGGAAGATTTTATCTGTGCGCATAGTGATAAGTTGGTATTCCACACATTGTTCAGTTTTAACAAAAATGTCAAGCGATACTGTTCATACTACTCTCACAATCTTGTGGTTTCAGTTTTGAACTTTGTATGGAACATTGTAGGCATAATGTTAGTATGAATATCTCTCCTTTTTGTGGTTGTGTGTGGCTTGTTTTAGAGTTATTCTAAGGCTACTCCCTGTAACAGCATCGCTTCGTATCTTTTAATTCATTCAAAGTTTTGTCCATTATATTTACAGCAAGCTAAAGTTGAAGGAGGTGGAGAGGATAAATTCCATCACAAAATTTTAAAAGTGATCGACAAACAACAGGACCTGGGTTTCACCCATGCTTTTCTGGCGTCCCTTTCCGTCATTATCGTGTCGGAGTTGGGTGACAAAACTTTCTTCATTGCCGCTATTATGGCGATGAGGCATTCACGCATTGTCGTTTTCGCTGGCGCTATCGGCGCTTTAGCGTTGATGACCGTTTTATCAGGTAGGGAATTGCATGGTCAGTCTTTGTCGTGACCTTAGTCAGCACTGTCATGTTCAAAGTGAGAATGAAATCGGGATTGCAGCAAAGGTTCTATGATTTGGATTGCGGTTTTATTACGACTGACTACATTCGTTGGTGCGTGTGCTCTGAAAACACTTCTAATGTTCCTTTTGTTAGTATAATGGTCATGACTCCAGCAAACTGCATACCAATGCAATGATCAAAATGTTCTTATTGGAAACAAAATAAGAATTAATGACCCATGAAGTGCTTGTTAGGTCAAGACGAAATCTCAGACTTCTAACAGGAACAAATCTGGTTTTCAGTGGGGAATCTAACTTTTCAAGCAGTCGGTGACCCCCATTTGCGCCTTTGTTTTGTGTAATTAGAAACGATTCCTCCACAAAACATGGTTTTCAACAATGGCGCTTCATGGGCTCTAAATTACATGTTCTGATTCATATGAAAATTTCACCTAGAGTTCTACAAAACATTTGGAATTTATATGTTCCACTTTTGCATGAGTGTCTGCCATAAAATAGGACTTGTGTACTTTTCTCGAAAATTGGATAAAACGAAAACGAAATGATAGTTTAGCAAACTGTTAACAATGAGATTATATTGTGAACATTTTTTACGTGAAATGAAATATGGCCATGTTATTGATGGTGCTCTTTTTTTAGTAAAGTTTACGAAGATTTGGTCGTGTGACCCAATTAATGTCAGACTGGTAAAAAGTCAAAGATTTTGCAGGCTTTCTACTTTCAGAAAATATGACTTTACTGAGTAAAAATCTGTAGTTTTGTAGATTTGTGGACTAAATTCACTGATTTGTCGATAAGGTCCTACATAACCCTGGGAGGCACTGTACAGTTCTCACTGGGTTTTGCCTGACTATAAACACATCAGTGATCTTGTTGCCTTTCTTCTAGCCAGTCAACAGCTCTATGAACAAAGCAAAAAGTTGTGAGTCGATTCCCTTCAAAAGTGCTACTATATATCACAGAAACTTTGTTCTGCGTCACGTTTAGTACAAATTGGACCCGGCTACTGTTTAACTGTACACTGCTACCCTAAGTATTGCTATGCCTAACTGATGCAGAAAATTAAAATGTCCTCAGCCCACTAGAGGGCATTAGTTGCAGGTCTCATGTGATTGGTTATATGACTAGTCATTGTTACCTTGCAAAAATAGATGTAGAGTTTAATTTATGTTATTTCTCTAACAGACAGAATCACTGCTGTATGTTTATTAGCATGGTACACAGCAATTAATTATAACAGATTCCTGAGATGGTTGCTATCTGGGCCAAGCTTTCTAAAAGTTGTCGCAACCCTGATAAGGCCTTGAACTGGGTATTTATGACTGTTTACAATGCTATTCACTTTGCTCAAGCCATGATAATTCAAATTTGACTGCTACTTTAAAATGTAATTTGTATGCAGTCTACGGCTGCTGCTAATGTTGTCTCAGAAGCAATCAATGAACTTAGTACATGCTGTAGTCATGTAAATGATAACTTGCAGTATTAATAATTTTTGAACATGAATTCCCAAGCCAAACAATAAAGATGGCATTGTATGTAGCTTTAAAAAGATACTAAATTTGTTTGCATATCGAACAAACTTGAACATTTTGGTCTTCGTCAAAGTAGCGATCGTTTCAATTTCATTGAGGGCCAGCATGTTTGTAGTACGAGTCCCCCGAGTAAAAGCATGGGCCATTGATTTTTCCATTTAGTAAGCCTTGGAAGTTTCATGGGTTGAGGAATTCTCAAAAGAAAGCTTTTTTCAAAGACTTGGTGGGCCTTGTCCTGCCCCAAAACTTTCACTAAGACAACCAAAATGTGTGTTTTCACTAATGGATAATTTTACATTGTTTGACCTTGACCTTGTTCTATTCACAGCTTTGCTTGGCTTTGCCACGACCGTTATACCTCGTTGGTTCACGTATTATGCTTCTACAGCGTTGTTTCTTCTCTTTGGCTTGAAAATGATCCGCGAAGGTACGTAGCGATAGCTTGTCAGACGAGTTCTATGCTAGAACCTCCCGTTAAAGCTTAAGCAAATTGAAATTTTAGCAAATCTCAAATTCTGTGTTTTCGAATAGCGATTAATTTGTTTTCAGTTCATACCTGATAGCGTGACAATCATTTCCCAAATTTTTTTAAGAATAATAAAAGTTTAATGTTCGTTGTCTTAGTGTTTTGGTTGTATGATTTGCCATCATCCTGTGTCTCACTATGTTGTAACAAGAAAGTGTCATGAGATAAATGTTTTGATTTGTAGTGATGACGTGTCTGCCACTGGACCCACAAACAGGGATGGAAATGCTCAGTGACATCACATTTTCAAAAAATTGCACTTCTTGGGTTTTCTCCGATTTGGTTACCCATGGGGTCAAAATGGCACATGTACTGTTTACAGAATTATGCGTTTAGATTAATTTGTTTTGTCCTACAATAGTTGCACACACTGCATGCACCTGAAGAGTTGAGAAGGATTAAGATGGACTTGGTCCATAGCGAGCTAATAAATTTTGAAGTCCTTAGTAATTTACAGTGCTACATAAATGTGGCCTAATTATTATTACAACTGTTTTTAATTCTGGCATTTTAATCTTATTTCACTTGATCCAAAAGTCAAAATGACGTGATGCAAAACAAGCGAATAATTTTAAGACTTACGGTGAACTTTCAGTATGGCGTTTTCCCGTTGCTCCCAACTTGTTCCATTCTATAGCCCAACAACAAGTTGGGAAGATGATCCCTATAGCCAACATCTTATACGCGGTTGATTAACTCCATTCTGGCATTTATGGTTGCAGGTCTAGCTCTCTTTTGTTCGATAATTGCTCTAATCACCAATAAGGTCATATCTAGCCTCACTAGACTGTGCTATTAAATACAAAAAAGTTACGTTATAACATATTTGAACTCAAATCAATAGCATTTCTGAATTCCTCATGAAACGCTGATCCTGTTTAGTTTTTGAATCGCCAAAATCGCCCAACTACAACCGATGTATCGCCAATCTATTCTTTCCGAATGCTCTGTGTTTGACTGTGTTCACACATGGTCTGTATTAAGCCTGGTAGCTAATTGGCCTGCCTGTTGTCATGCCAGACAAAAGACTGTGCATGGCAGTTAACAAAGGAGCTAGATGTTATCACAGGCTCATAACCCTCTACATCTGGTAAAGTCACTGAACGGGTGAATGCCGTCATGCGCCAATTTTGGACAAAAAGTATTGTTAAAGTTGACGCTTATTCATTGTTCAGAAGGCTTCTAACTTTATTAGTTTTGAATAACCACAAATATTGTCTGATGGTTTGTAACGTTAAGGCATTAATTTGGTGCTACATATGTTTCATGGAAAAATGTCACCTGTCGGCCATATTGTGTCCTAAATTGGTGAGGTATAACCAAACTAACACTGTCTCTTGTAGTCGTTTTTGTTCATTTTATTCGTTCATCTTGTTAGGTTATTATATGTCACCAGACGAGGCTCAGGAAGAGTATGACGAGGTGCAAGCAGAACTCCGGAAGAGAGAGCAAGATGACGTAAGCATTAAACTAACGCTCTTAACGTCTAACTACCACTTTTTTGTTTAATAAATTGTCTAATACTGAAAGTAACACATATGTCTGTTATTGACTTCTAGACTAAATTGCAGTATTAAAAGTGGTTTTCTGCCACTGAAACAGAATTCATTGTGCTCTCTAGGTATTTTTAGGGTTTGTCCATAAAGATTTTGAACTTCTGTTAATATTAAAGCATTTTCCCTAGTTTCAAATTTCAAAAACATTTGTCAACTGCTCGCCACTTCCCTTATATGGAAAATGTGACCTTTGACTTGAAGCAACTGACTGTGGTAACCACAGAGTTTTTCCTTCACACGCATTTCAAAAATCGAGAATTTTGCTATTTTTGATAGAAATGTCCTCACGGGAAATTGAATTACTCTGCATTAGACGTCGCGAGATTGTACTTTGGTCAGGAATTGTTTAAAAGATATATTTGACGAGCTTTCATGTTCCATGCCTCTTTACACTCTTCATCTTTTTTTTATAATTGTAATTTCTGCACTTATGTTTATTTTCATTTTGTTTCTCGTTTTATATTAAGTTCGTGTTGTGTTTATTTTTGTAATCTTTTTGCAAACCAAACTTGAAGTCTATGACTTTTTGTGCTATACATGTTTTTCTGTAATTTGTACTTTTATTATATTTTTATTGTATTTTCTGTACTTGTGTGAGCTGAATAATTGAAGCAATAATAAGAAATAGATGTTTAAAGGTTATATAGGAGCTTAGAAAAATGTCCAGAGTTGACCAACTTGGAACGTCGCATCTCAGAAACAACTGATTGCATTCAAATGGAGCTTTTTTAATTTATTCTATGCCTTTTGCACATGTCTATAAAACATGTTTTTTTACAATGATCCAATTTTGCATGAGGAGCTATTAAAAGGAATATCGCAGCAAAGGCATTTTTAAATCGAATTAACTTTCTCAATTTCTTGCTTAAGGTATATTAAAGCGGAGAGGAAGTGTAGATTTATTTCACTTAAAGCGGTTCTAAATCTGTCTTCCATCACAAAAAATAATTTTTGATTTAAATCACATACCATCATGATATTGGTCTCTGATAACTCGTTATTGCTTGAGACCATGCTTCATAAGCTGCCTTGTCACAATAGGTTGTTTTATTCAGTGAGCATGGTTTTCTTAGAGAAATAACGAATTGTCAGTTCTTTCCAACACTAAAATTCACTTTTCTTCTGTCAGAGTAAGAAACAAGTTGAGGTCAATTTTATATAACAGCGTGTTGTCAAAATTTAGGTTATGGGTTTACTGCGACTTTTAAGTCGAAGGTGAAATACTAACCAAACCATTTGCGAGTTTGGTTTCTATTGAAATAGAATTTATGGGCAATTCAAATTCCCTGCATAGCTATGGGGCTGCTTAATGAAAAGTGACCGAGGCCAGAAACTTGGTCGTATGCTACACTCAACTATGTTCTCTTGAGCAAAAATGCAGTCTCTGACGTTATACACATTGCTGCTAGTTGTTGGGATGATTTCTGTAAAATTGTAGACGATAATACGCTAATAATTACTTGGCTAAACCTTAATACATTTCCTGTTTTTGAAGCTGGCAGCTGAAAGTACAGGGCAAGATGTAGAAACCGGAGTAATAAAAACGCCCAGTAGACGGTGGTGGATGGCATTTTGCTCACGCATATTTTTACAGTCATTTACACTCACATTTCTTGCCGAGTGGGGTGATAGATCTCAGATTACCACAATTATTCTGGCTGCGAGAGAGGTAAGACTGCTTCTAGTTTAAGTCATTGCATTAATTTTTGTTCTCAATTTATAATGCCTTTGATGATCTGACTGGACATTTCGTGTTGTTGGGTTGTGCAAATTGTCAAACAATACTGTTCTGTCATATTGGCATGGACACAGTCTTGCACAGGCACTAATAAATCATCTTGCTTGGATTTGATATCGAATTATCTACCATTGATTTCTTCCATCATAAAACCAGTAAAGGGGAACAAATTCCTAATAATGATGTTTGTTTTGATGATTGTGCTGACACGTAATGCTTTTATTGTAATTATAATTAGTTTTGTTTAAATAACATCAACGTTTGCCAGAATCTTTAATCGGATAGCAATTTGACACCATTGTTGTTTTGTTCCAAGTAAGAGTACCATGATAGTGACTCCTGCACTCCCTGGTGTCTGGTATAACAATGACAGTGACCCTCACTCCCTCTCGTGTCTGCTATCCCAATGACAGTGACAATCACACCTTCTGGTGTTTGCTATCACAATGTCAATGACTCTTAAACCCCCTAGTGAGTGCTGTTACATTGAAAGTGACTGTCCCATCCCCTGGGGTCAACGATCACAATGACAGTGACTCTGAGACTCACACCCTCTGGTGTCAGCTATCACAATGACAATGACTCTTACATCCCCTGGTGACTGCTATCACAGTAATGGTGTCTCCCTTACCCCTGATGTTTGCTATCAACTTTTGATAGTGACTCTCACACCCCCTGGTGACTGGTATCATAATTATTGTGACTGTCACATCCCTTGGTGACTCCTATCACAATGACAGTGACTCTCACACCACCTGTTGTCTGCTATCTCAATAATAGTGACTCTCACACCCCCTGTTGTCTGCTATCTCAATAATAGTGACTCTCACACCCCGTGTTGTCTGCTATCTCAATAATAGTGACTCTCACATCTGGTGACTGTGTTATCAAATTGATAGTGACTCTCACATCTGCTGGTGACTGGTATCACAAAGTTGTTACCGTATTCCTGGGCAATTGAACCAGTTTGAGATAAGGATGTACCACTGGAGAATTCAATGAAACGTCTATCTTATTGTCAGATTTTCCTCTGGAAAATAAAGGTTTCCCCTACCATCAGTTTTTTAGTGAGAAATGTACCTCGGGCTAAAGAAATTTGGTCATAATTGAACCTAACATTCCATTTGTAGTCTACAGTGAAGCTGTAAATAAATGTTTTGCATTTAAATATAATTGCTGCATTTAGGTAAAATATAAATAGGAAAAAATCCTGGAATTAACTGAATCTGCTCTAGTGTGAGGTATGAAATTACAGCTCACATCCAAAATGACTCAAAATTCTCGGTGGTGGTGGCTGAGCACAAGCATAATTCCATATCATGACGGCGGAGCACTAGTGATATTCACAATCAGAGAATTGTTGTCATGACGGGGAAACAAAACCTTGTCCAATTATTTTTCGCATGTACAGCACACTTAGAATTTTCAAAGTTTGCACAGT
Organism: Phoronis australis; assembly: GCA_002633005.1. NCBI lineage: Eukaryota > Metazoa > Phoronida > Phoronidae > Phoronis > Phoronis australis. The sequence goes on from NMRA01000052.1 coordinate 70,570, forward strand.
ATGTTGAAATCATTGATGGTGGTCTCTGATCTTGGTTTCAGGATGTAATGGGTGTTATTATCGGTGGCACACTGGGGCATGCTTTGTGCACAGGTCTAGCAGTATTGGGGGGCAAACTGATAGCCCAGAGGATATCCGTTCGAACAGGTGAGGCTTGGGGTGCCCTTGCTCAAGTGTGCGTGCATGCTTTGAAATGGATGCAAAATAATTCGTGCTGTATATCTGCGCATTAGGGCTTGTCTGCTTTCTGTGAAGCAGCACTTAATACAATTTTAAATTAAAGCAAAATACTTTGTGTTCAACTTGATGTAACCCAGGGAGGAAGTTCGATAGCTTGTGAGTGATGGTTGATGGAGTTGTTGTTTGTTTCCGGAAGATGTGTGTGCTGGATGTAGAACTGTGGCATATATCAAGGTGGGAGTCTCTGAACTCATTGTGGGCTACTTGGAAATGACCACATTTGAGTATGCGGGAGTAGCAAATGTAACAATCTTGACAAAGGAAAAACACCGTATCCTGCAAGGTCAAAAGATCCATCTTAATTAAAACTGCGATTTGTGTCTACTGTGAACTGATGTCAGGGACTCCAACTCCACCTGATATTTGCCACTGTTCTACCTCCAGGTCATAGTACTTTTGCAAACATCAGTAACAAGCCATTAGTTGACAAGTACCGTAGAGTGCTCCTTAAAGTGTTCCAATCAACAGCATGTCTCAGAAGCAATCTTAGACTATTGTTGTACTCATCATTTGTAGCATGTTTTTTCCATCGACTGTGTGTTCACCATTAGATGTTTTTCATCATTGCTATTGTCATATGTGATTACAACCTTTGTTCATTTTCTTTTCCAGTGACTCTTATTGGAGGTTTTGTGTTCATCATATTTGCGTTGTCAGCATTCGTCATCAATAGAGAATAGGTGGATATTTATATACTCATTCCAGGACTGTAGCCTGTCTACTGTGTAGTCTGTCTACTGTGTAGACCCTTACGGAAGGGTTGTGCTGTATAAGCTAGACTTGGCATCGTGAGGGTTCATAGTTAATTATTTTAAGATACTGTTAGTACAAAATGTACATCATTCATTTTCCCTCTTGGAAGCCAGAGGGAAATGTTTGCATTTTATTTATTGAGAAGTCTTTCTCACTGGTGAAACTCCTCTTATCATATGATTATTCCTTAATAAAAGCCATTTCCTCCTTTAGACCACTTACAGCGCCATATTTTAACTCTAAACTCTTCTCGACAGATTAATANTCAGATTTTCCTCTGGAAAATAAAGGTTTCCCCTACCATCATTTTTTTAGCGAGAAATGTACCTCAGGCTAAAGAAATTTGGTCATAATTGAACCTAACATTATATTTGTAGTCTACAGTGAAGCTGTAAATAAATGTTTTGCATTAAAATATAATTGCTGCATTTAGGTAAAATATAAATAGGAAAAATTCCTGAAATTAACTGAATCTGCACTAGTGTGAGGTGTGAAATTACAGCTCACATCCAAAATGACTCAAAATTCTCGATGGTGGTGGCTGAGCACAAGCATAATTCCGTATCATGATGGCAGAGCACTAGTGATACTCACAATCGGAGAATTGTTGTCATGACGGGGAAACAACCTTGTCCTATTATTTTTCGCATGTACAGCACACTTAAAATTTTCAAAGTTAGCACAGTATATTGAAGTCACTGATGGTGGTCTCTGATCTTGGTTTCAGGATGTGATGGGTGTTATTATCGGTGGCACACTGGGGCATGCTTTGTGCACAGGTCTAGCAGTATTGGGAGGCAAACTGATAGCCCAGAGGATATCCGTTCGAACAGGTGAGGCTTGGGGTGCCCTTGCTCAAGTGTGCGTGCATGCTTTGAAATGGATGCAAAATAATTCGTGCTGTATATCTGCGCATTAGGGCTTGTCTGTCTTCTGTGAAGCAGCACTTAATCCAATTTTAAATTAAAGCAAAATACTTTGTGTTCAACTTGATGTAAACCAGGGAGGAAGTTTGATAGCTTGTGGGTGATGGTTGATGGAGTTGTTGTTTGTTTCTGGAAGATGTGTGTGCTGGATGTAGAACTGTGGCATATATCAAGGTGGGAGTCACTGAACTCATTGTGGGCTACTTGGAAATTACCACGTTTGAGTATGCGGGAGTAGCAAATGTAAAAATCTTGACAAAGGAAAAACACCGTATCCTGCAAGGTCAAAAGATCCATCTTAATTAAAACTGCGATTTGTGCCTACTGTGAACTGATGTCAGGGACTCCAACTCCACCTGATATTTGCCACTGTTCTACCTCTGGGTCATAGTACTTTTGCAAACATCAGTAACAAGCCATTAGTTGACAAGTACCGTAGAGTGCTCCTTAAAGTGTTCCAATCAACAGCATGTCTCAGAAGCAATCTTAGACTATTGTTGTAGTCATCATTTGTAGCATGTTTTTTCCATCGACACTGTGTGTTCACCATTAGATGTGTTTTTCGTCATTGCTATTGTCATATGGGATTACAACCTTTGTTCATTTTCTTTTTCAGTGACTCTTATTGGAGGTTTTGTGTTCATCATATTTGCGTTGTCAGCATTCGTCATCAATAGAGAATAGGTGGATATTTATATACTCATTCCAGGACTGTAGCCTGTCTACTGTGTAGTCTGTCTACTGTGTAGACCCTTACGGAAGGGTTGTGCTGTATAAGCTAGACTTGGCATCGTGAGGGTTCATAGTTAATTATTTTAAGATACTGTTAGTACAAAATGTACATCATTCATTTTCCCTCTTGGAAGCCAGAGGGAAATGTTTGCATTTTATTTATTGAGAAGTCTTTCTCACTGGTGAAACTCCTCTTATCATATGATTATTCCTTAATAAAAGCCATTTCCTCCTTTAGACCACTTACAGCGCCATATTTTAACTCTAAACTCTTCTCGACAGATTAATAGGCACCAAGTCAGTGCTCATATGTTATGTGGTTACACTGTAGAAGTGGTTGCAGTTTTCTACTGCCATTTTCTCTGTTGCAAACTAAATTCATAGCAGTTTGAAGTTAACAATAACAATTAAATTAGACTTTGACCCTGTCTGTGGCTTTATGTGGGAAATCTTCATGGCACTTGGTACTAACATTAATTAACACTGACCTCTACTCCTGTTCAAGTTAGAGATGTCCATGAACTAATGATTGGCTCAAAGTGAATGTTGCTATGAAATAAATCGAACAAGTGTATCAAGATAAATTTTAGATGTAACAAGTAGTAATACTTGAAGATAGATCAGTTTGCTCACATTTGTTATTGATCCCACTTACGTAGCAAATCAATTTTGAAATTATAAGTTTTCGAGTATGAAATTGATTTGTTTGTAACTTTATTAAGAATTGAGATAACATTTTTGAACGCATGTAAATATGAAACTCAGTGGATCAATTCTTATGCCGGTATTTTTCTGTATCGGTGCACCTAGATGCTTTGAGAAATCATTCAAACCTAAAGCCCATAACACACTCTGATGACTCATCAGTTTACAAATGTAGGTAGGTGTTGTGATATGAGCTTTGAGCTCATAAGTCCTATGAGATTTGTCATTTGAGATAAATCATATCCAATTCAACTTTTGTTCAACTGCCAGATCATTGCGTGTTATTTTTGATATGATTTTTAATCAAGTGTTTTGATGTGGATTGAGATGTGTCGGCGAAATCACGAAATGAGGCGAGTCACGAATGTTTCCATTTGCGAATGTCATAGTGCTCCTGAATCCTATTTGAAGTAACCCCGTTATACATGACAATCTGACTACTGTCTACACTATGCGGAATGTGGGACAGTGTCGACTGGGCTTGTGGGTTTAGTCCTTGAAGCAGGGCATGGATGAAATGGAAATTCAACATTGTGTTTAGGAACATTAATTACGATGTTAAAAAATGAAATGTACTATGTAAAAATCTTGTGCAATATCATCAAACCACCCACCGTGCTGAAAAGTCGATAATAAATTTACCAAGGAAACACTTAATTCATGATTGGTGATAGTTGAATGTAAAGTTTGATTCTTTTTCTTGCACTAATTGGTAGATCGAGAGCAAACAGTGGTCAGTATGTTGAGGGCGAAGTGATTGATTCCACGTGTAATTTTTGTTCTATCATGAGTTGTTGCGAAATATAATGTTATTGCTCAGGAGCCTGTATTAAATGGATTTATCAGTACTTCATGTCGACAGGGACTTTTTGTTTCAACATGTCAACTCTTTCACTGCCATGTACTTTTCTGCAACTTGCCTATTCCTGCCAAATATGGCAATGGCAAGTTGGGTGGTATTTGTCCATTCTCGACTCGGCTAATCCCAAATTTCAAACAACAGGATGACGGTTGCATCAAATCCCGACTGAAAGGAATTTTACCATTTTTAAGAAGAAATTCCTGTCGAAATGTGGTTGATGCAATGGCCAATAACTTTCCATCACTGAGGTTTCATCGACTTGAAGTCAAAATGATTCTGATTCGGTATGCTGGGAGACGAGGTATGAACCGGGACTGGCAGGGTACGTATTTTTAAATTTTAAGCAAATCTCTTCATTGACCATTAGTGTTTTTTAAGCCGACTCGAACATATGTCATAATTATGTCATTAAACAATGTGAGCATGTTAGCTTGGAAGTTTCATAAAAATCCCCCAACAAATAACATGCGTGCACACAGCCTAAAAAATAGGGGGCTCGAATTTTTGAGAATATGGACCTTTCACTAAAAAAGGGAAACAGGGTGGGGTATGTTTAGAGCTATGAATTGTGCATTCGCCGAATGCCTGCCTTTTAATAAGGACTTTTCTATCATTTTCTGCTTTTTTCTCACTTTTTGTTTCTCTGAGGCTGACCTTTACCAAATGGGGGCTCGTTTGAGCCCCCCAGGGTGTGCGCATGAATCGCAAATGAATTAAGATCATTTTTGACAATTCCACCCTATTTTCTAGGTATCCTCAAAAATAATGGACAGTGAAAGAAGATGTATAACTGATCGCACGTAGATGCACAAGTTTTTAAGGGAAATGTGTAACATGTCCAAATCTATCCAGACTTCGATGTTTTTATGGCAGCCTCAATTCACAATGGGACGGAAATATCACGATAAACTAGCACTGTTGTCAAACTAAGTCGGAGTTTAATATTGGATGCATGACACGGACACGCATTGTCATTCTTACGATTCGGTCAGATACGTATCTCTTTGGCACCATTTTTGAAATTAGTTACCAAACATACTGATACACTGTCAGTCTTGTACCAACTTTCATATGTGGTGCGTAAACATTTACAAGTGGTTGTAGAACAGGTCAAGTTATTCCTGGAACAATTTGCACCCGATTTCAGTCAAGTGTGCTGCTTGTTGTCTGTCTGTGTGTCCAGAGGTGTTGACCTGTTCGGTATTCCTTTTTTACTTTTCTACAATGCATGCCAAAAATAATCAATTGGACAAAATTCCGTTTCCTTGTCACGACGTGTAATAATCTGTAACTGCCCATCATTCTTGCTATTCTGGCATTGAATTCTGCGTGCACTCATCTGCCATGGCAGCTTGATGGAGAAGATTCTGGGCCACTGTGCCCCATTACTTATGGGGTGACTGCACTTTGCATTTAAAAAAATCAGTACTTCTGCATTGCAGTGCACAAATTTCAAGTATGTCACATGGCAATACATAATTTGTACTCACTTAACTAGGAAGGGGTACTTTTTAACCAAAACATAAAAACACAAATATTTCAACAATGAGAAAGCAATAAATACAAGTAACGATATGACAATGAAAAATATAGTACAGTTGCATTACAACAAACCCTCCTAGGAACTTTGTATACCATTTGTTGAAAACTGAAGTTTGCTCTAACCAAAGCAATTTGTATACAATTCGTATGACTTGGGACATTTTTCTAGACCCATGTGCTCATAATTACTTGGCAAAACTTCATTCAGGAACAGCGAGGTGGGAGCGTAACACCACATTGTGGTCTTAAGTCACTTTTAATGAAACAGTCCCAGAACCAACTACCGGTATATTCTTGGCATACAACAAAGTTTGTTGTAGAACAGTTTGACTGAAACAATCAAAATGCTAACGACTGTCTTGTCTAGAGCTGACATTTGTGACTGATTGATTTTTCAGTTGCTGTAATAATTGTTCTTTCTCTTTCTGCAATAAATCTGCCTTGATAGCGTTCCTCTTCAGCTTATTCTCCAGTGATTTCATAACCTGTCCCGTTAAAACCTCCATAATTCGGCATAGTGATTGACTGTATACTGAAATTAAGACAGAATTTAAATCAACAACACAAGAAAAGGGTAACAATATTCAACAAACCTATTGCAATCTCGGACACACTTCTTTTTTCAAGATTTAAAATTCCAGAAAGAAGTTTAAAAACTTCTTTATAATAACAGATTTTTTAAAATTTCAATTTGTCAAGTCAAACAGTCGGAATTTTCTCAACACCTGCACCATGACAAATGTTCTTGTTTTAAGTATTTCTTCCACTAATAATTATCAAATATCATTTAATATGACGAGCCATAATTTTCACTTTTCAAAAAGTGCATGCCAAATTATATGCACAAAGCACTGGTAAGTAGAGTTCACACTTCTGTGAAACAGATCAGAACCTATAAGGATAATAATTCAGACATTTTGAATACAAAAAATCTTAAATATAATAAATCAGAGTTAAATTTGAAGCAAATGAGAGTGAATGTTTGATTAACAACACCGTCAAGCAGTAATTCTTCACTTAGTTTACTTAACACACAATGTGGCTGACAAGTGTTATTGTCAGATTTCCTAACAAATATAATTTATTCTAAGGAATTTTTAGGCTATTACTACCACAGTTTGCACTGCGTATATGGTACAAAATAACAATTCATTCTTGCCTGATGAAGTTTCCACTATTTGTAGCAATTATTTCCGTACAAAATAAGTGAACATGCAAAATATATGGAAAATTACTGTAATATGTAGGGTACACGGTTTCAGATTGACCTAACGTGTGGGTAATTTTGGCCCTTAACTTCAAACTAATCTTCAAATCCCATAGTTACCTGAAGCATTGTGTATGTTTGTAAGTGGGTCCAGGTTAGTATTCCTTGTAGTACTCGAGTATGCCTCTTCCTCCTCTTGACTTAAAATGGCCGGCAGTTTTATTAGTGACTGCAGGCTGCTGTGTGCTAAAGTAGAGTGGGGAATGATGTGGAAGGGAATCTCGATTCGCATGAATCTGAAAAATTTAGAATCAAAGCGTTATTCAAGAAATGAATACAAACCAACCCTGACCTGTGATGAGTTGAGTTACGATGGAACCACGTTCTTAAGAAAGATCCATGGTATTATGTTTTAGAAGTGCCAGTTTTACGCTGTTCGTGCACGTATAAGGCATAAAATGCAGGTGTCGCAATCAGAGATTGTTTCCAGGTGTGGTAGTTTAACCCGTCAGCTGCAAACACTTACAAAGCTAAAGGCATCTGAACCTGGATTATTATTCAAGGCCACGAACTGAGTTCATCAAATGTTACAAACTGGGTTGTAATGTGCAGTATGTTTTCACAGCTTAGATGCTTTTGTTGTGGAATTAAATTAATTTCAGACGCATTACCGGTGACAATAGTTGTCAACAAGCAATTATTTCACCAGGCTCAGAGGTACAGCTGAACACTAAAGGTAAAATCTGAAAATGTAGCATTTGCGTCACAAAAGAAATTCTTCATAACATGACTCACTGTTCTGGTTCGCCTTCAACACTTTGGTTTATTGACTGGAAACATGTCACTTGAATCCTGCCCACCTTTGTTGATTTATCTTCATTGAAGACAGAAAATATAATACCGATGAAGCCCTCGTCCATCATTTGATACATCGCCTGAGTGCGCACATCTGGAACCATGTAATTCACTAATTGGTAAAAAGCAGCAGTTCCTGTCCAATTGGTTTTAAAGCATGAATTCTAGAGTCCAACTGTTTTAGCAAGTTGAGGTCCATTTTCATATCTTTATCAACCACGTGATGTTGCCATTGAGTATTGCTCTAGTGATAACGATTATAGTGAACAGTAAAACTGCCTAAAACCCTGTCACTGCACAACACAAACCAAACCAAACCAAACCAAACCAAAGAACCATATTTACGAAAATGCACACCTGAAACTGTATCTAATAAAAATACATCCAGACAAATATAGAGTTGAAGAATAGACTTTCCCATTTCACCTATCTCACCTTTCTAAACACAGACAGAAACATTAGGTGCAAGGTCTGAGCTCATCAATTAGACACAACGGTCTGTTAAATATTTAAGGTGGATAAGCCATTCTGTATCTCGAATTTGGCTACCCTACTAGTTATTGCCAGTAATTTTTCCTGTTAACAGAATTAGTCCACTAATGGGAAAGTGTGTTTTGTCTGATTATTTTCATGAACTGTTGCTTTGGTATTCACAAGGATATGCCAGCCAACCTTCCTCACCAAGTGAGAACCAGTGAGTATCACAGAACTACAGACTTACCCTGTAAGAGGATGCTAGCTCTCAAGGATCTATATATTCATGTAAAAAGATTTGCACCACGACTAGATCATTTTTTACCCCCAACAACTTTAATATGATAACTTACAACTAAAAAGTCTCCAAAACGAAGAACTTTCAGCTGAAACTTTCACCACGAAAACAAAATGACTATCACAGAAGCTCTAAAGGATGAACTACAACCAAAAATAGAGGGAGAGCATCAAATAAACAGTAAAAAGAATATTTTCTATCTTTCAACTCATTCAACCATGAACGCCATGTAGCCTAACAGTGGTGTTTGATTGATGCCTTGAAGGGTTGAATGAGTTAATGCAAATATAAAGAGAGTTCAGGTGTTCCTTTAAAACACCAACTGTGAGCGATCTCAGGAATGTTGAGGGAGACTTACCAACATGTGATGGCCAGACTGTTATGTGTGGGTGAGAGTGATACCAGCCTAACACTCTCATTGGACGTTCCAGTTCATACGCTAATCTCTGGAAATACAAAGAATCACAATTTAAGTCAAGGGGGATTTCATTCTTTGTGACAGCTTGAATATAAAAATCTTGAACTAGGCAGATTGATCTTAATCATTCTTAACACTGGAACCGGTTCCAAAATTTTCCTTTCCATACTAGCTAGTAATGTCAATAATCAAAACGAATCAGTTTTAGACGGAGCTGATCAACCTAGTCAAATATGGTGACTTTTTAACACTTTTTGTCCATGCCACAGTCTGTTAGGAGATGACACACATTTTCTGTCTGTGTGGTTGAGAAATCTGCTTTTT